>JBBBDQ010001950.1:1362500-1724647 GCA_037127315.1 Ascarosepion bandense
TCTACAGAAGGATGCTGAGGATACCACGGAGTGTACATATAAGCAACAACAGGGTTTTGGTAAGAATAGAAATTAAAAAGAAACTTATACTTAACATCAAGAAGAGACAGCTGAAGTTTTTGGGACATGTAATGAGGAAGTAGGGCTTAGAGAATCTGGAACTCATAGTGCAGACAGAGGGAAAATAGCATGTGTCATACTTGATGGGCTTATGCAATTCGATGGCAGAGCAGGGATTTGAAGAAATAGCAAGACGAAATATTTTAAGACCTACAACGGGCAGAAAGATGTGGAGGGCCATGTTTGCCTAAATCCTGAAGGGACACAGCACATAAAAGATGTCCAGAAAAGAAATCACTTGTATAAATGCAAGTAAAATTGAATAAAAAGCTTAACTGCAGTGGCTTGTCAGTCATTTTCAATGAAACTTATATATATATATATATATATATGTAGTCATCCGCAGACAGATCTGTTTCGCTGTATCACAGCTCATCAGTACTGTTAGACTCCGATTGCTTTTAACCCAGGAGTGAAACCCAGACCGAATTGGCATCAGTCGGCGATTCTATCTCTGGGCTATGGGCGCTCAGTAGAAGAAGGTAGACTATTTAGTATGTATATTATTATTATTATTATACATGCCCAATAGCCAGAGTGCTTTAATTCATTACTGAATGAGCAATACATACATGCCAGAGTAGCTTCTGTTTTTGAAAGTCCACCATCAGAGTGCTCAATCAAGATGTGAGAGTGTAAATAGTCATCTAGAAACAGATCTGTTTCACTGTATCACAGCTCATCAGTACAGTTAGACTTCGGTTGCTTTTAACCCAGGATTGAAACCTGACCAAATTGATGTGTGTGTAAAAATATACTCAGTTATGATCTGAGATTAGTATCTTTTTGTATTCTCTAATTTGATGTCTGTATGTGTTTTTGTTTTCCATATCAACAATTTGTAAAATATATATTCAGTTATGATCATACATACAACAAATCAGAGAATAAAAATGATACAAATTTCAGATCATAACTGAATATATTTTTACAAATTGTCGACATGGAAAACAAAAACACATACATACATCAAATCAGAATATATATAGAGAGAGAGAGAGAGAGAGAGATAGCATCATCATTGTTTAATATTTGTCCCGTGCTCTCATAGGTTGAACAGGGTTTTCTTGATGGCTCCATTATGAAATATTAGAGCGAGTTTTACAGCTGTATGCCCTTACTAAAACCAACAGGCTTGGGAGACTGGAAACTCGGTGTTTTTATCAAGACACAATCTCTAAGAAAATTACCTATCATGGTTAAAGAGTTCATCCGACCTTATTCTACACAGAGTAGGTGTAGAGCTTTTTATTTCAATGCTGGGTGAGCAAAGCAAACATTCTTGAGTTGTCTGCCTGATCAAGGATGCTCTCATTTCAGACGCAGTCCTGCCAGGTGATTCCCATAATTCTTCTGAGGTTGTGCAGGTAGAAGGTGGCGAAAGTAGAGGGCCAATGATTTACTGCCATAGAGCAGTATGCTGAGCATGCAGTTCTGGTTTACTATCATCTTGGTGTTGGTGGTTGGTGTCTTATTGTCCTAGACTTTCTAGCCATGCCTATTGCTGCCATATTTGTGGAGTTCAATATCCAGGGAGAGGTTGCTAGAGATAGTGGAGCTGTGGTGATACCGACCGAGCAAAAGTGATGAACCGGATGTTGGCTCTATGCCGACCAGAAAGCGAATGAACAAAACTCGTCGTCACACATCCGAGTTCACGCAGATGTTCCGGTTGAAAAATAAAAATTAATCAAATATCAGATTTCCATTTCATGAGCCTACGCAAATTTTATTTACCAGCCAATGGGAAGCCCAGAATCAAATTCAAGTATGAAATTCCAAAACAAGCTGTTTGATCCAAAAGGCAGATATAAAAAGTCGAGACGAAAAAACATTGTCAGACAGACAGACTTACGGTGACAGGAGAATGTAATTAATATCCCCTTGACTTAAGTCAAGCAGCTACTACATTCACCTCCCTTAACCTATCATAATTTCTTCCCTGTCTCAAAAGTACTTATTGACTTCAGTATTGACCTCTTCGAAGACTGCTTCCTCACAAACCAACTTACTGAACTATGGACTCTAGAAGCGCCAACTTCAAAATGAACATTCAATCATATACCTCCGCTTCCACATTCCTAAGCATTTTATCTCTTTCAGCATTATATTATTTTTCATGAACATTTTAACCTCCGTTGGACTTATATTCAAGTATTACTTTAATTATAAAACATTAATTGACATGTGTCTATATATATATATATATATATATATATATATATATAAATGTTATTTTATACTCAAATTGCCTTTCTTGATTTTATAATCATTTTATGAATTATAGTGGGTTATCTTCCACAAGGCCAAATTCCATTAACCTGCAACAGTATACAATTACTCTTCACTAGACGAAATCCTACTATAACTAGAAAAGGATAAATAAGATAGATACCCGCTATAGAGCCAAGGTATGTGAAGTCCTTGATGACCTGAAGGGTGTAGTTGACAATAATGATGTTTGGGGTACTGCTTGCACCTTGGCCTAGGATTCTTGTCTTTTTTAGGCTGATGGTCAAGCTGAACTCTCTATATACATAAGAAAAGCAGCTTATGAGTTACTGCAATGCTTCTTCAGAGTGTGCCATCAGTGCTGCATCATTATCGAAAAGCATCTTGCATATGAGTACCTTCCACACTTTCGTCTTAGCTTGGAGACGGGCAAGGTTGAAGAGGCTGCTGTTGTTTCTGGTGTGGGAGTACACTCATCCTCTGATTTGCTGAAGGTGCAGCATGACAGCAGAGAGAAGATCAAGCTAAAGAGTATTAGAGCGAGTATCACTCTGCTCTTGATTGGGAAAGGATCCAAAAAAGCGTCATCATACTGTATAGTGCCCTGCATGTCTTCATGTGATCATCCTCAAGAGATTAGGTGACAACCAATTTTCTGCAGCAGAGTGAAAATCCCTTTCCTGCTGACCTGGTCAAACACCTTGGTCAAGTTGATGAATGCAATGTCCAGCAATTACTTCTGTTCATAGCATTTCCCCTGAAGCTGTCATACGAAGAACAACCTGTTGATGGTTAATTCTCTAAACCCACACAATGCCTTGGGGTATATGCACACTGCAAGCAACTGCGGTCTGTTGAGGAGAACACGGGCAATGGCTTTCCCAACAACACTGGGGAGGGATATTCATTGGTAGTTGTTGCAGTCACCCTTGTTCTTGTATAGAGTGAGGATGTTGGTGTCATGCATCTCTAGAGGCACTGTTCTCCCTCTCAACACTGCTGCAGCAGATACTGCAGGTGGTAAAGGAGTCTTCTTTCCCACATTGATGATTTCAGGTTCCTTGTCTTGGCAGAAGAATATGTCGTTCTGTTTTCTAAGGCTGCCATTTGATGCTAGTCTGGTTTCTGTGCAGTGCAGCAACATTGATGTTAGGCCTTGTGAGTTTATGGTCGATGATAGCTGTTTTTCTGGAGTCATTGACCTGTTGTAGATCATCGGAGAGGCCAGGGCACATTGTCCTGACATTCCAGCTTGCTAATCACAAAATGTATTGTGTTCTTTTTCTTCTATATTTGCCTGGTACAAAGTTTGCAATTCGTTGGTCTTTTCTTTAGCTCTAAGCACCTATTGAGCAGACAGACTGTGGCAGATTAGCACTTTACTGGCTAGAGGCTGACCAGCTTGAGGCAGGCAGTAGCTGACCAGTGGGACTGCGATGGTTCCTCCCACTGTTGGAGACAACCCATAGCACCTTGGCCTATGTCAAACAGTCTTGGCTTATAACTCATAACTGCTGTCTCCCGTGTTGTTTCTGATGCTGTGAACAGCAGCAATGAAGTGACCTCTCCAGGACACAGGCCTGGGCATTGTGTACAAAGATCTTCGGCTGCCCAGACATCAGGATTCTCCTCTCAGCCTCACTGATGTGATCCAAAGAAGTGTAGAGCAATACATTTGGCACCAGCTTGGCTGCAGGAGCTGTCAGAAAGAAGTCATAATGACATCCACCCACCTTAATAGCTCCACTTCAGATTTAGAACAAGAAATCTTTGAGCTGAGTTTGAATTCCAGTTGAATTTGTTGCATTCACTTATGTAGAAATACCCTTGGGAAAGATATTAATCCGTCTCTTCTCCTTCTAGCTATGGGTTAAATAGCAGGATAGATTGGGTTTTTGTAGCCTTTGTTGGCAACTAGTCTACTGCAGAAAGTAATGCCAACCTATTGCATGAAAATATTCTGCCTAGTCAGTCATATCAATTTCGAGAAATGATCACCCAAGTGTGTATCACGTATGGCAATTCACTGACTGAGAGGGTGCTGATAAATTCTTGGCCCACAAAGCAGTGATTCATGGAAAGATGTTGCTCAAGCGGAACTTACATTATACCAGACAGTTGAATCTTGTGTCAGAAAGAGAGTTGGTTGTTTTGTTTTACAGCATATCAACCCATCTTGGGACATTTAAGAACGAATCAAATTATTAAAAATCGAACAAAAAGTTAGGAACAATTTCAAGAAGTTTATATATTTAACAAATTACCATATATAACAGAACTATATATTTAAACAAATTCATACATTTAACAAATTTATATATTTAACAGGTTTTCAATTAATAAAATCTAAATTTCTAAAACTTATATAATAAATGAAACTTTCTGTGTGTGTGTGTGTGTGTCCGTTACCTATAGACTCCGAAGTGGCTGAACCGATTTTCTTGAAAATTTACACAGTTGTACTACTCCCATAGTCTTTTCTCCTCCTGGAGATACCCACAAAGCAGTAGAGCCATAATCCAATGGCTGGGTTTCATGTTGCTGTTGGAACTCTTCCACCATGATTGGTAACCTGCGTTGAGTAGGCTCATACACCCAGCCTTGCATGGTTTAGCCTGCCAGCTGAAGCAATTTTTTCAGGGCATAGCACTTGGAACCAACATGTAAGTGATTTCGAAGATGGGTGAGGACCATTGATGCCATCAACCCTACCAGGTAGAATGCAGCCTGCCAAACGTGAAAGGTACTACTACTACTCTACTCAGAGCTCCTCATGCCCCACAAGTTTTACTAATTAACCTATAACTTGGAGAAGAGAAGAAGTGAATTCATATCCAATCAGAATTTGATAAATTAACATGAAATTATAATATGGATACAAAGTGGAGGATCAATTTTATATTACAATCAATATATAAACTAATCCCTCATTTTGTAGCCACTTTAATTTCTATACATTCATATTCTAAAGAATGTGTATAAATCTAAGAGACCTGTCTGTGTAGCTAATCAATATTTCATTGATTAATTTATTTTCTACAGTATCAACCTTTGCAGGTTATTTAAAGCCAGAAAATATTTTTAGATTCTAAGAATTTTTTGAGATAATAAGAGTTTAGTAATACAAGTCTTACTAATTAACCCATAGCTGGGAGAAGAAAAAGTTGATTATTCTTTTCCTAAGGGTATTTGCTCATAGCACCTTGTGTTCCCAAGTAGTCACCCATTTCAATATTGACTACACTCAACATAGCTTAACTTCAGTAATTTTATAGGAGCCAGTATTTCAATGTGATGTGGCTCTAAGTTGTCTGTACTCAAGCAAGAGTTTAATTTTTTTTTCCTTGTTTTACAATTAAAATTGCTAGATGTAATTTCTCTCACAAATATGAGAACACTTTTCTTGAACTCTCTTCAAACTACTTGCATTCCAGAGAAGTTTGAGCTTCAAAAATTTAAATGCATTGCCAATTGTGTGCTTTTATTTTTCTCTTTCCATAATAGTATTTTTTTCTCATATTCTATCATATTTTAGTAAATCTTAGCGGTTTTAATGCCTTGTGATGAAATTAAACACTCCAGAAAATATTGATTTTTACAAAACTTAATGATCTCATTAAATTTCAGGTTGCAACAGAAATTACACTGCCGATAATGGGGAGATCTTTAGCCCTGGATGGCCAGGAAAATATAAAAACCGAGTCAGATGCAATATAACTATAACATCACCAGTGGGAACAAAATTATCCTTGTACTTCCGTGTATTCAAACTGGAAAGTCATGCTAACTGCAAATATGATTATTTACAGGTAAAATTTGAGATTTTTTCCAAACAATATGCCACTGTAATGCATTTTTCTACTCACATCTACGTAGTTTTTTCATTTTTGACAACATCCAGTAGTATTCGTCTTCTTTATATGTCACATGATTTCTACACATAGGCAATTATGACCCTCCACTTATCGCTATCCCTTGTCACTCTTAACAATTTACTTCTTGGTATCTCTCCCAGAACAGTGCTCTACCATCAACTAGTTCAAGTCCATTAAATATGTCACATGATGCTTTCCGGTTTCTCTTTCTGCCTATTCATCCTGTGAATTAGATTCTTCCAGCTTGCCTTCCTCATTACATGTCGCAGAAACATTGCTCTACCATCCACTAGCTCAAGTCCATTAAATATGTCATATGTTGCTTTCCGGTTTCTTTCTGCCTATTCGTCCTGTGAATTAGATTCTTCCAGCTTGCCTTCCTCATTACATGTCCCGGAAACATTGCTCTACCATCCACTAGCTCAAGTCCATTAAATATGTCATATGTTGCTTTCCGGTTTCTCTTTCTGCCTATTCGTCCTGTGAATTAGATTCTTCCAGCTTGCCTTCCTCATTACATGTCCCAGAAACATTGCTCTACCATCCACTAGCTCAAGTCCATTAAATATGTCATATGTTGCTTTCCCGTTTCTCTTTCTGCCTATTCGTCCTGTGAATTAGATTCTTCCAGCTTGCCTTCCTCATTACATGTCCCGGAAACATTGCTCTACCATCCACTAGCTCAAGTCCATTAAATATGTCATATGTTGCTTTCCAGTTTCTCTTTCTGCCTATTCGTCCTGTGAATTAGATTCTTCCAGCTTGCCTTCCTCATTACATGTCGCAGAAACATTGCTCTACCATCCACTAGCTCAAGTCCATTAAATATGTCATATGTTGCTTTCCGGTTTCTCTTTCTGCCTATTCGTCCTGTGAATTAGATTCTTCCAGCTTGCCTTCCTCATTACATGTCGCAGAAACATTGCTCTACCATCCACTAGCTCAAGTCCATTAAATATGTCATATGTTGCTTTCCCGTTTCTCTTTCTGCCTATTCGTCCTGTGAATTAGATTCTTCCAGCTTGCCTTCCTCATTACATGTCGCAGAAACATTGCCCTACCATCCACTAGCTCAACTCCATTAAATATGTCATATGTTGCTTTCCCGTTTCTCTTTCTGCCTATTCGTCCTGTGAATTAGATTCTTCCAGCTTGCCTTCCTCATTTCATGTCGCAGAAACATTGCTCTACCATCCACTAGCTCAAGTCCATTAAATATGTCATATGTTGCTTTCTGGTTTCTCTTTCTGCCTATTCATCCTGTGAATTAGATTCTTCCAGCTTGCCTTCCTCATTACATGTCGCAGAAACATTGCTCTACCATCCACTAGCTCAAGTCCATTAAATATGTCATATGTTGCTTTCTGGTTTCTCTTTCTGCCTATTCGTCCTGTGAATTAGATTCTTCCAGCTTGCCTTCCTCATTACATGTCGCAGAAACATTGCTCTACCATCCACTAGCTCAAGTCCATTAAATATGTCATATGTTGCTTTCTGGTTTCTCTTTCTGCCTATTCGTCCTGTGAATTAGATTCTTCCAGCTTGCCTTCCTCATTACATGTCGCAGAAACATTGCTCTACCATCCACTAGCTCAAGTCCATTAAATATGTCATATGTTGCTTTCCCGTTTCTCTTTCTGCCTATTCGTCCTGTGAATTAGATTCTTCCAGCTTGCCTTCCTCATTACATGTCGCAGAAACATTGCTCTACCATCCACTAGCTCAAGTCCATTAAATATGTCATATGTTGCTTTCCGGTTTCTCTTTCTGCCTATTCGTCCTGTGAATTAGATTCTTCCAGCTTGCCTTCCTCATTACATGTCGCAGAAACATTGCTCTACCATCCACTAGCTCAAGTCCATTAAATATGTCATATGTTGCTTTCCGGTTTCTCTTTCTGCCTATTCGTCCTGTGAATTAGATTCTTCCAGCTTGCCTTCCTCATTACATGTCGCAGAAACATTGCCCTACCATCCACTAGCTCAACTCCATTAAATATGTCATATGTTGCTTTCCCGTTTCTCTTTCTGCCTATTCGTCCTGTGAATTAGATTCTTCCAGCTTGCCTTCCTCATTTCATGTCGCAGAAACATTGCTCTACCATCCACTAGCTCAAGTCCATTAAATATGTCATATGTTGCTTTCTGGTTTCTCTTTCTGCCTATTCATCCTGTGAATTAGATTCTTCCAGCTTGCCTTCCTCATTACATGTCGCAGAAACATTGCTCTACCATCCACTAGCTCAAGTCCATTAAATATGTCATATGTTGCTTTCTGGTTTCTCTTTCTGCCTATTCGTCCTGTGAATTAGATTCTTCCAGCTTGCCTTCCTCATTACATGTCGCAGAAACATTGCTCTACCATCCACTAGCTCAAGTCCATTAAATATGTCATATGTTGCTTTCTGGTTTCTCTTTCTGCCTATTCGTCCTGTGAATTAGATTCTTCCAGCTTGCCTTCCTCATTACATGTCGCAGAAACATTGCTCTACCATCCACTAGCTCAAGTCCATTAAATATGTCATATGTTGCTTTCCGGTTTCTCTTTCTGCCTATTCGTCCTGTGAATTAGATTCTTCCAGCTTGCCTTCCTCATTACATGTCGCAGAAACATTGCTCTACCATCCACTAGCTCAAGTCCATTAAATATGTCATATGTTGCTTTCCGGTTTCTCTTTCTGCCTATTCGTCCTGTGAATTAGATTCTTCCAGCTTGCCTTCCTCATTACATGTCGCAGAAACATTGCTCTACCATCCACTAGCTCAAGTCCATTAAATATGTCATATGTTGCTTTCCCGTTTCTCTTTCTGCCTATTCGTCCTGTGAATTAGATTCTTCCAGCTTGCCTTCCTCATTACATGTCGCAGAAACATTGCTCTACCATCCACTAGCTCAAGTCCATTAAATATGTCATATGTTGCTTTCTGGTTTCTCTTTCTGCCTATTCGTCCTGTGAATTAGATTCTTCCAGCTTGCCTTCCTCATTACATGTCGCAGAAACATTGCTCTACCATCCACTAGCTCAAGTCCATTAAATATGTCATATGTTGCTTTCCCGTTTCTCTTTCTGCCTATTCGTCCTGTGAATTAGATTCTTCCAGCCTGCCTTCCTCATTACATGTCCCAGAAACTTCTGCTGTCTCTTCCTGATGTTAAGTAGAAATTGCTCTTTCATTTCCATCTTCTCCAAAATCTTGTTGTTGCTTACATGTGCAGTCTATGGTACCCTCACCATTCTGTAGAATTACATTTCTTTTACTTCCAAACTCTTTTTTATCTTTGAAGACATCGTCTAGCAGTTACTTCTATATAAGAGGAATATACAGAATTTCAGTTGAACTCAGTGCTTTTATTTATGCGCAAATTCTATCGGGAAATGTATTTCTTTTTCTTCTCTCTCCAGCTATGGGTTAAATAGCAGTCTATCCTGCTATACATACTATAGAATTCAATCTGTCCTATTATTTAACCCATAACTGGGAGGAAGAGATGGATTAATATATTTCCCAAGCGTATTTGTGTGTAAGTGAATGCAAGGAATTCAACTGGAATTCGAACTCTGCACCCCGTTTTGTCGTTTCGAGCCGATATCCACTGCACCACAATGCACATTTTGCATCAATATTATTAGTCCTGATCTGGCATCTCAGTTTCAATTACTTTTCCACAAACTGTAACGCTGCTTCTCTGTGCCTTTTCTATAAATACTTTCATGTTAATTGTTCTGAAGAACTTTTTTTCTATGGTACCTAGACTTTATGACGTGCAGTACTAGATGGGAATCAAGGTCTCATCAATTTACAGATGAATTGGCTAGATGTAAATATGAGTTCTATGCTAACAGTTTCTTTTCCTCACACTGATAATATTTGTTCTCATATATGGAAAGAAATGCTGGACAAACTCCTCAAATATGAAGGAAAGAAGCAAAACAGAAATGTGGTTCTACAGAAGAATGCTGAGGATACCATTGACCAAACATGTGAGCAACAATGAGGTTTTAGAGAGAATGGAAACAAGAAAATTATGCTAAACATCAGGAAAAGACAGATGAAGTTTTTGGGAATCATAATGAGGAAGAAGGGCTTGAAGAATATGATACTCACATGGTGGATGGGGGAAAGAGGAACAGGGAAAAACAACTTTTGATGTACTAGATGGGTTTAAGCAAATAGATGGTAGAGCAAGGTTTAGGAGAAATTAACAAGACAGAATATTTAAAAGCTACAATGGATAGAAAGATGTGAAGCACCATGGCTCATTAAAGAAGACAATTACACGTTCATTGATGTCCCACTGCGGTTGTCGTTGCTTTCTGCAGCAAACTGGTTGCCTGCCAAGGCTATAGAACCCAATCTGTCCTATTATTTCACTCATAGCTAGAGAGAAGAGATGTATTATATTATTACGTAGTAATTAGTGGGGGATCAGTTTATTACTTCATAATAACAGAAAAGCCATCCCCCACTTTATGACCACTAGAAGCCTTAATCATGATCCCAACTATGATATTCAGTCAGTGAGTTAAGTGCCATACATGAAACACGCTTTGGGCGATCATGTCTCGAAAGAGACATGACTGACTGGGCAGAAGATTATTCCGCAGTAGGTTGCCATTGCTTTCTGTGGTAGATTGGTTGCCAGCCAAGGCTATAGAACCCAATCTGTCCTGTTATTTAACCCATAACTGGAAGGAAGAGATGGATTAATACCTTTCCCAAGGGTATTTGCGCATAAGTGAATGCAATGAAATCAACTGGAATTTGAACTTGCCTCTCTGATTTCTCCAATATTCATTATACAACACATGATAATACATAGTCAATGCATGAGGAGGAAAACATTATCATTTTCTTGAGCCTGATGTTCATTTGTAAGTTTATTAGAATTTAAATATAGAAGGTAACAGAGTGGTAGAACTGCATCCAGCAGCAAGGCCTCTCATTGGAAGGTTGTGAGGAGCATGGAACCACCTCCTAATTGCTGTTCTTCCCAGGTCCACCCTGACCCAGAGTGGTAGAACCTGTTAGGGTCCCAGCTATGGGCAAATAGTTTATCCCCTATGAAAGTATAAAAATAGACTTTTATAGGAAAATATATGTTTTTGAAAGAAAAATATTACCAACAAAACATTACAAAAAAAAATTATTACTATAACAGATTTTGAAGAAAAAAAGAATTTTTTTTTTTTTTTTTAATCATCTCACCCCAAGCAAGGCATTCCACTGCCACTATTGCGCATGGGGCTACATAGGGGAAGGTAAAGAGAAGGAGTGGTTAGACATAGGGAATGTCAGGAGGAAGGTGACAGATGAGTAAGGATAGCGAGGATGAGGGTTGGGCAGATGGGAAGAGTGCTTGATAGAATGGGAGCAAGTTAGTGTGTTAGGAGGTGTCTATTGACCTTACATTTAAACTCCTGGAGATTGTAGCCGTCGGGGAAGCAATCATTTGGAAGAGAATTCCACAGTCGGGAAGTGCGAGGAAAGAAACTGTAAAAGGGTGGGATCTAGTTGCTAATCTAGTATCTCGTTCAAATTCGTATTTAGGGGGCACCAGTGATCTAAGTTCATCGAAGCAGAAGCTGTGAAAGTATTTATAGAAGAGACACAGGGAAGCCACATCGCGCCGGTGGGAGAGAGACTGCAGGCGGTCTGCCAAGTCGGTATCTATCACATTATAGACCCTCCTCTGAACCTTATCGAGAAGCCTAAGGAGAACAGCAGGGGCACCCGACCAGATATGGCAGCAGTATTCAATGTACGGATTATTATTATTATTGCCATAATACATTTTTGAAGGAAGCAAATTATGACCAGCAATACATTTTTGAATACAAAACTAGAAAACATCTTCAGGTTTCTAAAATAAAATAAAAAATTAAGAAAGTAAAAAAATATTTTATCAAAATCTGACCTTTTCACTATAACTTTTTCCTTTACACCCAATGGTGTGTAGGGCAGTGTTTTTGCTGTTTCCATAACAAACTGTTTGTTATCGGGCAGGGTTGTTAGCCCTGCGCCCAAACCCCAAATGTGGAGGAAGGTGATTTTCTAAGCATATCTTAGACGTGACACATGGCCAAAAGTAGGGGGTACCCAGTGAGGATAGAACTCACTACTCAGTTATGATTCTAGCAAGACGAACTTGCTAACCATTATACCACACCAATTCATCAGAATCTATCTTGCACGTTTATAACTCTACCATTTACCTATGCATTGAATACTGTTGCCATATCTGGTCGGATGTTCCTGTTATTAATCTCAAGGTACAAGGGAAAATCCAAAGAAGTATCTGCAATGTAATTGATCCTGACCTGGCATATCAAATTCAGTCATTTTCTCACTAACATGATGTGGCTTCCCTATATCTTTTTAACGAATATTTTCATGGCAACTGTTATATGACAAGCTTTTACACCTGGTGCCCTGACCCCATGAATTTAAGAATCGACTAGATTTTAAACAGGACTTTTTCTAGCTAAGTTTGGTACACAAAAGTGAAAGCACAGTCAATAAAGAATGATTGGGAAGATGTGCTAAGTTTCTACTTAGGGCCTTTAACTTTTGAAATACCTCTGACCAACCATCACCATAAAGAAACTTTTCTACCTACCCTCAGGGTGGATGATTCTAGTCTCCTCGAGAGCAACACACTGTACCTTCTTAGCCTCACTCTCTCTCAACCAACCTCAAGTGGAATGACTACATCGAATCTACAGCAACATCTGATACTAAGAAGTTTGAGTCACTGTGTCAGGTTACAAAGTTTTTCTTATCAGAATCCATCTTGCCCATTTATAAATCTACCATTCGCCTGTGCATTGAATACTGTTGCCATATCTGGTCGGATGTCACATTCTCATAGAAAAGAATGTAGCTTTCTTCTGTCTTTTCTATAAATATTTTCATGGCAGCTGTTCTGATAAGCATTTTTTTGGTCACTATGTCGAGCCAGAGAGTTTTTCTTATCAGAATCCATCTTGCCCATTTATAAATCTACCATTCGCCTGTGCATTGAATACTGTTGCCATATCTGGTCGGATGTCACATTCTCATAGAAAAGAATGTAGCTTTCTTCTGTCTTTTCTATAAATATTTTCATGGCAGCTGTTCTGATGAGCATTTTTTTGGTCACTATGTCGAGCCAGAGAGTTTTTCTTATCAGAATCCATCTTGCCCATTGATAAATCTACCATTCGCCTGTGCATTGAATACTGTTGCCATATCTGGTCGGGTGTCACATTCTCATAGAAAAGAATGTAGCTTTCTTCTGTCTTTTCTATAAATATTTTCATGGCAACTGTTCTGATGAGCATTTTTTTGGTCACTGTGTCGAGCCAGAAAGTTTTTCTTATCAGAATCCATCTTGCCCATTTATAAATCTACCATTCGCCTGTGCATTGAATACTGTTGCCATATCTGGTCGGATGTCACATTCTCATAGAAAAGAATGTAGCTTTCTTCTGTCTTTTCTATAAATATTTTCATGGCAGCTGTTCTGATGAGCATTTTTTTGGTCACTATGTCGAGCCAGAGAGTTTTTCTTATCAGAATCCATCTTGCCCATTTATAAATCTACCATTCACCTGTGCATTGAATACTGTTGCCATATCTGGTCGGGTGTCACATTCTCATAGAAAAGAATGTAGCTTTCTTCTGTCTTTTCTATAAATATTTTCATGGCAACTGTTCTGATGAGCATTTTTTTGGTCACTGTGTCGAGCCAGAAAGTTTTTCTTATCAGAATCCATCTTGCCCATTTATAAATCTACCATTCGCCTGTGCATTGAATACTGTTGTCATATCTGGTCAGATGTTCCTGTTATTAATCTCAAGGTACTAGGAAAAATTCAAAGAAGGATCTGCAATGTAATCAGTCCTGACTTGGCATTTCAACTTCAGTCACTTTCTCACCGATGTGATGTGGCTTCCCTCTGTCTTTTCATGGCAACTGCTATAACTAGCATATTATTTTTCCTGATGCCCCAATTACATGAATTTACATGTCCTACTAGACTGGCATCTAAGTATCACCCTTTTACCATTGAAATAGTTAAATGCAACTACCACTTCTATTCAAATAGTTACTTTTCTCCCACTTCCTGTCTGTGGAACTTCCATTAACTTGCTTTTTTGATAGCTACAACCTTGAAAAATTTAAATGCAATGTCAAATGCCATCTTCTATCTCAATAGAAGATGGCATTTGACATTGCCAACCTATTCTCACTCCTGCTTTGAATTTGATCCTCACCAAGTGCCTCTACTTATAGCCTTGTCCTCAATCGACTAACTAAGCATCGTAACTAGCAATATATTTTGTGCTTTCTGCAAAACTTATTTCTAATCCTTTTTTTACTTTTAGGTGAAATATTTTACTAATTCTACACACCTTCAGACATCAAAATTTTGTTCCTCTCTCTTGCCTCTGCCAATATTTGCATACAACAACACAATTCAACTCTACTTTAAATCAGATCCCATTATTCAGAAAGAGGGATACCATATTATCTTCACATCAACAAGCCAAGGTAAGTAACTCATTTCTTTATAACAGACACAGGCAAAAAGCTGATTCTTACCTAAGAATGTTCAAATCCTTAAATTACTTCTCTGAGTTCTCTGTATACAGAATTTACTCTTTTAGTGGAGACTAGAATATATCAATTTTATCCCTTGCAGAAAAGTCAACCTTCTTTTCAACAGAGGCCATCTTCTGGGCGGATTATGTATAAACCTGACCAATGTTTACTTGTAGGCTCAAACTGGTTCCTGTAGCAGAGACTTACCTCGCCAAAGCAAGAGAAGGCGGGTTGTCTGCACATGTGTTTATAGATGTCATAGAACAGCGAGGTGAGCTCATGCAAGACAGTTTTTGGAATGACATGGCGCATATGTCACCGGTGAAAGTGAAGCTCTCACATTGCTCAAGACCAAAAATGCACAAAAAGAGCCAACTTCTGCTTCCTATTCAGTTTGGTGTTGGCGATTTATGAAGGCTACACCAATGTTCGGAAGACAGTGTTTTGTTTATGGTGCACAGTGAATGGAGTCCCGAGTGAAACAGTGTTCCGGGTTCTACATGAAGCAGCAGGGAGAATGGATCCAAGCAGTCATTAATTCTTCTATGTTGGGGCACTCTCCACCTTTCCACAGAAATGGACTATTCGAATCATTATATGAAATAGTAGTGATTATACCTTGAGGAAGGAAGTCGAGTAAGCAAGTCAGTCGGGTATTTCTGGTGTTTTTTTTTTTAATCATTTCACCCCAAGCAAGGCATTCTATGCCACTATTGCGCTTGGGGCTACATGGGGGGAGGTAAATAGGAAGAGTGGTTAGATATAGGAAATGTCAGAAGGCGGGTGATAGATAGTTGGGTGGGTGGGAAGATTGTTTGAAAGAATGAAAGTTGGTTTGTTAGGAGGTGTCTCTTGACCTTACTTTTAAACTCCTGGAGATTGTAGCCGTCAGGGAAGCAGTCATGTGGAAGAGAATTCCACAGTTGGGAAGTGCGAGAAAAGAAACTGTTGGAGTAGAAGTTGCAGTTGCATTTTATCGGTTTCACTGTAAAAGGGTGGGATCTAGTTGCTAATCTAGTATCTTGTGCAAATTCGAACCTAGGGGGCACCAGTGATCTAAGTTCATTGGAGCAGAAGCCGTGAAAGTATTTATAGAAGAGACACGGAAGCCACGTCGCGCCAGTGAGAGAGAGACTGCAGGCAGTCTGCTAAGTCGGTATCGATCACATTACAGACCCTCCGCTGTACCTTGTCTAGAAGCCCAAGGAGAATAGCAGGGGCACCCGACCAGATATGGCAACAGTATTCAATGCACGGGCAGATGGTAGATTTATAAATGTGCAGGATAGATTCAGACGGAAAAAACCTCCGGGCCCTGCACAGAGAACCAACTTTCATAGCAGCAGATTTAGCAATGGATTCAATATAGTCATTCCACTTGAGTTCCGCTGAAAGTGTGAGACCAAGGAGGCGTAATGTTTTACTCTCTGGGAGGCAAGCATTGCACCGGAAGTGTTCTACTTGTCAATCTATCACATCTCTACGACGATACTGTATACTAATTACCTTGTTCTGTATTCTACTAATCCTCACCTCTTGTAAATACTTCTCTTTCCTGTCGATACACCTAATTTTATACTATTACGTTGTTTTGTATTATTTCACATAATTCTCTTACCCGACATCACACTCTACTAACTACACTTTGAGAAACAAATCTTACAGTTCCTGTGTCATCAGTGAAGTTAATTCACATCAAGCCTGGTCAGTATCTAGATGGGTGACTACTAGGGAATACCAGGTGCTGTAGGATTGCATGTACATGCGATATAATGAATAAAAGTTTGGAATTGTTAATTAGAGAACCAAATTCCAATTCAAGTTGAGTCCACTATATTCACTTACATACAAATGCCCTGAGGAAAGTTATGAATCCATGTCTTCTTCCCCCAGCTATAGGTTAATTAGTTAGACTTGTATCAGCACAAATAATGTAATCTTTAAGAAAATGAAAGTAAAATAAAAATAGATTTTGGCATTAAAACCCTATACATTGGTTGATTTTGTTTCGCAGCATATCAAAAATCACCCTTAAAGAAAGATACAAATCTACCTCTTCTCTCCCTTTCATCATCATCATCATTTATCCATCACACCCAGATGGTGCATAGGGCAGCAACTTTTTGTTGCTGTTTCTGTAACAAACTGTTTTTTACGGGGAAGGGTTGTTAGCCCTGCACCTAACCCCCAAACCTGGAGGACCGGTGAACCATTCTTGGTCCTTACGTTTACAGCACCTGGTATACCCAAATGGTCACCCATTAAGTACTGACCAGGCTCGATGTCGCTTAACTTCGGTGATTGGACGGGAACCGGTGTATTCAATACGATATAGCCGTAGACCTTCTCTCCCTTTACTGTGGGTTAATTAGTAAAACTTGAATGACTAAACCATGATTGTTTTTGAAACAAAATTTCTGCAATTTAAGAAAAAATTTTCTAGTTTTAAATTACCTGCAAAGGATTGATAAGCTGTAGAAACTGAATAAAACAATTGAACACCTTGTGCAAATTAATGAATAAATCAATTGTACACTTTGTGCAATTAATTAAAACAAAACAAATAAAGTTTTCCTAGGATCTTTCACACTTTCCCTGATCAAGTATATACTGTCTCTTTGCATTGTCTTCCTCTTCTGACTGCATTTTCCTTTACATTATGATCTGATGGATCCAGTTTATTTCTTTGTCTTGATGACACAACTGACAGTTGAAAGGCTGACACCAACAATATTCAAAATTCCTCTGTAAGACATTTCCTTGGAGTAATGTCACTCAACAGTCAAGACAATAGTGGCTGGTTGTGATAAAAATCTGATGCAATCATGGCTGCAATGTTTTTCAAGGCCAAATAAATTTCATCATGCACTCAAAAATTGATTCATATTACTGCAAACTACTGCAAATGTGGAAAAAATAGAAATCTATTATACCCTATCACTCTAGTCTTTTTTTTTTATAATCATATCCCCCCGAGCAAAGGCGGTAACGCCACTGATGTGCAGGGGGGCTACATAAGAGTGAAAAGATTGGAAAAGAGAAAACTGGAAACTAGATCCTAAACAGCAAAGAAGGGATGAACCTCTTCACCTGTTCAATAGACGTGGGTGAAGTGTGAACCGGGCGATAGTTTAGTCGATCTACTCCAATTGAAAAAAGAAAAGAGTGAAAAGATTGGAAAAGAGAAAGCCAGAAAGCACATCCTAAACAGGAAACAAGAAATGAGCCTCTTCACCTGTTCAATAGACGTGGGTGGAGTGTGAACCGGGCGATTGTTAGACCTATCTACTCCAATTTAAAAAAAAAAAATGGTGGTGGATTGCTAAGTTTTAACTTAGTTAAAGTCCAGTCAAAGAGATTTCTGCTAAAATCAAAAAAGAATTAAACAAAACCAATAAAACATGATAAAATTGACTGTATGGTGAAAGAAAAAAACTAAAGCAGTTGTTTGAATTCATTTGGGCCAGGATGAGCGTTGTATTCCAGTCGATATCAATTTGGAATGAAAAATTGAAGAGCCAAGTTCCAATCCCATTTGAATTGGTTGCATTCATCGACACGCAAATACTCTTGGAAAAGGTATAAATCCATCTCTTCTCCCTCCAGCTATGGGTTAAATAGCAAGACAAATTGGGTTCCATAGCCTTGGTTAGCAACCAGTCTACCACAGAAAGCAATGGCAACCTACTGTGGGATAATCTTCTGCCCAGTTAGTCATGTCTCTTTCGAGACATGATCGCCCAAGCGTGTATCATGCATAGCACTTAAGTAACTGTTGCTTTTGCAATCTTTGAGGTTTTGTGCCCTGCAACAACCATCTTGATACTTTTTTTTACAAACTTCTCAGTTCTGCTTCTGTTACATTGGGTAACAGAATTATGTGAAATAATACAAAACAACGTAATAGTATAAAAGTAGGTGTATTGACAGGAAAGAGAAGTATTTACAAGAGGTGAGGATTAGTAGAATACAGAACAAGGTAATTAGTATACAGTATCGTCGTAGAGACGTGATAGATTGACTAGTAGAACACTTCCGCTGCAATACCAGAAATACCCGACTGACTTGCTCACTTGACTTCCTTCCTCGAGGTATAATCACTACTGTTTTATTTCGTGATTGAAACAGTCCATTTATGTGGAAAGGTGGAGAGTGCCCCAACAGAAGAGTGGCAGAGTCTCACAGCTGAAAAGATCTTAGAAAATGATTTTTTTTTTTTTTTTGCGTTTTTTGTCTTTTAATAACTGACAATTCATGCTTACAGAGAAAAGGTTTTGAAAGTAAACAGATATTTGATTTTTTTTTTGGGGGGGGGGGGTCATGTTTGAAAACTTATCATAAAACATGGCTCAGCAAAAAAAAAATTTGAAATTGTGTCAAGGTGCCAAAGATCCTTTTTAGTTAATTTCAGATGTAGAATCGCCTACTGATATCAATTTGGTCGGGTTTCAATCCTGGCTAGAAGCAATCGGATGTCTAACTATACTGATTCACTGTGATACAACGAAACAGATCTGTCTGTGGATGACCATAAGAGTGAAGATAATCAGACATAAATGGAAGGAAGACATATGCCTGATATGGTTGAGACCAAGATAGCAAGTAAATGGTGAACATTTCATTCTTTAATATATTTTTGGCTCTGCCTATTTAGTTCTTTTCATTATGCATTGAACAACTTTTACAGTTTATATAAAAACTGTAAAAGTGGTGTCTTCTTGTGTCTTATGTAAAATGATAACAAAACACAAGAAGTGTCAAAACTAAATAGCTATATTATGTTGTAAATTTTAAATACACACACATATATATATATAGTCATTCACATACAAGCCTGTTTTGCTGTATCACAGCTCATCAGTGTGGCTAGACACATCCACTTACTTTTGGCTGGGTTCAAAACTTGACCAATTGAGTGTCAGTCGGAGTTGCTACCCACTAAGCCATAGGCGCATGGAATCAGAGAAGGGAAATTTTAACGTGTTGTATATAAACAGTGTATACACACGCCAGTCACCGAAAGAACTCAATTCAATTCTGAAGAGTCACACATACATCACAGAAGTGGAAACTGTTTTTAAAATCTTCTTCTTTAGAGAGCTCAATCATAATGAGAGCATAATATATTAGTCATCCACATACAAGCCTGTTTCGCTGTAACACAGCTCATCAATGTGGCTAGACACATCCACTTGCTTCTGGCCGGGATTGAAAATCTAACAATCTGGTGTCAGTCAGAGTCGCTACCCCCTAAGCCATAGGTGCATGGAATCAGAGAAGGGAAATTTTAACATGTTGTATATAAGCAGTGTATACACACATGCCAGTCACCGAAAGAACTCAATTCAATTCTGAAGAGTCACACATACATCACAGAAGTGGAAACTATATCTACACACTACCGGCCATAACTATTAGGCCACCCCAGTGTTTTAAAAAAATTGTGTTTTTCATACTATTTTTTAGCATTTATTGCCAAGTGAACAATTGTAAATGAAAATAGAATGGTTCTTTTGTTAATACTGCACAATAACATGTGCATCAAATGAATTTATAAATATTTAATAATTACCTATATTGCAGTTTCATCAATGAAAGAATGAAGAAAAGTGATTTGGACGAGTTCATCTTTGCTTCCTTGTCTTGTAAAATTTTGCAAATTAATAACAAAAGAACCATTCTATTTTCATTTAGAATTATCCACTTAAAAATAGGATGAAATACATCATTTCTTTTAAAAAAAACTGGGGTGGCCTAATAATTATGGCCAGTAGCGTATATAAGTTGTCTGAACATTATTTTTAATAGATATTCATATTTGAGTAAATACTCTGTTTTTAATTAAACAGTATATATTTATGCATATAACTCTACCAGCCTGTATATCTTTTGAAAAATTTTGTTATTAAAATATGTGTCATTTGTGGTCAAGCGGTCAAGATGCATCAGATTAATTGATGGCTTCCCTATGTTGTTAGGGGTTGCAGGTTCAGTTTCTGCTAAATGACATATTTTCCTAACTAAATTTCTCAAAAACTATTTAGGCCAGTAGAGTTATATATATTTTAACTAAAATAAAGACATTTAAATGAAGTAATCTTGAAAAGTGTTTCTATTAATTTATTTTTGTCAATTTCTGTTTTAACAGATAGCGGTTGTGGAGGCAACCTGACAGGTATCAATGGAACATTTACAAGCCCCAATTACCCAAGACTGTACCCAGTGACAAAATACAACAACACAGTCCCACAAAATAAAGAATGCCAGTGGAATATTCGGGCACCGATTGGCAAACAAATTACTCTTGTCTTTGAAGAGTTTTCACTGGGTCAAAATTCTGAGGTTACAAATTGTGCTACAAACTATATCAAAATCTATAAAGGTCCGAGAAGCCCCAACCTGTTGTATACTACAGAATGTAATGATAATGTAAGTTCAAAGTTTAATTCTTTCTTTCACTGATATCAGGTGATCAGGTGTTTTTTGTTTTTTTTTAATCATTTCACCCCAAGCAAGGCAGTTTTACTGCCACTCTTGTGCAGGGGGTTGCATAGGAGAAAGAGGGGTTAGTTATAGGAGAAGGGATACAGACGGATAAAAATACTGGTGTAATGGGGGTGGAGTGGGTGGAGAAAAGTGCTTGAGACAAAGAATGCGAGTTAGTGAGAAAGGAGATGTCTATTGACCTTACATTTAAATTCCTGTAGATTGTAGCTGTTGGGGAAGCAAGTGTACAGAAGAGAATTCCACAGGCAGGAAATGCAAGAAAAGAAGCCTTTAGAGTAAAAATTGGGGTTACATTTTATTGGTTTCACCATAAAAGGGTGGAAGCTAGTTGCTGGTTTAGTAGCTTGTGTAAACTCATGCCTAGGGGGTACCAGTGAGCTAAGTTCATTGGAGCAAAAGCCATGAAAAAATTTATAGAAAAGGCACAGGATCACGTCACGCCAGTGAGAGAATGACTGCAGCTGAGCTGCCAAGTTGGTATTGATCACATTACAGATTCTCTGTTGGATTTTGTCAAGAATCCCCAGGTGTATAGCAGGGGCACTTGACCAGATGTGGCAGCAGTATTCAATACACAGGCGGATAGTAGAGTTATATATGTGCAGGGTGGATTCAGATGGGTAAAATTTTCTTGGCACTGCACAGTGAACCGACCTTCTTAACAGTGGATTCAGCTATGGATTCGATATAGTCATTCCACTTTTTTTCTTTTTTTTTTATAAGCGTTTCACCCCGAGCAAGGCATTTCACTGCCGCTACTGCACAGGGAGCTATATAGAGTGGAGAAAGGATGGTTATATATAGGAAATGTCAGTGGGTGGGTGATAGGCGGGTAAGGATACCGAGAATGAGGGTTGGATAGATGAGAGTGTTCTGAGAATAATTGGAAGTTAGTGTGATAGGAGGTGTCTATTGACCCTACATTTAAACACCTGGAGATTGTAGTTGTCGGGAAAGCAGACTTATGGAAGGGAATTCCACAGGCGGGAAGCACGAGAAAAGAAGCTGTTGCAGTAGAAATTATGGTTACATCTTATTTGTTTAACTGTAAAAGGGTGGGACCTATTTGCCAATCTAGTATCTTGTGCAAATTCGTGCTTAGGCAGCATCAGTGATCTAAGTTCATCGGAGCAGAAGCCATGAAAGTCCTTGTAGAAGAGGCACAGGGAAGCCACATCATGCCAGTGAGAAAGCGGTTGCAGTCGGTCTGCCAAGTCAGTATCAACCACATTACAGATTCTCCTTTGTATCTTGTCAAGAAGCCCAAGGAGAGTAGCAGGGGCACCCGACCCAATATGGCAGTAGTATTCAATGCATGGCCGGATGGTAGATTTGTATATGTGCAGGATAGAATCAGGCAGGAAAAACTTCCGGGCCCTGCACAGAAAACCGACTTTCATAGCGGCAGATTTGGCAATGGATTCAATATAGTCATTCCATTTGAGGTCCTCCGAAAGCGTAAGGCCAAGGAGGCGTAGTGTTTTACTCTCTGGGAGGCAAGCCTGTTCCATACTAATGGGAGGTAGATGCGATTGTCTATGGTGGTTAGTTGATAACAGCTTCATTTTAGAAGCATTGAAATTTACTAGCCATTTCCTACCCCAGGCCACTACATATTGGAGGTCTTTTTCAAGCTCGGCAGCGAGGTTCGCTTCGTCGCCCACACCGGGTTTTTGATCGAAGCGAGAGTAGATTGTGGTGTCATCGGTGTACATGCCTACTTGGGATCTAATGGCATTGGGGAGATCATTAATGTACAGCAGAAAGAGCATGGGACCTAGGATAGAACCTTGAGGGACGCCCGCGTTCATACGGTAGTTTTGGGAGGCATGCCCATTTAATACTACCTTCAATATGCGGTTAGAGAGGAATGACTGGATGAGGTCAAACAGATGTCCAGTTCTACCGTAGCTCCGCAGTTTGCATAAGAGGCCAGCATGCCAGACCCTGTCGAACACTTTAGAGATATCCAAAGCAACGGTTCGGGCTTCGCCATTCTTGTCAAGAGGTCCGCTGAGAGTGTTAGGCCAAGGAGGCATGGTGTTTTGCTTTCAGGGAGTCTTGTCAAGAGGTCCGCTGAGAGTGTTAGGCCAAGGAGGCATGGTGTTTTGCTTTCAGGGAGGCTAGCCTGATTTAGAATAGATTTCAAAATCTATTTTGAATTTCTGGGATGAGAAGTTATTATTTTCATGCAGACAATTTTCATCATCTTTGTTGTTGCTTGCTGTCTATCTTTCTATTAACTGACTGTTAAATAGATGTTATTTATGTCTGAATTCATGAGATGAGAAGTTGTTATTTACATGCAAACTGTTATCAACCTCGTTGTTATTATCACAAGGTTTCAGCCATCGTGCCCTTCATCAGGTGTATGTTGATCTAGTTAATCTACAGGGAATTTCAAACTAAACCCTTTATTGAAGCTATGGGAATAGATAGTTCTCATTCCACAGCTCATTACTTATTAATTCTTTAATCATGTGGTAGTGGCTGGCTGCTCATATTCAAGTATGCCTGTCTTCTAGGTTGGTTAGCCAGCCCCTGTCACAGAGACATTTGTATTTGTTCAACACCCACAAATCCCACCTGTGACTTGAACTGCAACCATGAGTGGATCCTTGTTTCCTAAAATACTTGGTCATGATGACTTGTGATAGACTGACAACAACTCCCAAACTCTTCCGTTTTCCTAGGGTATATCATTCTTAATCTATGTGCGATGCCACTTCTGTTTACTGTAAATACTACCTCATCTCATCATCCTAATCTTTATGATGTTTCATTGTATGCTCTGGCCTTCTTCAAATTTCAAACCCTTTATTACAATCCCTAGGGTATATCATTCTTATTCTTTGTGCGATGCCACTTCTGATAGAAAGTTAAGTTAAAGGGAGATAAATACATGGCTAAGTTTTTTGTTCACCACTGCTGTAGCCTGGTATTGAGCTCACAACACTGGAACTAACCATTGTCTATATCCACTGGGCCATGTGTCCTTGACAACAATAGTGTATGAAATTCTGGGACTTATAAAACTAATGTCTCAGTAACCTTTTTTTTTTTTTAACCAGAGCTCATATTGCAATCTTTAATGCTAATGATTTTCTCTGAATTACTAGTTCCCATATTATATTCATGTCTATGCTTGGTCAACTTAAGAGATTTTTGTGGCCAAGCATATGTGCTCATTTCTTAAGTTTACATAGTTTTCATTGATGTTCTCTATCAATTATTTCAACTTCCTCCCATAAAGAAAAGTAATCTCTTTCCTCCCTCAATATATGGTCAGCTACAACTGATTTTTCTATCTTCCCTCATATTGCAGTCTTACCATAAGTAGGCAGCCCATTTCAACTTTATATTTCTTTCAACAGATACACGGAATGTTGTACACACAGTCCTTAATCAGGTTCACCTCTATTGAAGGTCTTACGTGGGAGAGGTATCTGCAAAGTGTAGAACCTTTTTTGAAGGTTGTTCTGATATTATATGGACCACAGATCCTTTGTATTTTCTTTGATAACCCCTTCACATAGGATAGACAGACTGAGTTGCTATCTTCATGCACCCTCCCTTTCACGTTCATTGAAGCTGTTGCAGGGGACTGCTTATACTATTTCCTGTTCATATGTCTCTGGGTTGCCACTTTTGATTTTGCTCTATGTTGCAGGCAGCAGATGATCCCTTTCTTTATGAACTCAATAAGATCATCGATACAGTTCATCATGGAAAAAGGGAACAACAACAAACTAGCAGTCCTGGATGTAATAAAATCAGCAGTGGACCATCTCCCTTTTTTTTTATTGTAACCCTCTCTATTTGAGATATTAGTATATCCAGGAAGAGAGAAAGATGATCACTGCCCCTTCCCTGAGATGAAGTTGAAATAGTTGTGAGAGAATACCACTGGAAAGTACATAAACTTAAGGAATCAGCACATATGCTAGGCCACAGAAATCTTCTAAGTTGGCTAAGCACAAAAATAAATGCAATATGGGAACCGGTAATACAAAGTGCTAGAGAAAACTCATTACCATCAAAAATTGCAATATGAGCTCTGGTAAAAAGTAAATGGTTACTGAGACATTAGGCTTATAAGTCCCAGAATTTCATACCCCAGTGGAAATAGATGTTGGTTAGTTCCAGTAAATTGACCCAAAGTGTTGTGAGTTCAATCCCAAGTTACAACAGTATTGAACAAATAACTTAGAGTGTAAAGGTTAAGGTAACTACATGACTACCAGAAGAGGCATCACACATGGAATGAGAATGATAAAACCCAGGGTTCAAAATATTTACCACCTGATGAAGGCTGGAGTGTCAGTCAGTTAAAGTGCCATACGTGATACACACTTGAGCGATCATGTCTCGAAAGAGACATGACTGACTGGGCAGGAGATTATCCTGCAGTAGGTTGCCATTGCTTTCTGCGGTAGACTAGTTGCCGACCAAGGCTATAGAACCCAATCTGTCCTGCTATTTAACCCATAACTGGAAGGAAGAGACGGATTAATACCTTTCCCAAGGGTATTTGCGCGTAAGTGAATACAATGGATTCAACTGGAATTCGAACTCGGCTCCCCGGTTTCTCGTTCCGAGCCGATATCCACTGTACCACAATGCACATCCTGGAGTGTACAAAAGTTTAAACATGGCAAGAAAGATGAGAACAATAGTCAAAACAATGTAAATAGTGATTCTAACCACAATCCCATAACTCTATAATGATATTCCCAGTTTGATAATAATGCTTGAATTAATTTCTGACCACTAACATTTTCAATACACATTAAGTAACAAAAACATTTTAAATGATAAAGGGGTTTGCATAGGGTCAATATTGTCTAACTGTCAAAAAAATAAAAATCTTGGAAAAATCAATAATGCCCCATTGAGAATGGTAGCAGTTTTGAGTCAACTGGGATTATACTCATCATTAAAATTGGTTTCCAAAAATTACTTCTAACTTAACCTAATGACTGTAAATGTAAAGTTTGCAAGAAGAACTTTAGAAATTTTCATGTTTTTTTTTCTCTCATTTTCACTTTGCTAATATTTTTCTTGTTTTTATTTTAGACACAGCTTGATTCGGTCATATCAACTTCGAATATCATGACAGTGGTCATGGCATCAGATGGAGTGGCACGTACGCCCAAATTTCGAATCAGTTATACAAGCTAGAAAGAAGGAAAATGTAGGAGAGACTGATTGAGAATCTATCTGCCGAAAGAATATACATGAAAAATTTGTGTCCATTTCATTTTGCATATTTTTCAAAGATTTTCTAATTGTTTTACCAATCAAAAGAATGGAATACACAAAAAGTGAAACAAACAAACAAACAATGCATCAATTTTGAAGAAATAAAGTTATATTTTTAATATTTTCAACCGATCAAAATTAAACATAGCATTCAATTTTTACAAGTTGCTTTTATTCCTGATGTGTGAAATACTTTTTAAACATACAGACCTGTTTAATATCTTAATGTTCACTGTAAAATTTTGGGTTAATTATTAAAATCTGGCATTAATGATAGGTTTTGAACAAAAATTTGGGCATTAATGAAAGGTTTTGGATAAATTACAAATATATTTTACTGGATCAAAAGAAATAAAACTTCCTGTCAATATTAACAAAATAAGCAATCAAAAATACAGTGTCGATGAAAACTAATTCTGTATGATCCTTAATAAGGAGAGGTGAAGATGTTTGCGAGGAATTGGAGATATCAGAATAAAGTACAAAAATCAAAAAGTGTATTTGAATAGAGAAAAATGCCTTCCAAAAGCTCAATAAAGTATTGAGAAAATTAAAAATTTAATTACAAAAAAACAAAAGTACTAAATGGATATGTAATACCATTCCTCCTAGATGGCAGTGAATGCTAGACAATTTTTTCACAGATAAACTAAAGACTTATCTTTTTGGACTCCTAATTAAAAATACAAAAAATGGATAATCCTCTAATAAACAAAACTAGTTAACTCAAACAACAAAAAAGAAATCATTTTCTGCTGGATACCAGCCATATCTGTATCAAAGGAAATGAATTACTCGAATCAGCAGCAAAAACTGCCCTAAATATCCCAATTCATACAAATTTTAAAATCCCCTACACAGACATTTAAAGATATATCAATATGGTAAATGTTCGTTTTAGGTGCCAACGGCTTTTCCCCCTTCAAATTTATCCAAAATAGCATTATTTCTGTGCAAATGTATATGTTGAACTCAAATCAACAGTTAGTTATTGAAGAAACCTACCTTTTTTTTAACTGAATGTCCATAAAAAAACGAACTATATCTCGCACTTTTTCTCTCCCATAACTCTCACGAAGTCATGTAATTAACTGCAGAACGACATTCTACGTAGGCAGAATTTGCTATCGAATTTTGGTTTTCTTCCTTTACTGAAACTTCCGGCGATGTACTTCTTGTTATGAAAGTAACAAGCGTAGAAATACAATAGCACATTACTTTTTTACCAGAAGTACATCACCAGAAGTATCAGTAAAGGAAGAAAAGTTGAGAAAAAATCTGCCAAAATTCCTTGCATTATGCAGTCCGTCATTCTGCAGTTAATTACATGACTTCATGAGAGTTACCGGAGAGAAAAAGTGCAAGATATAATTCGTTTTTTTATGGACATTTACATAAAAAAGGTAAGTTTCTTCAATAACTAACAGTTGATTTGAGTTCAGCATATACATTTGCACAGAGATAATGCTATTTTGAATAAATTTGAAGGGGAAAAGCGTCGGGACTTACAATGAAAATTTACCATCAATACATACACAATGGAAAGATGGCAAACTTACCGGAATGAATTTCCTAACAACAAATTACACAAAATAATTCCAAAAATAAAAAAGCAGGAAGAAAATACCAAACTGAATAGAAAAAAAGTTACACTAGCAAGAATAAAAATGGGTCATAAACATTTAACCCAATCATGTCTCTTAAGAAAAGAAAATCAACCCAATTACATATCATGTCAAACCTCACTCACAATTAAACATATTCTAACCAAATGCATTGATTCTGCACCAACAAGAAATAATTTCTATAATGAAAGAAACATTAAAGATCTATTTGAAAACCCAACCCTCAAATCATACCTCAAGAAAATTGGCCTCTATCAAAAAAAATTCAAAAACAAACATATATATATATATGTTTTTTATGTTTGTTTCCAGGTTTAACAACCTATCAATCCTTATGGGATCATTTAAGGTCATAACCAATGATTTTGGGTAAGGTTATTTTATAACATTTTTCTTTTCGAGTATCAAGATTCATTGGGATTTGTTTTTAAGAGCAGGGTCCCCAAGTCCTACCCTTGTTATTTAACCTATAACTGAAGGGAAGTGATGGATTAATACCTTTCCCAAGGGTACCAGTGGTTAAGTGAATGCAAGGTATTCAACTGGAATTCGAACTCGGCTCACCGATTTCTTCTTCCGAGCCGATATCCACTGCACCACAATGTACATCTGTCACTACACGCTTACAGCACCTGGTATTCCCAAGCGGTCACCCATCTAAGTACTGACCAGGCTCAATGTTGCTTAACTTTGGTGATCGAGCGAGAACCGGTGTATTCAATGTGATAGGCCGTAAGCCCATATATATATGTAATATCAACTAAAGCAAACTGCATGACTTAAAACTATCATAAATACAAACTTCCAATCGAAAACTACTCCTAAAACCTTCGCTATTATACGTCTCCCACATAATATAGCCACAAAATCCAGTTACTGTAAAAATCAAATTTAACTCAATATAACCTTGTGTCCCAAAAACTGGTTTGAAAAATATAATACTGGCTTTATATAACTCTTTCGAGGTTGATAGGCCATTAAACAAAACAAACATAAACAAGAAACTTGAGGCAACAAAGATCTGGTTCTACAGAAGGATGCTAAGAATGACATGAACAGACTAATGATGAAGTTTTAGCAAAATGGGAACAAAAATGAGACTTTAAATTTTGGGGACACTTAATGTTTTTTACCCCCCCCCCCCACCACCACCGTCTTCTCAAGAGTAACCGAGTAACCAACCTAACAAACTTGGGTAAATGGATGACAGAACAGAGTCTGGAACGAACAGTCAGGAAACAACAAAAGATATGAAGCCGTGGAGAGCCACATTCTGAAGAGACAGAGCACATTAAATAATAAAATAAATATAATTATACATTTTTACCATAATACGTTTGACAAAAATTTCTAGAGCAAGGGTCGGCAACCTTTTGGAGAGAGCGGGCCAGACAGTGATGCAAAGTATACAAGGAAGGCCATGATACTTCAATCAATTGTCTCGACCTCAGACCGCTCTGTCCAGAAGTCTGCCATCATCTGGACATTTAAAGAAATAACAATGAAGTTAATGTGAAATTATTTAAACAAAATTCTTTATTTTATTCCAAGACTAACAGGATGACAACTAACACAATCAACAAAAAATGCCAATTCCTTACAACAGCAAAATACATTTAGAAATGGTGAATTATTGAAGACATTTGTTTCTCTTTATTGTTCCACAACTTCTCCACATCAGTTGATGTATTTGTTGATGACAGGAACAAAACTTCACCCAAGTGGTCATCAGCCAACCTCATTCTTAAATGATTTTTAACATATTTCTTTTTTTGTAAAAAGGTTTTTTCTAGCATATACTCTCCCAAATAATGATACTATCATTTTTGCCTTATTCAATAGACTTTTATATTTTCTGCTTGTCAAAATATATTTCTTAAGAAAGTCAGTATTGGATTTGAAATTATATTTTGATTTTAAAAAATCGTGACATTGCAAGTCGCTGAAATCTAACTGATAATTTCTCTGCTACTTTCTCAGCAAATTAATTAAATAATTAGTGTTGAGGTGTTAAGTTGGAGAGCCTGACAAAACTTCTTTGCGGGCTGGATGTGGCCCAGGGGTTGCCAACCCCTGGTCAAGTGTGTGAAAAAAAATTTTTGTAACACCGTTTTTATCATTTAAGCCTTCATCAGATGAAGACACGTGCACTCAAATAAGAGATTCTGGGAATTTTAAATCTAAATATATATTTTTTTGTGTGTGTGTTCTTAATTTATATAATCTTGTCAATTTGATTCTTTTACTTTCTATTACTTTTGTTATTAAATAGCCCACATTGTGTTAATGGAAAATCTGCAAAGAAAGGGGAAACTTTGTAGGAACCTGGACACAAATTTACTGTGAATAAACTAGCAATTAAAGCACTTTCTACAGGTTTTCATCTTAGTAAATTGGTTTCTCTTTTAATCAGATTACCATTATTCATATCGAAATTGTGGTCATTCGATGAAGAATTATTCATTTAATGTGTTGTTTTGTAAAAGATCCCTTTTGCATTCATAAATCATTTATTTAAATGCCTTGAAGTTTCTTCTATCTATTCCTTGTGGCAATTTTTATATGTCATTGTGTAAATTCCTCCTACAAGTTTTAGCTTATTGTTTTGTTTTGTATTAGGTCATTTATTGTTCAGACTAGCAGTATAGCCCGGTGTTGCTCAGGTGTAATGAAAGCTTTTATATATATATTATCAATTTTCTGCACTATTGTAAGAACTGCAACCTTGAAACTTCTGAATATCGTTTCTTATCTCTTAGTCTATGAGTGTATCAAATTTGATTAAAATCAGACCACTCCTTCTATAACCCAATTTTTTTCAATTATCGATTTTCGATGTTTATTGGGGGTACCTCGACACAAAACCTAGCTAAGAACACTCACAGACACTTATAGTACAATTGTGTAAATTTTCAAGAAAATCGGTTCAGCCATTTTTGGAGTCTATAGGTAAACGAGGGACACACACACAAAGTTCCATTTATAAATAAGTTTAGATTTAGATATAGTTGTAACAAATTCTATATTGATTTTAAACTCTTTTCAATTGTAGTTGTGATAGTGGATAGAATATTTATATATTTCATATATAACCACAATATATCTGTAAAATAGTCACAACTGCTCTTCATTATATATTGGGGAAACTTGCAGAACCTTCAAAAACTCTATGAACACAAAATCAATCTTATACAAAACAGTTTATAAAATTTATTAGTTATGCATAGAAATACAGTGTGCGATGTGTAAACTGTTACTAATTGATAGTTTCATAAATGTTGTTTGACTTAGTCAACTGTGAAGTATAGTAGAGTCAGTTGGGCAACATTTGTGAGAAAAAAAGCACCATGATGCAATACATTCTGCCAGAAGCTCCAATACGAACACTTCAGAGTGTTTGGGTGTCAATCTGATGATAGTGAAGAGGATTCAGAAAGAGTTAGATAGATGTCTGGAGAAATCACTCTATTCATCTTCTCACAGAGCTTCAGACACAGCACAGAGGCCTACATCAAGTGCATTAAAGTGGTAGTGCTGCCCTGAGTCATGAGATTGGCTACTAGAAGATCTTATATCTGGCAACAGGAATCTGTACCATGCCACTCAAGTAAGAGAACATAGTCATGGCTGTCAGACAATTTCTGTGACCACATCACCCTCATATATGATACAAGCTTGGGTGATCATGTTTTGAAACAGACATGACTGACTGGGCAGAAGATTTTCCCACAGTAAGTTGCCATTACTTTTTGTGGTAGAGTGGTTGCCAACCAAGGCTATAGAACCCAATCTGCCCTATTATTTGACTCATAGCTCGAGGGAGAAAATATGTATTATATTATTATGTAGTAATTAGTGGGGGATCAGTTTATTACTTCATAATAATAGAAAATCAGTCCCCCACTTTATAACCAGTAGAAGCCTTAATCATGATTTCAACTATTATATTCAGTCAGTCAGTTAAGTGCCATATGTGATACACGTTTGGGCGATCATGTTTCGAAAGAGACATGACTAACAGAAGATTATCCCGCAGTAGGTTGCCATTACTTTCTGTGGTAGAGTGGCTGCTGACCAGGGCTATAGAACCCAATCTGTTTTGTTATTTAACCCATAACTGGAGGGAAGAGATTGATTAATACCTTTCCCAAGGGTATTTGTGCATAAGTGAATGCAATGAATTCAACTGGAATTTGAACTTGGCTCCCTGATTTCTCATTCTGAGCCGATATCCACTGCACCACCCACGCACATCCTAACTATAACCATAAAATGGTAAAAAATGCATTATATTTAAATTTAACCATAGTTAAAATTATTCAAATATTAATTAAATATAAAAACAAAAACAATTCAACATTATTTACTCACTTTCATTTTCTAGACATTAAATTATATCACTTATCGCCCTCCATAATTGAAATTGGCTGTTGGGTTCTTTCACTTCAGACTAACTCTCTAATCTGTTGGTTTCCATTGATTTTTGCAGACATCTAATATAGTCTCCTTGTTTTTTTTTCTTCTTCTTCTGAATATGCATTGTAGTTAAATTCATTGCCTTCACATATGTGCAAATACCCTTGGGAAAGAGTATAAATCCATTGCTTCTCTCTCCGGCTATGGGTTAAACAGTAAAACAGATTGGGTTCTATAGCCTTGGTTAGAAACCAGTCTACTGCAGAAAGTAATGGCAACCTACTGCAGGAAAATCTTCTACCTAGTCAGTCATGTCTTTTTCGAGACATGATTGCCCATGTGTGTATCACATATGGTACTGACTGAATTTACTTAGACTTTTCAGTTCGGTGACTCTCTCTTAAATTTAAATATTTTGAAAAACTAACATTTACTTTTGCTTATAAATAAAATCTTCACATTTACATTGATGAAGACCCTGAGATAACAAAATGCACTGGCTAAAATAATTTTTTTTTTTATTCATTTATTTTAATTATTTAACCCCAATTAAGGTGATAATACTATTGAGACACAAGTGATTACTGGGAGTGGTAGAGAACGGGAAATCTTTCATGAGGAGAAAAGACAATAAAAAAAACAATTCGGGAATACAGATGGTAACTGCTGTTGTGTTGAAATTTTTTTTTTTTAATCGTTTCACCCTGAGCAAGGCATTCCACTGCCACTATTGCGCCTGGGGGTTATATAGGGTCGGGGAAGTGATGAGAAAAGGATGGTTAGATATAGGAAATGTCAGAAGGAGGGTGATAGATGGGTAAGGGTACCGAGAATGAGGGTTGGTTAGATGGTGAGAGTGTTTGAGAGAATAGATGCAAGTTAGTGTAAGAGAGTTCTACAGGTGAGAGGTACAAGAAAAAAAAAAATTTAGAATACAACTTAGCTGCATTTAGCTAATTTAACAATAAAATGACAAAACCTAATTGCCAATCTAGTTACAGTATGCTTAAATTCATGTGGTCATGGAAGAAAGCTCAGAAGATTTGCCATGAAAATATTTATAGAAAATGACAGAGGGAAGCCATGTCATAGTGGTGAGAAAGTGACTGAAGTTGAGATGCCAGATCAAGACTGATAATATGACAAATCTACATTAAATGGTAAATTTATCAATGTGCAACATGGATTCTGGTAAACAAAAATATCTGGTACAACACAGTGAACCAACTTTCCTAGCAATTTATTCGATAATATTACAAAACTCTGCAGAAACTTACAAAATGGAATTAATCGACATATTTTTAATATTATTAGTTCGAACATGATCTTTAATGGATTGTCAAATTTGAGTAGATACTTTGTTTTTATGATTAAACAGTTTGTATATAGATATACTGGCCTGTATATTCGAGAAATCTTGTGAAGAAAATATGCATCCTCTGGTAGAATTTGAACCTGTGAGGGCAGCCATCAATTAATCTAACGTATCTTAACCATGAAAGAATTCGTAGTTAGACAAAGCTGAAGTAAGCCTTAGAAATACATTTGGTCCCTGATTCCTCAAAACATCGATAACTGCTCTGGTTTATATCCTAATGTAAACAAAGACAATATTATGAAATTTTATGGAAAATTACAAAATGAAATTAACCGAAATATATTTAATTTATTTGTTCGAACATTATTTTTAATGAATAATCGAATATATTTTGATTTTATAATTAAACAGTATATATATATATATATATATATATATATATATACATATATTTTAAATCAAAAAAGGAAAAGCATATAGGTAAAATCCCCAAAAATCAGATTCCATTTATATTAATTTTATTAATATTAAAAATTATCCAGGTGGAGGGCTCAATGTAAATCATATTATCTATTTACACAGCCAAATATGTATATTATATCAAAAATTTCAAAATTTGATATATATATATATTATATTTTCTAAACATATATTGTTATATATATATATAGAGAGAGAGAGAGATTTTCTAAACATATATTGTTATATATATATATATATATAGAGAGAGAGAGATTTTCTAAACATATTTTGTTTTATTTATATATATATATATATATATATATAGAGAGAGAGAGAGATTTTCTAAACATATTTTGTTTTATTTATTTATATATATATATATATAGAGAGAGAGAGAGAGAGAAATTTTCTAAACATATTTTGTTTTGTTTTATTTATATATATATATATATATATATATATATATATTTTCTAAACATATATTGTTATATATATATAGAGAGAGAGAGATTTTCTAAACATATATTGTTATATATATATATATATAGAGAGAGATTTTCTAAACATATTTTGTTTTATTTATATATATATATATATATATATATATATATATATATATATATATATATATATATATATATATTTTCTAAACATATATTGTTTTATATATATATATATATATATTTTCTAAACATATATTGTTATATATATATTATATCTTCTAAAAATATATTGTTATATATATATATATATTATATTTTCTAAAAAATATATTGTTATATATATATATATATACTGGCCTGAATACTCAAGAAATCTACTCAAATATAAGTATCCATTACAAATTATGTTCAAACAAATAAATTTAAGTGATTTGATATTAAAATTTCACTTCATGCCAGTGAAAAACATGAGAACAAGGTGGCACCATGAACTGGAGTTTAGCATCAGCCATGGTGATAGAAGTTTCATCTTAAAAGCTTTCAAATTTACAAGCCATTCTTTGTCCCAGTTAACAACTGAATGAATGTTATTTTTTAGATCAGACAGTAGTTTTACTTTGTCAAACCTATCAGATTTACTATTAAGACTGGATGAAATAACTGTGTCCCCAATATGAACACAATTTGGGAACTATTGCCATCAGGAATGTCATTGATAAAGATAACAATGTTGGTCCAATCAAAGAGCCCTGGCGGATTCCACACATTAATGTGAAATGATTGAGAAGACTGGCCTTTCAACACAACCTTCACTCAGTCAGTCAAGTGCTGTACATGATACACACTTGAGCAAAAGAGACATGACTGAGTAGAAGATTTTTCCGCAGTAGACTGGTTGCCACTCAAGGCTATAGAACGCAATCTGTCCTACTATTTGACTTATAGCTAGAGGGAGAAAAGATGTATTATATTATTATGTAGTAATTAGTGGGAGATCAGTTTATTACTTCATAATAATAGAAAACCGATCCCCCACTTCATGACCAGTAGAAGGCTTATAGTTAGAGGGAGAAAAAACAGATTAATACCTTTCTCAGGGGTATTTATGCATAAGTGAATGCAACAAATTTACCTGGAATTCGAACTTGACTTTCTGATTTCTCATGCCGAGCTGATATCCACTGCACCACAATGCACATCTTTCATTACACAATTTAAAAACAATTGGGTTAAGCAAAATATTGATTCAAAGACTACATAGCCCTTTCGCTCATGTATATGCCAAACCCTGTTAAACACTTATCAAAGTCTAAAGCTTGAACCTAGCAGTTCTTATCTGAAACCTGACGGACAAATTCAGTGATAATTATGAACCCAGTGGTTCTCAAACATTTTTTCTTTAGGCTGCACTTTTGGAAAAAAAATTCTCTTGTGCCTCACCAAATTTTATGTGATGAAAAGTACTTAAAAAAAAACAAAAAAAACTGAAGGTTGAAAGATAAGCATGGATTCAAAATCTGAACATTATCATTGATAACTCTCTTCTTCAATTTGCAGACCCTAGTTAATATATTCTTAATACTTGTGATGTAATGAATATGCATACACTTTGGTTCCCCCTCACACAGTAATATGATTGGCTGGTGTCAGCCATAAATACAGACTAAGGTGGGGGTGCCTAGGACTACGCCTATTGCATAAGCCTATGTCTAAGCATACTACATACAACTACAATGAGTACCAGTTCATTACGGCTACTTGTTAGATTGTCACACCCAGTTATATTGCCAAAACCACTTAGCTACTTCGAATAATATATATATATCCCTTTCCGGGACTTATCAACTTGATATCATGCAAGAATTTCACAATGATAAAATTGGTTAGTAATTATTTATAACTATACTGAATCATGCAAGCAATTACAAGTAATCTATAATAATGTTTTAAATTTTGAAATCATATTTATTTTTGGCATATGAAATTTGGAACTGTTTCATTGTCTTGCAATTATTCCACCTCACCTTATATCCTCTTCTGTTGCACCTATAAGGTGTGCCGCATTGAGTGAAGCTATCAGGAACAGAACTACAGAAGCAAAAGCCATATTGTTTATCTAAAAAAAAAAGGCTATTTGAAATGAGATGCACAACCAACTACAAGTTCATTAGAGCCTCTAGTAATTTGCTAAAAGACTAATAGGGTAATAATCTGGAGAATCCAAAGGATCACCAGTCTTAAAGTGAGGTTATACAGAGGAGTATTTCTAACAAGCAGGAAAACAAGAAGTAACAAGTTATTTGTTTTAAAATTTGGAGAGAACAGGAGCCAGTTCAAGAGCACATTTCCCTAGGACCATTGCAGGAATACTGCCAAATTCACAAGCCTTGTGGGGACCTAGTTTGGGGATGATAGCAGAAACTATAGACAGAGTTATATGCATATAACTGTAGAGATTCCTTTTTAGAAAGAAAATCAGAGAGAGAGATACTCGAGAATAGTCAAAAGAGAATTTCTGGGTAATGCATTCTTCTTTATCAGCTATAGATGACAACACTTTAACCTAACCTGAGAATGAAGAAAGGATAAAGGAAGAGGAAGCAACTGAGTTTTATAGTGAATGTCAGAAGCTCATGTAAGAACAATCTGGAGACTCAAGAGACAATTCCCTTACAATTAGATTTTCATGAACATATACACTGAGGTCATGTATATACACCCTAGAATCCTTTCAATAAAGAAAAAGAAGATAGCCACTCTGCCATCTCTATCACCGAAATCTTTATTCCAGACCAAGACTACAGCAAAGTGTGACCTCAGGATTGCTCACCAGAAATGCTTGCAGAGACATCTATTTATACATGAAAAAACTTCAATTTTATACAAATGTTGACCAAAGCAGCTTCTCTCAGTTTGCTTTGCAAAATATCAACTCCTTATGGATCATTTAAAGCTGAAATTTAATTTTCTTGGGAACTTTGATTTGATTTGTTTGTTTAATGGCATATTAACTCCTTATGGGTCATTTAATGCTGAAATTTAATTTTCTTGGGAACTTTGATTTGATTTGTTTGTTTAATGGCATATTAACTCCTTATGGGTCATTTAATGCTGAAATGTAATTTTCTTGGGAACTTTGATTTGATTTGTTTGTTTAATGGCATTTTAACTCCTTATGGGTCATTTAAAGCTGAAATTTAATTGCAAAAATTTATTACTGGTAATTTTTTTCTAAAAAATTGTATTTTTACTTTAAAAATGTTCATATTTTCATAGTATTTTAACACCAGTATGAAGAAAACAAATAAAATGTGGTCTGAAAAAATTAACTAATTAGTTCATAGAAATGAATTATAATTTATAAGCACATTATCTCATGTGCTGAATTTATATATATATATATACTAGCAGTATAGCCCGGCATTGCTCGGGTGTAATGAAAGCTTTAAAACTAATCCATGGTCCTGGAGCTCAAACTCTTTGGACATTGGCACAAAAGACTAAAAAGCAATAGTTGTTTCCAGTTAAAGTGAAACCAGAGACTGAAAGAAAAATGAATGGATGAAAGTCAAGTTTTGATTTCCTAGTATCGATATCAAATTTTCTGCACTATTGTAAGAACTGCAACCTTGAAACTTCTGAATATCGATTCTTATGTCTTTGTCTATGAGTGTATTAATTTTGATTAAAATGGGACCACTCCTTCTATAACCCGATTTTTTTTTATTATCAATTTTCGATATTTATTGGGGGTACCTCAGCACAAAACCTAACTAAAAACACTTGCAGATGCTTATAGTACAACTGTGTAAATTTTCAAGAAAATCGGTTCAGCCGTTTCGGAGTCTATAGGTAACGGACACACTCAGACAAAGTACCATTTATAAATAAGTTTATATATATATATATATCTATATATAATTCACATGGATACTAGAGAGAAAGATAGCCAGGAATAGCAAAATCTAGAAGATACTTTATAATGATTACATTTAAATTTTTGAAGATCAACGTCTGGAAAGCAAGAATCCAGAATAGACTTCCATCAGCAAGAAGTGCAAAAAAAAAAAACAAAACCTGTTAGCAGAGAACTTATTGTTAAATCTCATCAATTCAACTGTAAATTGATGAGACATTGTTGCCAATCTAGTCAGTTCAGTTTGCTGTTTCGAAATTTTTTTAGCTTTAGTATTGTTTCCCATTCTGATATTTGTAACATACAACATGTGTTAGCATATGCGACACCCTGTTTTCATCAGCTGCCGACGGGGGTGATGTCACGGTTTCGGTGGCTATGGTGGGACCACCACCCCTGGTGCCACCAGCAGCATTGGCCACCAGGCAGAGTTTGAAGATAAACTTGTTGATTGTCCCTCTTGTATATTCTCATAAAGAAGTAAATAAAACGATCGTTCCTCTTTGTAGTTTGTATCAGCAATGAAATTTCCTGAACATGTTTGCGTTATTAACATGCTCGTGAAGGAAGAAAAAAAATGTTATAGATGACCACACAAATATCTCACTTGGGCATATTAGGTCATGATGTTGCACGAATTTTGTTTGCTTGTTGTTTTGATCTCGGCCAAATCCAACTTGACGCATTCTGTACCGTTGCTTGAATGCGGTGCAAAGCACTTTTTAAACCACGGTCAGTGATGCCTATTTTAGAAAGGAAAGAAATAACTGAATGTCCCAGAAACCCATGACATCCAACCTCAATAGGCATCATGTTACACCTCCAACCACTGTCTACACATTTGGCACACAGTGACTTGTATCAGTTTTTCTTGTGCGCCTCTACCCTGTTCTCTTCCCAAGAAATCTTTTTCAATGATGAAGAACAAGTTTTCTGGAGTCTTTGCAGAATGTAAAGAAAATATATGAACATACTCTTTAGTTTAAAAAACCCCTTGACTGTAACCTGTCCATTCTCTTCACTTATATCGACATTATCACCAGCTTTGAAGTGATTTACCACCTATGATCAGTCAGTTACTTAAGTGCTATATGTGATACCCACTAGGTTGATCATGTCTCAAAAGAAACATGACTGACTAGGCAGAATATTTTCCTGCAGTAGGTTGACATTATTTTTTGAGGTAGGCTAGTTGCCAAACAAAGCTACAGAACCTAATCTGCCCTGTTATTTAACCAATAACTGGAGTAAGAAGAGATGAATTTATACCCTTTGCCAAGGGTATTTATGCCTGACTGAATACAATGAATTTGACTGGAATTCCAACTCAGCTCTTTGCTTTCTCATTTCAAATCAATATTCACTGCACCATATCTATGCCAATTTAAATTCATAAACTTTAGGTACCATAAAGGAAATTTCAAAACGACTTCTATGAAGATACATATTTAGAAAAGGCACTAGGAAGCTACATTATGGCAGTAGAAAAGTTACTAAATTCAACATGCCAGGTTAGGACCAATAATATTGCAGAATTATTGCTAATGATGTCATTAACTCTCAGTAGATGAGATGACAAAGTGTAAGATCTTGTCTCCCTCGTAATACTCAGAAACAGGAGCAAATCTGGGGAAGAAAGAAAATCAAATGTAAGTTTGTTTTTTGTCTTTTTCTTATCAGTGTAATGAAAGTGGCTGGAAGAAAACTTGTTTCTCCCTTTATGGACATATAATAACACCGTACTTCACAGATGGAATAGAATGGCTGAAAGAAAAAAAGAATGACAAACATGTTTTGTTCTCAGAGAGATTCTTATATTACTAAAATATAGAGAGAACATATATATATATATATATATATATATATATATACTAGCAGTATAGCCTGGCGTTGCTTGGGTGTAATGAAAGCTTTAAAACTAAATCCATGGTCCTGGAGCTCAGACTCAGCCTAAAGAATATTTGTGTGAAGTTTGGTGAGAATCGGATAAAAATTCTGGATTTGTATAAAGGACATACAGACAGATAAACAGACACACACACAAACATCTTGCCTTTTATATATATATATATATATATATATTATTGATTTTCTGCACTATTGTAAGAACTGCAACCTTGAAACTTCTGAATATCGATTCTTATGTCTTTGTCTATGAGTGTATCAAATTTGATTAAAATCGGACCACTCCTTCTATAACCCGATTTTTTCGATTATCGATTTTCGATATTTATTGGGAGTACCTTGACACAAAGCCTAGCTAAGAACACTCGCAGACGCTTATAGTACAACAGTGTAAATTTTCAAAAAATCGGTTCAGCCATTTTGGAGTTTATAGGTAACAGACACAGACATACACACTTCCATTAACAAATAAGTTTAGATTAGATTAGATATATATATATATAGTGTATCGAGGCAGCAAATAATTTTTTATTGATTTGGTTCTAAGCTTTCGGCTCACATGAGCCATCTTCAGAGAGGTTATTAAGACGCTAATACAATAACATCCACCATCACCGACGATTTTATTTTATATATATATATATATTATTAAATATAAGAGACAATGAATGTCTATTATGTTTAATCGTGAGCCGTTCTAAACATCGTATTTTGGCTTTAATTTCAGTTGAAAATAAAGGCAAAAATTCTCCAACATTATAAAATCATTGATGATGGTGGATGTTATTGTATTACCGTCTTAATAACCTCTCTGAAGATGGCTCATGTGAGCCGAAAGCTTAGAACCAAATCAATAAAAAATTATACAAATGTTGGAGAATTTTTGTCTTTATTTTCAACTGAAATTAAAGCCAAAATATGATATTTAGAATGGCTCATGATTAAACATAATAGATATTCATTGTCTCTTATATTTAACAATATATGTTTAAAAAATTATTTGTTGCCTCGATACACTATATATATATATATATATATATATATATATATATATATATATAGTTATTATTGTTGTTATAATAGCATACTACAACTCAGTTGTCTAGCTTTTGCTGCCATATTGAAGGACAGACATTATATAGCTGTCCAGTATTCTCTTCTTTGCTCCCAGCAAAGGAATTCCCCAACTTAAAAAGAAAAATGTCCTTATCTCTTACAAGGAAACTCAATATGTATACACATCTGTACAATTTTTAAGCAATGGAATTTCTGACTTAACTCCACCAAAGAGAGATAAGTGTCTTCTGTATTTTTACTTCAGAAACTCACCAACTAAAACAAAAAAAAATGTCTTTATCTCTTAGAGGGAAACTCAATAGGTATACATATCTGTGCATGTTTTAAGTGACGGTTAAACAGCTTAAGCCAACCAACTGGCTAATATTCGTCGCTGTTTCTCCCTTATCAAAGCATTTCACAACGTCTAATTTTACTTCCAATCAACTTTTCCTGGGAACTGATACTTTGTTGAACAAACTCCCACATGAGTGCTTTACTGATCACTTCAATCTTAATTTCTTAATATCAAGTGTAAATCACTATCTAACCTCCTTATCCTCATAAACTTCATTGTAACGCACTACTATGAGTAGATCTTAAGCCTTGTATTTCGTAAACTTTAGTAAAGAAAAAATCTGTGTGAAATATTAAAAAAACTGTTTCAGAGTTTCTCTGAACGACACATGAAGAGAAAATATTATTTATATATCATGAAGAGCGTGATTTTAAGTGAAACAAGAACCACAACTCTGCTTTCAGTTAACAGAGTTATGTCCCTTATATTAAGTTGTCGTTCTTGATAACGGTTATAAATTTTCGGAGAGACAGATATCTAGCTTGGTGAGCCAAATTTAAAAATAAATAAAAAAAATTTATAGGGTTCCCTGTTAAAATATAAATTCAGTTTTTTCTGATACTTTTAAGAGAGAATATTTTTTTCCTTCATACGGTGTTGTAAGTATCATTCTTTTCTTAGCTAAAGGTAGGAAGAGTAATTAGCCATGTTTTAAAAATGTAAATTGTCAGAAATGCCGAACAAACAGAATTAAAAACAATTCCAATAAACAATAACAAGAGAAAGAAAAGAACAGTGCAAAAATAATATTAAACAAGACAATAATATATGCAAGACAAAGCAAAACAACAATTCTTCTTCTATGTGCCATGTACTTTCAGGACGTAGGTGATCATGGCCTTCAACATTATGGGATACATTTTTTTTTATTAAAATAGGCAACACAACAAAACAATAGAACATTCTAGATAAATTGGATCAAAACAGCAGTAGAATTTAGATTACATTTTTATATTTCTCAACCAATCAGCTAAAAACTTAGAATAAGAACATTCTAGAAAAATAGGCTTGGAAGTAAATTAACACAAAAATATTTAGGCCCCAAAACAAAATAGTAAAATAATAAATCTGATTGGTCAGTAAATGTTTTCACACCCTAATGTTAGGAAGATTAGTTGATCCCCTATTAACACACAGTGTTAGAGAAAGATAGGTCAAGTCATCAAGCAGTCACCCAGCAGGCCATTAAGTCCGCATGACACCGTATACTTTGCCGGCCATGTCATTTCTTCCATGCCAAAAGTTCGTGACCTCGCTCCAAGGACCTTAAAAAGAATAAGCCGACAAACTTTCTTTGAGCAACGCGACACGTTGTCGCCAACTGTAACGCACCAAAATGTAAGTAGGAAAGGCTTATTTACAGACTCTGATAATGCAAACATATACACGTTTTTGGACAAAAATTAACTTCTTGCCAAGTTTATATTTCTCAAAAAGGCAATTTTAGAATCATGTATTTTGTTGGTTTCTACATACCATTTTATTTGTCACAGAATAAATTGTTTGTTGTTGAATGTCCGTTGTAATTTATTCCTTCATTTTGCGCGATTGCAAATTAGAGTGTTGTATTTGTGGGGGAAATAATCAACATACAACCCAGCAAATATCAAATCCCCCACAACATCTCCCTATCAAATCCCGCTCTGCCAACCATTTGCTCAGGCTCATCAAGTATGTTACATGTTACTTTTCCCTGTCTCTCTTTCCATCTATCTGACCTGTGAGTATCAGATTCTTCAAGCTCTCTTTCCTCATTACATGACCCAGGAACTTTAGCTGTCTTTTCCTGATGGTAAGTAATAGTTTTCTTTTTGTTTTTATTCTCTCTAAAACCTCATCATTGTTCACATGTTTGGTCCTTCCATAGAACCACTTTTCAATTGCTTCAAGTTTTCCCTTTATCTTTGGTGAGATGGCCCAGTATTCACTACCACATTGAAGAACAGACATCGCATAACAATTCTGCACTCTCTTTGCAAAAAGTTCACAAACTACGAACACACAAAGTAAGAATATTCAAAAGAAGATACAGAGAAGCGGTTGCAGCATTCTAACTCCAAGACAAGAAAGAACAGAACTAAGTCAGAAGAGAACTAAAAGTTTTTTATCATTTCACCCCAAGCAAGATGTGACTGCCACTAGGGTGCTGGAAGTTACATGGAAACAAAAGATTTAGTGCAAGAGGTATTGTGGTGGGTTAGGTATTTCAGTTTTTTGTTGGTATCAGAAGTTGATAATGTCAATTAAACCACAATAAATATCACAAAACACAGTTGAAAGATTAAGGGTAAATTTTTATTGATACACATGGGTAGGCTAACTCTGAGTTAAGAGAGATATGGTCTACTTTGAATCAACACAACAGTGAAAGAGGGTGACTACTCCCTCTTCTAGAAGTGCTACAAAACACATAGATTTCTCCTGTTACCCCTCCTAAACCTCACTCTGCCATCCATTTAATGGACGATTCAATGATTCAGTGTTCTTAAGAGACAGCTCATCTCCTTTCTGGAAGTGAGGTCACATGTTTGACGTGACCGGAAATCCTTTCTTTGCTTTTCATATGAATTATGGGAAAATGAAATTATTTAATTTTTTTTTTTTTTTATTACTACTTTATTATTTAATAAATTTACATTCTTCCACAGTATTAAGGAAAGGATAAAAGATGAACAGGATTTAAGAAGATAGCAGATGACAATTGATGTTGCATTTAAACTTTTGGATATTATAACTTTCAGGGAAGCAAGCGGATTGAGTTCTACAAGCGGGAAGTGCAAGAAAAGAAAATGTTAGAGTAGATGAGACAGTTACATTTAACTATTTCAATGGTAAAAGGGTGGGACCTAAATGCCAATCTAGTAGCCAATATTAAATTCATATAAATGAGGCATCAGGAAGAAAAGCTCGTCAGAGCAGTTACCATGAAAATATTTACAGAAAACATGGAAGGGAAGCCACATCATGTTCGTGGGAAAGTGACTAAAGTCGAGATGCCATGTCAGGACTGATTATATTGCAGACTCTTCTTTAGATTTTATCGAGAACCTTGAGATGAATAGTAGAAGCACCTGACCGGCTATGGCAACAGTATTCAATACATGGACAAATGGTAGATTTATAAATGTGCAAGATGGATTCTGACAAAAACAACTTTATGGCCCTGACACAGAAACCTAAATTTCTGAGCAGTAGATGCAGCTACAGATTCGATATATTTATTCCACTTTAGGTTGGTTGAAAAAGTGAGGCCAAGGAGGTGTCAGGCAGTCAGTTAAGAGCCATATGTGATACACGCTTGGGCAATCATATCGCGAAAGAGACACGACTGACTGGGCAGATTATCCTGCAGCAGATTAACATTACTTTCTGTGGTACATTGGTTGCCAGCCAAGGCTATAGAACCCAATCTGTCCTGTTATTTAACCCATAACTGGAGGGAAGAGATGGATTTATACTTTTCCTAAGTATATTTGCATGTAAGTGAATGCAAGGAATTCAACTGGAATTGGAAATTGACTCTCCAATTTATTGTTCCGAGTTGATATCTACTGCACCACAATGCAAATCCACAGGATTTTACAAGGTGTAGTATGATGAGAAAAAGGAAGAAGTTACAGAGGAATCAGAGAATGAGTAAGAAAATGATGAGAATACAGGGATGAAGAGGGCTGCATGAAAATGGAGTATAAAGGAAAAAGAACATGATACAAGGGTTATCAGGGAAAGGATTCTACAATTCTACTCCTCAGCTTCTTTTCTCGCACTTCCCACCTGTGGAACTCCTTTCCGTATACTTGCTTTCCTGATAGCTACAACCTCCAGAAATTTAAATGCAATGTCAATTCCCATCTCTTATCCTCTTGACTCCAGTCCTTCTTACATCAACCCGTATATCTAGTTCTTTTCCTTTTTTTTTTTCAATCGTATCACCCTGAGCAAGGCGGTAACGCCACTGATGTGCAGGGGGCTACATAAGAGTAAAAAAGATTAATTAGAAGAGAGTGAAGAGAAAGACGAACCAGTTAGAAAAGAGCAAGAGAAGGATGGGAATACAGGTGTGATGACAGTTGCAAAGGTGGAAAGAAAGGAAAATATATACAGGGTGGTGAAGAAAGAACTAGAGTCAAGTGGTTAATAGATGAGTATTGACATTGCATTTAAATTCCTGAAGGTTGTAGCTGTCAGGAAAGCAAGAATATGGAAGCGAGTTCCACAGGCGGGAAGTGCGAGAGAAGAAGCTGAAGGAGTAGAATTGTCGTCTGCATTTAGTTGATCTAAGTGTGAATGGGTGGGACCCAGTTGCCAGTCTGGTTGCACGAGTAAACACCTGTTGCAGAGGCACCAGTGACTTAAGTTTGTTTGAGCAGAAGCCATGAAAGTATTTATAGAACAGACAAAGGGAGGCCACATCTCGTTGGTAGGGAAGTGGCTGTAGTTGAGCCACCAAGTCAGTACCTATCACATTACTGATCCTTCTTTGGAGCCTGTCGAGAACACTGAGATGAACAGCAGGGGTGCCTGACCATATATGGCAGTAGTACTCCATGCATGGATGAATGGTTGATTTGCATATATGCAGGATGGTTTCAGGCGGCAAAAACATCCTGGCCTGACACAGTGACCCAACCTTCTAAGCAGTGGATTTAGCTATGGACTCAATGTAGTGGTTCCATTTGAGATCAGAAGAGAAGGTAAGGCCGAAGAGGCGCAGTGTATTGCTCTCGGGGAGACTCATTTGATTCATGCTTATGGAAGGCAGGAGAGGTTGCCTGTGATGATTGACAGACAACAGATTGGTCTTAGACGCATTGAAATTGACAAGCCACTTCTTACCCCAATTCACCACAGAGTGTAGATCCCTTTCAAGGTCAGCAGCAAGATTATGCTTGTCCACCATGACAGGTTTCTTACCGATGTGGGAGTAAATTGTGGTGTCATCTGTGTAGATGCCTAATTGGCACTTGATCTCGTCTGGGAGATCATTTATAAAAAAGGAAAAGCATCAAGCCAAGGATAGAGCCCTAAGGGACATCAGCATTTGTGCTGTAGGATGTAGAGGCATTTTGCGGATATTTAAAAAAGATTGGATTAGATCAAGCAAGAGTTCGGTAATACCGTAAACCCATAGCTTGCATAGAAGGCCAGAGTGCCAAACCCTGTCAAAAGCCTTGAAGATGTCCAAAGCAACAGCATGAGCCTTGCCAGACTCCTCAAGGGCCTGGAACATGTACTCTGTAATGGTCATTAGCATGTCGGCCATGGACCTGGCAAAGCGGAAGCCATACTGCTGGTCAGAGTAGAGTTTATGGGCAGTAAGATGTTGAACTATTTCAGTATTAATTATGGCCTCGAACACTTTCCCGAAAACTGGTAGAAAGCTGATAGGGCAATAGTTTGATCGGTCTGAGGGTTTTCTCTCTACCTTCGCGATTGTTTTCACACCTGTATTCCCATCCTTCTCTTGCACTTTTATCTGACACCTCCTGTAACTGGTTCATCTTTCTCTTCACTCCTCCTGTCTAAAAGTTTACTCTTATGTAACCCCCTGTGCATCAGTGGCGGTACCACTTTGCTTGGGGGTGAAACGATTAAAAAAAAAAGAAAAAGAAGTGTAGTTGGTGCATAAGAAAAGACTTGTACAATTTTACATTTCAGGTATGGACACCTGAAATGTAAAATTGTACAAGTCTTTTCTTCAGATGATGAAATGTCCCCTACTTTCAAAAGCTTCATTTTTGAAGATGTTAACACATATCCCTCTTCAATGATGGCTCAAACAAGATCCAAACTTCATGACCAAGGAAAAAAGTTACATGAAATTACTGTTTGAAAACAATGTGTAAATAGTCAACACATAGTGAATGGAGTTCTACATACAATAATAAAATAAAAGTATTTACAGCCATCACTGAATATTTATATCAAGCTCTGGATAAGATCAGCAATGCTAGAACCGTGGCTCTAGATATCTCAAAGATGATCGACAAGGTTCAGCATCTTAACCTTCTATGCAATCTCCATGATTATGGAATCAATGAAGAAATGTTTAATTTAATCCAATCATTCCTATCAAATTGTGAAATGAAAGTTGTTTTTAACGGATTCACTTCTAGACCATTTCTCATGAATGCTGGTTTCCCCTCAAGGTTCTATCCTCAGTTATACACTGTTTCTGATCTTTCCAATGTCATCAGTCCCCAATTATGTATTTATACTGATTACATTACCATTTACTCCTGTCCCATTAGTAAACCTAACAGATGTGACAAAGTAAACCTGGTAATTCCTCTTAAAAAAAGATCTCCCAACCAGTTGTTAACTAGTGGCTTGTAAATTTTAACACATACAAAACAAGACTACTCTCATTTAGCCACCATAGGCTCACTTCCAGATCATTCCTCATGAATGCTGGTCTCCCTGCAAGTCTCTCCTCAGTCATACACTGTTTCTGATCCTCATCAATCATCTCTCCAATGTTATCAGTCCCCAATTACACAACTGGCCATAATTATTAGGTCACCCCAGTTTTTGAAAAGAAAATGATGTATTTCATACTACTTTTTAGTATTTATTGCCAAGTGGATAATTCTAAATGAAAATAGAATGGTTCTTTTGTTATTATTACTTTGCAAAATTTCACAAGGCAAATGGCGACAATTTACCCATCCCACCCAGTAGATTATATATATATATATATATATATATATATATATATATATACACACACTACCAGCCATAATTATTAGACCACCCCAGTTTTCTAAAAGAAATGATATATTTCATACTATTTTTAGTATTTATTGCCAAGTGGATATTTCTAAATGAAAATAGAATGGTTCTTTTGTTATTATTACTTTGCAAAATTTTATTAGGCAAATAGCGACAATTTACCCGTTGCACCCTATATATATATATATATATATATATATGTAAAAATATACTCAGTTATAATCTGAGATTAAGGACAGAATGGTTAAATAAAATAAAGACAAGAGGAAAACTGTATTTTAAATCGCCTACACATTTCGTCCTGTGATGGACTTTATCAAGGCAAAAAGACAAAATGAGTTTTATTCTAAATTACATATCTATAAACAAACAGTGTCGGCAACCACAAAGACGCTCACAAATCATTTCAAAAGATCAACAGAATATTTTAGTTTTTAGAATTTCTTCATGTGTAGTGCAAAGTCACGAGATATTAAAATGAAGGGAATTTGACCGTTTTCTTTGAAAACTGTTTATTATGAATGTTAGTCTGTTTTAGTATAATTTCCATAAGTAAAGGTGAGATTGGGAAAAATCCAGGGCGCAAATTGACGTTTTGGTAGTATTGGATAATGGCGCTCTCGAGAATTTTGTACAATTTATTCAGAAGAAAAGTTCTCGAAAGCGCCGCTATCCAGTACTACCAAAACATCAATTTGCGCCCCGGATTTTTCCAATCTCACCTTTACTTATGGAAATTATACTAAAACAGACAAATATTCATAATAAAAATTTCACAAAAAACGGTTGAATTCCCTTCATTTTAACATCTCGTGACTTTGCACTACACATGAAGAAATTCTAAAAACTAAAATATTCTGTTAATCTTTTGAAATGATTTGTGAGCGTCTTTGTGATTACCAACACTGTTTATAGATACGTAATTTAGAATAAAGCTCATTTCGTCGTTTTGCCTTGAAAAAGTCCATCACAGGACGAAACGTGTAGGCAATTTAAAATACAGTTTTTCCTCTTGTCTTTATTTTATTTAACCATATATATATATATATATATATATATATATACATTACTGGCCATAATTATTAGGCCACTCCAGTTTTTTAAAAGAAATTATGTATTTCATACTATTTTTTAGTATTTATTGCCAAGTGGAGAATTCTAAATGAAAATAGAATGGTTCTTTTGTTAATACTGCACAATAACATGTGCATCAAATAAACTGTTCTGATGTCCAGTTTTTGTGCTCTCTCCCCCATGCTAATCTCTTCTTCTTATTGGCTGGCCAAAGCAAAGGCTTCCTGGCTGCCTTGTAAAATTTTGCAAAGTAATAATAACTAAAGAACCATTCTATTTTCATTTATAATTATCCACTTGGCAATAAATACTAAAAATAGTATGGAATACACAATTTTTTTTAAAAACTGGGGTGGCCTAATAATTATGGCCAGTAGAGTAGGTATTTATACTGATTACATCACCATTTACTCCTGTCTCATTAGTAAACCTAACAGATGTGACAAAGTAAACCTGGCAATTCCTCTTAAAAAATGGACCTTACATTACACCTTCGCTTGTCTCTAAGATAATCTTAAAACTTGACCCTCACAAAGCGAGCGGTGGTGACGGAATCCCAACCATAGTCTTAAAGAAATGTGCCCCTGAACTCTCCTCTATCCTTTCTAAGCTCTACAACCTCTGCCTATCTGCTTCCTGCTTTCCTGCCTGTTGGAAATCTTCCTCTATAGTTCCTATATTTAAAAACACTGGAGAACCCTCTGACCCTGCATATTACCGCCCTATCAGCCTTCTTCCGATCTTTGGCAAAGTGTTCGAAGCCATTATCAATGCCGAGGTGGTTCAGCATCTCACAGCACACAGGCTCCTCTCGGACAAGCAATATGGTTTCCGCTTCACCAGGTCTACTGCTGATATGCTAACGACCATCACCGAGTACATATACCAGGCACTCGACAAGAATGGCGAAGCTCGAACCGTTGCATTGGATATATCTAAGGCGTTCGACAGAGTTTGGCATGCTGGCCTTCTATGTAAACTGCGGAGCTATGGTATAACTGGACATTTGTTTGAACTAATCCAGTCATTCCTCTCTAACCGCACAATGAAAGTGGTATTAAACAGACATGCCTCTCAGAACTACCATACAAACGCAGGTGTCCCCCAAGGCTCCATCTTAGGTCCTACACTCTTCCTGATATATATTAATGATCTCCCTGATTCCATAAGAACCCAAATAGGTTTGTACGCCGATGACACCACAGTTTACTCTCGCCTCCAACAAAAATCTGGTGTAGGCGTCAAAGCTAAACTTGCAGCCGAGATTGAAAAAGACCTCCAATCCATATTGGACTGGGGTAAGAAATGGCTAGTAAATTTTAATGTTTCTAAAACGAAGCTACTGTCAATTAACCATCATCGACAATCTCCCCTACCTCCCATTAGCATGGACCAGGCTTGCCTCCCAGAGAGTAAAACACTACGCCTCCTTGGTCTCACACTTTCAGCGGACCTCAAATGGAATGACTATATCGAATCCATTGCTAAATCCGCTGCTATGAAAGTCGGTTCTCTGTGTAGGGCCCGGAAGTTTTTTCCGTCTAAATCTATCCTGTACATTTACAAATCTACCATCCGCCCGTGCATTGAATACTGCTGCCATATCTGGTCGGGTGCCCCTGCTGTTCTCCTCGGGCTTCTCGATAAGGTTCAGAGGAGGGTCTGTAATGTGATAGATACCGACTTGGCAGACCGCCTGCAGTCTCTCTCCCACCGGCGAGACGTGGCTTCGCTGTGTCTCTTCTATAAATACTTTCACGGCTTCTGCTCCGATGAACTTAGATCACTGGTGCCCCCTAAATACGAATTTGCACGAGATACTAGATTAGCAACTAGATCCCACCCTTTTACAGTGAAACCGATAAAATGCAGCCGTAACTTCTACTCCAACAGTTTCTTTCCTCGCACTTCCCGACTGTGAAATTCTCTTCCAAACGATTGCTTCCCCGACGGCTACAATCTCCAGGAGTTTAAATGTAAGGTCAATAGACACCTCCTAACACACTAACCTGCTCGACACTCATCCTCGCTATCCTTACTCATCTATCACCTTTCTCCTGACATTCCCTATGTCTATCCACTCCTTCTCTTTACCTTCCCCTATGTAGCCCCATGCGCAATAGTGGCAGTGGAATGCCTTGCTTGGGGTGAGATGATTAAAAAAAAAAAAAAAAAAAAAAACCTCTTAATCAGTGGTTAACTAGAGCAAGAAACTGCTTGTAAATTTTAACACATACAAAACAAAACTGCTCTGATTTAACCACCATTCCAGCCTGTCGTCTCCTAGTGAGCAACACACTATATTCTTGGCCTCACCTGTTCTACTGACCTGACGTGGAGCGACACCATCAAATCAACATCTGCATCTACTAGAAGGTAAGTTGAGTCACTGTACCATACCAAAAAATTTTCTTCATCTGAATCCATCTTGTACATTTACAAATCTACCATTCATCTATGCACTGAATACTGTTGCCATACCTGGTTGGGTGCTTCTGTTATTCATCACAAGATTCTTCACAAAATACAAAGAAGAATCTGTAATGTTATTGATCCTGACCTGGTATCTCAACTTCAGTCACTTTCTCACTAATGTGACATGGCTTTCCTGCCTTTTCTACAAATATTTTCATGGTAAATGCTCTGACAAGTTTTTTTATCTCTTGCTCAATTTTCATGAATTAAAGCATACTACTAGATTGCCATTTAGGTCCCACACTTTTATTGTTGAAATAACTAAATGTAATCGCAACTTCTACTCTAATAGATACTTTTTTCTCACACTTCCTACCCGTGGAACTCACTACTGTTTACTTGCTTCCCTGATAACTACAATCTTGAAAAAAATGTAAATGCAACATCAACTGCCATCTTCTGTCTTCTTGAATCCCATTCATCTTTGTCCTTGTAACCCCCTGGATACTAGTGACATTCCTCCCTTGTCTGGGGTGAAATCATTACAAAAAAAGTACAATTATATGACAAATGCATATCAACATATGAGACAGACCGTTTCTCTCTGTATTCTGCACAAGGATGGAGCTATGTAAAGGAGGATCTGCAATATAATCAATCCTGACTTGGCAGCCTACCTTCAGTCACTTTCTCATCAGCGTGATATGGCTTCCCTCTGTCTTTTCTACAAGTATTTTAATGGCAACCACTCTGACAAGCCTATTTCCCCAATTCCCTGACAATATGTATTTACACATGTTACTAGGTTGGCATCAAGGTCCCACCCTTTGACCATTGAAATAGTTAAATGTAACCTCCTCTTCTACTCTAATAGTTTCTTTTCTCACACTTCTTGCCTATGGAATTTCCTTTTATTCGCTTGCTTACCTGATAGCTACAATCTCCAAAATTTAAATGCAATGTCAATTTCTATTTTTTATCTCCTTGATTCCCATCCATCTCTTATCCTTTCTTTGACATCCCCTGTACCTTGTTTTTTATCTTGCTGTAACCCCCCCCCCTTGTGCATCAGTGGCAATCCTACCATGCTTGGGGTGAAATGATTAAAAAGAAAAATTCTGGGAGAATAAGATAATAAAGATAGAATAGGCTGTGTTAGATGTAGTTTCATCCAACATTGCATATTGCTACAAAGCCAAAATATCAACCTGAAAACTCAAGCCATATTCTTAAATAGCTTCATCAGATCAAGAATTTTATACATATGTCATGCATGGTACCAAACCCTTCAGAAATATCTAAACTGTAAGCGGTATACAACAGCTTTTTAAGATCAACAGTGAAAAAAGGCTTTGAGCAAATAAAGCCCGAGGGTCTTCACAAAAGTCATCATTCTTTTTACATTGTCTACCGGTGCTACATGATCGCAAACAAAGAACTGTACCAAATAACAGAACCTAGTGCTACATGATTGAAAACAAAGAACTTTACCAAATAATAGAACCTGGTGCTACATAATCGCAAACAAAGAATAGTCCCAAATAACAGAACCTGGTGCTACATGATCGCAAACAAAGAACTGTACCAAATAATAGAACCTGGTGCTACATGATCGCAAACAAAGAACTGTACCAAATAACAGAACCTGGAGCTACATAATCGCAAACAAAGATCAAATAACTGAACCTGGTGCAACATCATCACTTACAAAGAACTGTACCAGATAACAGAATCTGCTGCTACATGATCACTTACAAAGAACTTTACCAAATAACTGAACCTGGTGCTACATGATCGCAAACAAAGAACTGTACAAAATAACAGACTCTGGTGCTACATAATCGCAAACAAAGAACTGTACCAAATAACAGAACCTGGTGCTACATGATTGAAAACAAAGAACTTTACCATATAACACAACCTATACCACTGAAAAGTAGTAACAGCTAAAATGGATAGCACCTGCAATTGAAAGAGAAAATGGTGACGTAATTGTTACCAAAAAAATGTAAGTCAGTAGCACAAACACAGGAAACACCCTCACAAGAAATTCTGGTTTGGCACACTATGCTGAGAATTACGCTTCCCATACGCAAAAATCAATCTTTCTCCCTCAAAAACGTTAGTATCATCTGTTGTGTTCCGAATTACTGCTACCAAAGAGCCGACTGGGACTCGTTCAGGGACTTCCTCTGCGACGTCCCCTGGAACAACGTCTTCGATCTTCCTGTCGAAGACTATGCCTCCGATGTCTCCTCTTGGGTCAAGGCTGGCATCGATGCTTTTATCCCGGCCAGGAAATTCCAACTAAAATCAAATTCGTCCCCCTGGGTCTCACCCACTTGCTCGGCCGCCATTGCCCACCGGAACCATTTCTTCCGGCTATATCGAAGCTGCTCGTCGAACCAAAACAGGCGCCTTTTCGCCTCAGCACGGAACAAGTGTAAAAAAGTGCTGAACGAAGCCTAGAGGGCGTTTGCTACCAGAATTAGGCAATGCATAGCATCCTCTAAGTTTGGTTCCAAAGATTACTGGCATCTCTGCAAAAGCGTGCTCAGCAGGAACAAGACTTCAATACCCCCACTAATCAATGAGTTTGAAGTTCTCACCTCCCCAGCCGACAAGGCTGAATGCTTTGCCCGTAGATTCTCAACCAATTCGACACTGGACTCGTTAGGAATACCTACACCAGACTTCCCTCCCAGAACTGAGGCTCAACTAAATGACGTCCACATTACACCCTCGCTGGTTGCCAAGATAATTGCACAACTTGACCCACACAAAGCGAGCGGCAGTGACGGAATCCCAGTCATAGTACTGAAGAAATGTGCCCCAGAACTCTCCTCTGTCCTCTCTAAACTCTATAACCTCTGCCTATCTGCTTCCTGCTTTCCTGCCTGTTGGAAGTCCTCCTGCGTAGTTCCTATATTTAAGAATTCTGGCGAACCCTCAGACCCTGCCAATTACCGTCCTATTAGTCTCCTTCTAATCTTTGGCAAAGTTTTCGAAGCCATTATCAACGCTGAGGTGACTCAGCATCTCATGGCCAACAGGCTTCTCTCTGACAAACAGTACGGGTTTCGCTTCACCAGGTCTACTGCTGATATGCTAACGACCATTACCGAGTACATATACCGGGCACTTGACAAGAATGGTGAAGCCCGAACCGTTGCCTTGGATATCTCCAAAGCATTCGACAGGGTCTGGCATGCGGGCCTCTTGTGCAAACTGCGAAGCTATGGAATAACTGGACCTCTGTTTGACCTCATCCAGTCCTTCCTCTCTAACCGCACATTGAAGGTGGTATTAAACGGACATGCCTCCCAAAACTACCACACGAACGCGGGCGTCCCTCAAGGTTCTATCCTAGGTCCCACACTCTTTCTGATCTACATTAATGATCTCCCCGACACCATTAAATCCCAAGTTGGCATGTATGCCGATGACGCAACAATCTACTCTCGCATTGATCAGAAACCAGGTGTGGACGACAAAGTGAACCTCGCTGCCATACTTGAAAGGGACCTCCAATCCATAGTGGCCTGGGGTAGGAAATGGCTGGTAAATTTCAATGCTTCTAAAACGAAGCTGTTATCAACTAACCACCATAGACAATCGCATCTACCTCCCATTAGCATGGGACAGGCTAGCCTCCCAGAGAGTAAAATACTACGCCTCCTTGGCCTTACACTTTCGGTGGACCTCAAATGGAATGACTATATCGAATCCATTGCCAAATCCGCTGCTATGAAAGTCGGCTCCCTGTGCAGGGCCTGAAAGTTTTTCCCACCTGAATCTATTCTGCACATATACAAATCTACCATCCACCCGTGTATTGAGTATTGCTGCCATATCTGGTCGGGTGCCCCTGCTGCTCTCCTTGGGCTTCTTGACAAAATACAAAGGAGGATCTGTAACGTGGTTGATACTGACTTGGCAGACCGGCTGCAGCCGCTCTCTCACCGGCGTGATGTGGCTTCCCTGTGCCTCTTCTACAAGTACTTTCATGGCTACTGCTCCAATGAGCTTAGTTCACTGGTGCCGCCCAAGCACGAATTTACACGAGATACTAGATTAGCAACTAGGTCCCACCCTTTTACAGTTAAACAAATAAGATGTAACCGTAAATTCTACTCCAACAGCTTCCTTTCTCGCGCTTCCCACCTGTGGAACTCCCTTCCACAACTCTGCTTTCCCGACAGTTACAATCTCCAGGTGTTTAAATGTAGGGTCAATAGACACCTCCTATCACACTAACTCCCAATTCTCCACTCTACGTAGCCCCCTGCGCAGTAGTGGCAGTGACATGCCTTGCTCGGGGTGAAACGCTTATAATAAAAAAAAAAAAAATACTCATCTACTAACTACTGGACCCTAGCTCTCTCCCCACCCCTGTATAAACTTCCCTTTCTCTCCACCTATGTATCTGTTATCGTACCTGCTTTCTATTGTTCCTTTCTAACTAGTTTGTACTCCTCACTCTTCTAATTAATCTTTTTTACATTTATGTAACCCCCTGCACATCAGTGGCATTTCCGCCTTGCTTGGGGTGAAATGATTAAAAAAAAAAAAAAAATTCAAGAAAGGACACTGAATTCATGTGACATTTTGAAGAGATTAATGGATTCCAATCATACCTTTTTATGCGTTCTCACCGAGCCAGAGAATTTGCATGTTGGGAATGCTGCCAGCCTCTATCTGACTGGCACACGCACCTCGTCATTCCAGCGTTGGTGCTCGGAGAGTGTGCATTGTGCGCAATTTGCTCGTACCTATAGGCTACGCTACTCTGGCCCTCTTGGATATGCAAAGTAATTCGCCACAGTAATCAAAATGTTAACATTCCACATAACTTCAAATAAAAAACTAGAAAGAAAACCTCCATCAATACTTAAAAGAGCGATAACTGCTAATGGACTTGCAAAACCTGTTTAACTCAAAAATTGTTTTTAAGAAAATCTAATCTAATCTATCTCGATCTAAACTACTGTCATGCAGTCCTCTTCACGCCTGTCTTCTTATCCTTTTCTTACTCATTCTGACTCCCCTGGATATAATAATAGAAGCATACGATTTTTGGGGCTCAAACTCCAGTCACTTTCTTATTGATGTAATGTAGATTCCCTCTGACTCTTCTACAAATAATTTTGCAGCTTCTCCTCCGATGAGCTTAGCTCTCTGGTGCCCCTTCTGCATAAATTTACTCGAGCTACTAGACTAGTGACTAGGTCCCACCCTTTTACAGTGAAACCAATCAAATGTAACCGCAACTTCTACTCTAACAGCTTCTTTGCTCGCACTTTCCACCTGTGGAATTCTCTTCTGTATACTTGCTTCCCTGAAAGCTACAATCTCCAAGAATTTAAATTCAAAGTCAACTACTGTCTTTTATCTTCTGGACTCACATCCTTTCCCTGACAACCCTTGTATCATGTTCTTTTTCCTTTCCAATCTACTCTCATGCAGTCCTCTTCATCCCTGTATTTTCATCCTTTTCTTACTCATTCTCTGACTCCCCTGTAACTTGTTCCTCTTTCTCATCACTCACCTCTTACGTAACGCCCTACACACCAGTGGCAGTTCTACCTTGCTTGGGGTGAAATGATTAGAGAAAAAAAAGTAAGTTTTCTGTGCATATAATTTTGATTAAAACTTTATGAAGAGATGCTGAAAGGTTCTGATTTCCCGAAATTTAGGCAATTCTATTGGATTAGCTAGTTTGTCAATCTGAAAATTTTTCTGTAAATGTACACTATTGTAAAATTTAAGTCCTATATTCATTTTTCTACAAATAAAATGCCATCAGAAACTTTCTTAGATAAACAATAATTACTAGGGTGCATACTAGCAAAATATTTGTGGACATAGTTGTAAATCTATCACACGTTATTTTTGGACCATTTAGAAAATAACTATAATAAATAATTTTACCACACTCGCAAATTGAAAAAAATTATATTTTTGCAAGCAAGGGTTAAATTATTTTCAAACTAATGAAAACCTTACATTTTAAAAGTTCACACATCGATGAGTAATTTGATTTTGTATACCTTTACAGCTATAATAACAGAAGCATTCTATTTTTTAGGCTCAAAACAATTAAGAGGTCAATTTGAGTTACACGTGCATGCACACAATGGAGGAGAAACATCCAGTAGCTGCAAATTAAGTCCTTGTCCATGCACACAATAGAAAGGGTTAACCAGAAACCACAGACTAAGCCTTTGTCTACAAACTCACAAACACATTAGGCTGACCATCTTCAAGTTAGATCAAACATTTCATACCACTCTCTGAAAAAATATATAGATGTTATTTTAACTGACATTCTGCTTTAGCTTTTCCTTCAGAAAATGATTTTTTTCATGTTTCATTTAAAAGATTTGTTGTTGTTGTTAAATGTTTAGAATCCCAACACTTAGCAACAAAAACCTGGGTAGACAAATTTCAATCCCATTCATTCATGCAATTCTTTGTCTGGTGCTCCTGCAATATATCACAAGATTCTCAACAAAATCCAAACAAATGTCTGTAATATTAGCAGTTCTCACCTTGCATCTCGGCCTCAGTCACTTTCCCACTGATATGATGTGGCTTCTTTCTGTCTGTTCTATGAATATTTTCATGGCAATTGTTCTGATAAGCTTTTATCATTGGTACTTCAATTACATGAAATTAAGCATACCACTAGATTGGCAAATAGGTCTCACCATTTTACTGTTGAATTAGCTATGTGTAACCATAACCATATTCTAATAGTTTCTTTTTTTTTTTCTCACCAGTGAAAATCTCTTCAAATTTCTTGCTTACCTGACACCTATGACCAAAAGTTTAAATGCAACATAATGGCAATCTTGTGTTTTTTTTTTAAACCTGTTCTGTTATTGTTCTTACTCCTCAGAAAGGTTTCTCGTTATCTTTCACTCCCAGTAACCTTTTGCACCTTAGTGGAATTCTCATCTTTCTTGAAGTGAACTGATTAAACAAAAACAAATATATATATATATATGACTACATCATGTTGAATACACCAGATCTCATCTAATCACCGAAGTTAAGCAACATTGACCCTGGTCAGTACTTAGATGGGTGACCATTTGAGAATACAAGGTGCTGTAAATGTAAGGACCAAGAATGGTCCACCGGTCCTCCAGATTTGGGGGTTGGGCGCAGAGCTAACAACCCTGCACCATAAAAAACACTTGGTTACAGAAACAGTAACAAAAAGTTGCTGCCCTACACACCATTGGGTGTAACAGTAGAGATGATTATATATATATATATATATATATATATATATATATAAGGTAACAAAAAAGTTCTGTCCGTTTTTTGATTAGTCATTAAATGAAGTTAAAATATATATGAAATGCATGTAGCAATTGTTTTCAAAATCAGACAGCCGGAAGTAGGAACATCAGACGTTATAAAAGACATGTGCACTGTGCCTGGCCATCAGTTATAAGCTGAACAGCTGTGAGAAGGATAGAAGTGTCTAGAGATCTCGTTCGGGGCTGTTTGCTTTATGACTTCAAAGTGGACTTATCAGTAGCTGCATCAAGTCGCCACATATGTCAAAGGTTTAAGGATAGTGATGTGGTTGAACATACTGCAAGGCATAGCTTTCGAAAATTCAAGTCAGAAGATTTGTCTCTCCATAATGAGCCTCGCAGTGGATGACCACAGGTCTTGAATGACGGAGTCCTGAAGGTGGCCATTGAAGAGGACATTAGTCTAATGTGTGCTGAACTTGCAAGACAGTTGAACGTTTCTGATGAAACAGTTAGACTTCACCTGCACTGCCTAGGTAAAATATACAAACTAAGCAAGTGGGTTCCGCAAACGTTGTTGGAGGTCCACAAAGGATGAGTGGCAGCCTGTGTATCACTGCTTTCTTGCCACCATACCACATCCTTATTCAGTTGAGTGCTTACCAGTGATGAAAAGTGGAAACTCCCAAGCAATCCAGACATTGGTTGTCTTCTCAGGATGCTGTCCCTTACACTGCAAGACCGCTTATGCACCCACGCAAGATTATGCTTTGTGTCTGGAGGACAGGTCATCAAGTGGTTAATTATGAACTGCTACCAACTAGCCTAATGGTCACTGGAACCTATACTCACAGCAATTGAAACGTGTGCAACAGGCATTGCACCAGAAGGAGTTTCTTGCAGTTTATTTGTAGTCCTTTCTCGTCACTCTCTTCAGCTACCTTCTGTAGGATGTCTTGTAGTTTCCTTTCCGTGTCTGCTATCAGCACTGTATCATCTGTGTACCTTATATTGTTCAAATCAAGGCCTCCAATGACAAATCCTGGCATAACATTCTTCAGAAGAGTCTCACTGTACAAGTTGAATAGATCTGGTGAAAAGACATATCCTTGTCTTACGCCCCTTTCTAAAAACATTATAGTCTGAAGAAAAAAAAGGTTTTGATGAATAATGAATTTTTACATGAATTGTTTTCATTTTTCTTCTTTAATTATAATAATTTATAAAGTTTCAAAAATGTTTTAAAATTCTTCAAAGCCTACATGGTGAATTGCAAATGTGTGATTTTCCTCCATGACAACGCCAGGCCACATGTCGTGCAAGTGGTTAGGGATACCATACAGCAAATTGGGTGGGAGACTTTGTGCCATCCACCTTATTCACCTGACCTTGCACCATTCAGTTACCACCTCTGCCACTCCTTGGATAATCATTTTTGTGGAAAATCCTTCACCAATGAAGCAGACTTGCACAAAGCCCTCACGGACTTCTTTGTGTCAAAACCTCGGAGTTCTACTGCAAGGGAATTGAACAGCTGGAAACACATTAGCAGAAGGTGCTGGATGCCGATGGCGATTACTTCGAAGACTAAATATAAGTTACACATACTGTGAAGCATTTTCTTTTTTTCCTTTAAAAACGAGCAGAACATTTTTTGGTTACCTATATATATATATATATATATATATATATATACACACACTATCGGCCATAAATTATTAGGCCACCCCAGTTTTTTAAAAAAAATGATGTATTTCATACTACTTTTAGTATTTACTGCCAAGTGGATAATTCTAAATGAAAATATAATGGTTCTTTGGTTATTATTACTTAGCAAAATTTTACAAGGCAGCTAGGAAGCCTTTGCTTTGGCCAGCCAATAAGAAGAGACTAGCATGGAGAAGAGAGCACAAAAACTGGACACCAGAACAGTTCATTTGATGCACGTCTTATTGTGTAGTATTAGCAAAAGAACAATTCTGTTTTCATTTAGAATTATCCACTTGGCAATAAATACTAAAAATAGTATGAAATACATTTCTTTTAATTATTATTTAATTATGACCGATAGTATATATATATATATATATATATATATATATATATATATATACTAGCAGTATAGCCCGGTGTAATGAAAGCTTTAAAACTAATACATGGTCCTGGAGCTCAGATTCTTTGGACGTTGGCACGAAATACTAAAAAGCAATAGTTGTTTCCAGTTAAAGCGAAACTGTAGACTGAAAGAAAAATGAATGGATGTAAGTCAAATTTTGATTTCCTGGTATTGATATCAAATAAGTTTTTTTCGTCGTAAACTGAATTTTGAAGGCTAAATAAGTCTTCTGAGTAAATGGTATCATGGCTGAGACTAAGAACAACAATTATTCCTACCTAGAGTCAAACCTGAAGCAAAAACTAAAATAAAAGGGCTGAAAAAATACTTACAGGCAGATAAACAGACACACATACATAAACATCTTGCCTTTTATATATATATATATATATATATATATATATATATTATCAATTTTCTGCACTATTGTAAGAACTGAAACCTTGAAACTTCTGAATATCGTTTCTTGTGTCTTTGTCTATGAGTGTATCAAATTTGATTAAAATCGAACCACTCCTTCTATAACCCAATTTTTTCAATTATCGATTTTCGATATTTATCGGAGGAACCTCGATACAAAACCTAGCTAAGAACACTCACAGACGCTTATAGTACAACTGTGTAAATTTTCAAGAAAATCAGTTCAGCCGTTTTGGAGTCTATAGGTAACTGACAGGCACACACACATACATACATACAAAGTTCCCTTTATAAATAAGTTTAGATTTAGATATTGAGAGGAAGACTTAGCAACCATTTAATTATGTGTTAAGTTTTCCTCTCAATATATTTGCTATGGATAATAGCCATTGAGCTCTTTATTTTTATCTAATTGATAATTTATATCAAATAAAATCTTTTGGACTATCCTCTCCATCTGCACAGGTTACTATTCTCTCCCTTATGTATGTGTGTGTGTTTGTGTGTGTGTGTGTGTGTTTGTGTGTGTGTGTTTGTGTGTTTGTGTGTGTTTGTGTGTGTTTGTGTGCGTGTGTGTGTTTGTGTGATGAAATAAATGGAATTTATTGCAAAAACTACAGTCTGAAATTATGATGCAAAACCAGAAAATCACTTTTGCATCAATAACAATGCAACAATTGATTAACACATATAATAGAAAAAAATAACAAACCTACATCAGTCTTTGAAGAAATTTGTACTTTTAAATTTCTACTAATAAAAATAGTAATAAATATGTCTTGCCAATCCCTTCATGAATAGATTGAGTTTTATCATGACCTATCCTAAAAATGGCTGTGTGTCAGACTAAGGTAAGTTTCTTTCAATATTAACTCTAAATATTTCAAAATAATGTTTTAATCATAGAAGAGGCTTCTCCTAAAAATGGCTGTGTGTCAGACTAAGGTAAGTTTCTTTCAATATTAACTCTAAATATTTCAAAATAATGTTTTAATCATAGAAGAGGCTTCTCCTAAAAATGGCTGTGTGTCAGACTAAGGTAAGTTTCTTTCAATATTAACTCTAAATATTTCAAAATAATGTTTTAATCATAGAAGAGGCTTCTCCTAAAAATGGCTGTGTGTCAGACTAAGGTAAGTTTCTTTCAATATTAACTCTAAATATTTCAAAATAATGTTTTAATCATAGAAGAGGCTTCTCCTAAAAATGGCTGTGTGTCAGACTGAGATAAGTTTTATAAGATATTAACTCCAGTTAATACTTCAAAACTGGTATGCATGATAATCATAGAAGAGTTGTGCTCCACTAAAAATGGCCATGTGTCAGACTACATTAAGCTTCATAAGTATCAGGATCCCTATTACAGATTGATGTGGCAGTCAAAGTAGAGTGAGTTTTATGAGTGCTTCATTAAAAATAGCCATGTGCCAAACTACATTAAGCTTTATAAATAACAAGATGCTTGTTGCATTATGAATACTTTTAAATGGTTTGTGTGGCTGTCAGGTCATCTCCGTTCTTAGCTAACCTAAAATTAAAACACAAATGTTTTATTCTTATTCCTGAATGAATGAAACAATGAAGGTATTTTTGAAGCCACTTTTCAAACGAATTGAAATGCCGAGGAAAATTAAGAAAAGTCAAACTCACTTCTGCAAAGACGGAAGGAAAGAAAAGAGCAACAATACCTAGACGGATACAAGAATATGTCATTTGTTTATTCTTACTTGCAAACAACTTGTAACTAATACGACTACTATAGCTTCTTCCATGACCATTGTCATCTAACCATTATATACTACTACTACTACTATATCATGAAAACGACCATCTTCATATTAATTTGATACTACTAATAATATTATAGCCATTATTATTTTAATAGAAAATAGAATTATTTCCTCTGTGTTTTGTTGTCTCTATGTCTTGCCAGACTATGAGAAAACCATTTCCACTGTGCTTTTATTAAAATTTGCCTTTCTTTTTTATACTAAAGTTCACCCTATACAAGACTCGAGAGCCACCTAAGGTAGAGGGTTACAGTCAACAAAACCATAAGGCTGAATAGCGTGTGATATAAATGGAAAAATTAGGTGTTAAGAAATTATCTATCTAAACTTTTTTATAAATGGAACTTTGTCTCTGTGTGTGTCTGTGTGTGTATCCAATTACATATAGACTCCGAAATGGTTGAAACGATTTTCTTGAAAATTTCCACAGTGGTACTATAAGCATCTGCGAGTGTTCTTAGCTAGGTTTTGTGTCAAGGTACCCCTGATAAATATCTAAAATCGATAATCGAAAAAAATCAGGTTATAGAAGGAGTGGCCCGATTTTAATCAAATTTGATACACTCATAAACAAAGACATAAGAAACGATATTCAGAAGCTTCAAGGTTGCAGTTCTTACAATAGTGCAGAAAATTGATAATATATATATATATATAAAAGGCAAGATGTTTGTGTGTGTGTCTGTTTATCTGTCAGTCCTTTATACAAATCCACAATTTTTATCCGATTCTCACCAAACTTCACACAAATATTCTTTAGGCTGAGTCTGAGCTCCAGGACCATGGATTAGTTTTAAAGCTTTCATTACACCTGAGCAACGCCGGGCTATACTGCTAGTCATTAATAAAATGAAAAGGAAAGATGATTCCTGACCTGTGAAGAGGTTAAAATTCTAATATTCAAGGAAGCAACCATGAAAGGAAATTTGGAAGTTCTCGGGAGAATAGCTGAGTTGAACGTCTTTCTTGCATTTGCAACATGGGTGAAAGAAAAATCATTTTTTTTCCATTTTAACAATAAGTCCTATCAGTAAAGTGTAAATTGAAAAAGAAGTTCATTGGCATATTTGCCATAGAAACAGCAACAGAGTAGTAACATTCTGTTATAATCATTTCACCCCAAGCAAGGCAATACTGCCACTGGTGTGCAGGAGATTACAGTGAGAGGAGAAGAAGAAAGAAAGAAAAATAGAGAAGAACTCGGTAGAGAGAATGTTGAAGAAAGGATAAAAGAAAGAGAGGACTCAAGGAGATAGAAAATGGCGATTGACATTTAACTTAAACTTTTGAAGATCGTAGCTATCAGGGAAGCATGCATAAGGAAGTGAGCTCTACAGGCAGTAAGTGAGAGAAAAGAAACTATTAAAGTAGAAGTGGAATTTACATTTAGCTATTTTGATGGTGGGACCTAGTTGCCAATCAAGTAGCAAGTGTAAATTCATGCGGTCAGGGCATCAAGGAAAGAAGCTTGTCAGAGTAGAAGCTGTGAAAATATTTGTAGAAAAGACAGAGGGAAGCCACATCTCATTGGTGAGAAAGTGACTGAGGTTGAGCCGCCAATCTGTGGGAAAAAGGTTGCAGAGTAGGAAAAAACACATTCACAAGACCACGAAAACAATTTTGAACTCTATCAAATCTAGAAAGAGAAGATTCTCCAACTTCAGCCCAGATACCCTGTCCTCAGACCTCAAATCGAACCACTATATTGAATCCATAGCAAAATCTACTGCTAAGAAGATTGGGTCACTATGTCGATCCAGGATGTTTTTTCCACCTGAATCCATCCTGCATATATACAAGTCAACCTTCTTGACAAGCTCCAAAGGAGAGTCTGTAATGGGATAGGTACTGATCTGGTGACTCAACTGCAGCCACTTTCCCACCGTCGAAATGTGGCCTCCCTCTGTCTCTTCTATAAATACTTTCATGGCTTCTGCTCGGATGAGCTTAAGTCACTGATGCCTCCTCAACAGGTGTTTACCCGTGCAACCAGACTGGCAACTGGGTCCCACCCATTCACAGTCAGGTTAGCCAAATTCAGACGACAATTCTACTCCTGCAGCTTCCTCTCTCGCACTTCCCGCCTGTGGAACTCACTCCCGTATTCTTGCTTTCCTGACGGCTACGACCTCCAGAAATTTAAATGCAAAGTTAATACTCACCTACTAACCACTGGACTCTAGCTCTCTCCCCTCCCCTGTATAATCTTCACTTTCTCTCCTCCCATGTATCTGTCATTGCACCTGCTTTCTCAGCTTTCTATTGTTCCTTTCTAGCTAGCTTGTACTCCTCACTCTTTTCTAATTAATCTTTCTACATTTATGTAACCCCTGCACATCAGTGGCGTTTCTGCCTTGCTCGGGGTGAAATGATTAAAAAAAAAAAAAAAATATTATTTAATTAGATAAGCTTTTAAAGATATATATGTATTAAAAAACATTATCTTCATCTTCTTCTATTTGCCTTGTCCTTTCATGACATAGACAATCATGGCTTTCCACGTCTCCCTATACCTGGCGGCTCTTGGCACACTTTCTCCTGTTACACCATGCAATCTCCATTCCATCATCCACCTGATCAGGTCCTTCAAATATGTTATCCGCTGCTTTCCTCTGTCTCTTTTTCCCTCTATCTGACCTGTTAGTATTGGGTTCTCCAAGCCCTCCTTCCTCATTGATTGTCCCAGGAACTTTAGCTGTCTCTTCCTGATGCTCAATATTAATTTCCTTTTCGTTTCCATCTCTTCCAAAACCTCATCATTTCCCACACGCTCGATCTATGATATCTGCAGCATCCCTCAAGTTTTTCCTTCATCTGTGATGATATTGTCTTGCATTCACTGCCATATTGAAGAGCTGACATCACATAGCAATCCAGGACTCTTTTCTTTGTTTCTAGCAAAAATTTTCCTGTCTCTTAATACTCTACTCAGCTTTTGGAACACGTCCTTTACCATGCCAATTCACCTTCAGATCTCTGTGTCACACTTTCCGTCTTCTGTTAGAACACTTCCCAGATATTTAAATTTTTGTACCGGCTTGATTTTAATATCCCCCAACTGTATTTGTCATTTTGGGCTGTTCTTTTTTTTTGCTGACCATGTATTCGGTTTTCTTGTAGTTTATTTGTAGTCCTTTCTTGTCACTCTCTTCAGCTACCTTCTGTAGGAGGTCTAGTAGTTTCCTTTCCATGTCTGCTATCAGCACTGTATCATCTGTGTACCTTATGCTGTTCAAATTGTGGCTTCCAAAGATGAATCCTGGCATAACATTCTTCAGAACAGTCTTGCTGTACAAGTTGAATAGATCTGGTGAAAAGACACATCCTTGTCTTACGCCCCTTTCTAAAGACATTTCTGAAGAAAAAAATGATTTTGATGAATAATGAATTTTTACAAGAATTGTTTTCATTTTTCTTCTTTAATTATAATAATTTATAAAGTTTCAAAAATGTTTTAAAATTTTTCAAAGCCTTATTGTGGTTTGGTTATTAAGTTACTAATTGAAGATTATACTTACTAATCAAAAATTGAAAAGCTTGATACAAATCTTCAAGCCAAAAGATATTGAAAATAACTTTTTTGTATGTATTACAGTTGTTTTTTTAAGTATATTTCATTTGTGACATCAAAAAGCCTCATGTTTCACGGTTTCTACTCCTTATAGAAAAAAATTTGAACAATTATGTCAGTTCTGGTCAACCATACTTAACTTATTACCACATCTGGCTGTCATCAATCACTTCACGGATCAGAAAGATAATACCTCCGTGATTAAAAAATACTTTTATTCTAAATTTTATGCTTTTAACAAGTAATACTTATTTCAAATCAGATTAACTGAACTTTAAATTTACTCATTTTCCAAAAATAATGTGTCACAGATGTATATTTTATTTTTACAATATTTTTAAAACAGGGAATTAACTTTTGTTTACAAAATTATCCATCTGTCAAAATGAATGAAAAATGATAACTTTCGAAAACTCTAAAAAAGTTGAAATTCCAGGCATTATAATTTCTATTTGAAGTACACCAGTGTATTTTGCTTACAGGAAATAGTAAATTTAATCATTAGCTTTCAATTAAAGCTAAAATGGAAGCTTCAAGAAAGCTTTTCATTTTAAAAAATTAACTTTAAAACTTGGGTACTGAAAATGAGTAGTGTTACCTATATATATATATATATATATATATATATATATATATATATATATAAAATACAAATAAAAAAACCCACAAACATAAATACAATAACACCCAACCATGACCCAGAAAATATAACTGTCATGAGGCAAAACATACTAACACATTAAGAAAAGGTCAAACCAATAAAAAGAGGTCAATACAACTAAAAAGCCTAACCCAATGAAACAAACACTGATTCACAGAAACTCTAAAAAAATCAGTGAAAAAACTACACAATAAAAAAAATAAAAAATCAACCAATCATAGACAAAAGGAACAAGAATAGCCAACCAATCACAAATAAAACCACTCCCACAAAATCACACCACATTCTATAAAATTAAAAAAAAAAACTGGATCTAACAGCAAACAGCTCTGACGAGTGAGAACATCATAACAGTGTCCCCATGAAATTTTGAAGTCAGCATGAATCTGCTCTGTTAAAGAGACAAACGCTTTGTACTTATCAATGCTCTATCTACACCTTGATATCAAGCACTTTATGATAAAAAACCTGCTTTCATCAGTAAAACCACTCAAAAACAACAATCTTGGCACCAAACATTATCAAAATTAAACCCTATATATATATTTGTGTGTGTATATATATATATTTGAAAACACATGTACATACATGTAGATCTCCCTAGGCATATACATATATTAGAACATTTTTTTAATATATGTATACTCCATTTGAAATTATTAATCAGGTGACATTTTTTCATTTTGTCCAAAAAGTACCATTTAGAATTTAACAAAATTGTCACAGTATAACAGAAATAGGTATATGTGCAGGCTGTATAAAAACTGTATTGTTTTGCATAACAGGAAACAAATGGTGGCCTTTTGAAATATTAGCATGACATAGAAGTGTTTCACATTGTTAACGAGTTGTTATAATTGTGAAATTATGGGTCACATATGTGACTTCACCCCTTCTGAGAAAGATATTACGAGGGTCATTCAAGAAATAAAAAGAATTTTTTGGTATAAGGACTTCTAATACAGATAGAAGCTTACTTTTTTTTGTAAAATTTTTCCTTTACTTCTTTTTCTGAGGGATTTAATGTTTTTTGCAGATTGAAAAAAAAACTTTGTAAGTTTTAGAGATTAACAAAGATGGCCAACCAAGAAGCATGTTCCAGTATTCAACAGAGGTCAGTTATCAAGTTTTTGGTTGCTGAAGGGTACAAACCAGTTGAAATTCATAGGAGAATGTCAACTGTGTATGGTGCCACATGTTTCAGCCAAAAAAATGACTACAAGTGGGCTAAACTGTTTAAAGAAGGACGGAGCAGTGTTGAGGATGAAGACAGGCCTGGGAGGCCTACAGAAGTGAGGTCTCCTGAGGTGATCGAATCAGTCATTGACCTCGTTCAGTCTAACAGAAGGGTGACAGTGGATGACATTGCAAGGACTTTGAGCCTATCTGTTGAAACAGCACACAAAATTGTCCGTGATGACCTTGCCTACTCGATCAAGACAATGCAAGGCCTCACACAGCAGCCCAAATGGTGTAGACCATCAACGAGCTGGGCTGGGAACTGTTCCTTCATCCTCCTTACAGCCCAGACCTTGCCCCTTGATCCTTTCAAAGCGTTCACAAGAGGCACAAAATTTGAAAGTGACGATGAAGTCAAAAGTGCTGTGAGCGATTGGCTGAGACATCAGTCCAAAGATTTTTACGCTGAAACTATACGGAAGTTTGTACACAGATGGGTAGTGTGTGACCCTGCTGGAAGACTACATTGAAAAATAAAAGAAAGTAAGCTTCTATCTGTATTAGAAGTCCTTATACCGAAAAATTCACCTTATTTATTGATGACCTTCATACAACATCTAAATTTTCCGAAGGCAAATCTAAATTAGAAATATCAAAAATGTTTGGAAGATATTACCAAACTGAAAAGATTTGTTACAGCTTCTATGAATGTACATTATAGTGAAGTGTATTTGTGTGTTAAAACAGATGAACTTGACTTGACCTTGTTAGTAGATAGCCCACTATAAGAGGGGTATAAAACAAGAAAATCAAATTGTGTATAGAAACAACATATATATATATATCAAGGTTTTTTATAAATAAAAGTAATGTCTTTTGGTTGTTAAAAATGTTCATAGCAGTAATTGCCAAAAAGAGTTTGTGCATATGTATGTGTGAGCGTTTGGTTGTTAGGAGTGTCTTTGAAGTCTCAGTCCTTCAGGTACCGGTCAGTTATTAAGTGGCTCAGTGAACAGTGAAGAAGAAGATGAGAGAAAAGGAGAGTCAACCATAATACGATTGCTTGATGTTTGTCAAGGGACATGTTAATTATGCTTGTATTTTCTCTACTGTTGATTGTTTTCTTATGTCGTCCCATTATTTTGTTTTTGGGGGCTCCGAACAAGTCATTTAGAAATTCACACTCGGATTTAATTCTGGGCTTCCCATTGGACAATAAACAAAATTCACGTCGATTCGCAAAAAGGGTCCATAAAAGGAATTTGATATTTATTTATTTTTTTTTTATAATTAAAGATTATTTGAATTTTTGTTCTTTTCTTTTTTAACAAAATTAATGAGTCAGATTTGTTTTGTTCACTACAACATAAGGAGGTTGGTACGGGTCACTCGAGGGTTGTTTGCTGATGTTGAAACGTGAAGCTATAAATAATTCAGGCCTGACCAGTGGAGCACATTTCAGGAGCGTTAGAGAAGCAACTGTGTCCAGAAGTACTTTTTTTTTTAATCGTATCACCCCGAGCAAGGCGGTAACGCCACTGATGTGCAGGGGGGTACATAATAGTGAAAAGATTAGAAAAAGAAAGCTGGAAACCACATTCTAAGCAGGGAACGAGGGATGAGCCTCTTAACCTGTTCAATAGACATGAGTGGAGTGTGAACCAGGCGATAGATAGATCTATCTACTCCAATTGAAAAAAAAAAACAAAGTGAGAAGATTGGTAAAGAGAAAGCCGGAAACCAAATCCTAAACAGGGAACAAGTGATGAGCCTCTTAACCTGTTCAATAGACATGAGTGGAGTGTGAACCGGGCGATAGATAGATCTATCTACTCCAATTGAAAAAACTTTCTATTGTTTTCTGAAAAAGGCCAGAACATTGATACCAGCGACAAAACAACAATTCCATCTAAATCTATCTTGCACATTTATAAATCTGCCATCCGCCCGTGCATTGAATACTACTGCCATATCTGGTCGGGTGCCCCTGCTGTTCTCCTCGGACTTCTCGATAAGGTTCAGAGGAGGGTCTGCAATGTGATAGATACCGACTTGGCAGACCGCCTGCAGTCTCTCTCCCACCGGCGTGACGTGGCTTCCCTGTGTCTCTTCTATAAATACTGTCACAGCTTCTGCTCCGATGAACTTAGATCACTGGTGCCCCCTAAATACGAATTTGAATGAGATACTAGATTAGCAAACCAGATCCCACCCTTTTACAGTGAAACTGATAAAATGCAGCCGTAACTTCTACTCCAACAGTTTCTTTCCTCGCACTTCCCAACTGTGGAATTCCCTTCCACGCGATTGCTTCCCCAACGGCTACAATCTCCAGGAGTTTAAATGTAAGGTCAATAGACACCTCCTAACACACTAACCTGCTCCCATTCTATCAAACACTCTTCCCATCTGCCCAACCCTCATCCTCGCTATCCTTACTCATCTGTCAACTTCCTCCTGACATTCCCTATGTCTAACCACTCCTTCTCTTTACCTTCCCCTATGTAGCCCCATGTGCAATAGTGGCAGTGGAATGCCTTGCTTGGGGTGAGATGATTAAAAAAAAAAAAAAATTGACAAAAGTACACTTGAAAATGCGTTTGAAATGGGTAAAGGAGAACATGAAGGTTGATTTCTTGAAAGTTCTGTTCACACATGAATGTTGTACAACATTTGATGGCCTTGATGGCGAGAGCCAAGGTTGGATTGTAAATGGATGAGATCATTATCAATGCTTGGCATGCTAACAAGGAGGAGGAGGAGGTATTGTGATTTAAGCTGGTATTATTAGAAGTATCATAGTTGCTCCATAGAAGAGTGTCTAATAGTATGAAAATAACTGCAGATGCTTATACAGTCTTCCTCAAAGAGCACCTGAAATCTTGGCTTAAAAAGCAAAGAATCACCTTCAAGAGAGCCATCATATTTATGCAAGATTGTGGTGTGGATGTGCGTTTGTGGTGCAGTGGATATCGGCTCGGAACGAGAAATCGGAGAGCCGAGTTCAAATTCCAGTTGAATTCGTCGTATTCACTTACGTACAAATACACTTGGGAAAGGTATTAATTCATCTCTTCCCTCCAGTTATGGGTTAAATAATAGGACAGATTGGGTTCTATAGCCTTGGCTGGCAACCAGTCTACCACAGAAAGCAATGACAACCTACTGCGGGATAATCTTCTGCCCAGTCAGTCATGTCTGTTTTGAGACATGATCGCCCAAGCGTGTATCACGTATGGCACTTAACTGACTGACTGAATGCTCCTTTGCATTCAGCACATAAAACTATGGAGTACCTGCAGAAATTAGGCTTCTGTGAACCTTGAAAGATGAACTAGCCAATCAATTCTTCACACTTAAACCCATTTGAAAACCTGCAAAGCATTTTGAAGCAACATGTTTATGAGAATGGATGCCAATTTAGAAACAAGGATGAATAATGGCGGGAAATAGTCAACATATCACGTGCTCTGACAAGCTTTATTCTCTGGTACCCTGCCCTTATGAGCTTACCCATGAAACTTGGCAACCTTTACTGTCAAAATAGGCAAATGTAACTTCTAATTTTACTGAAGCAGTTTCTTTCCTCGCACTTCCCGCCTGTGGAACTCCCTTCCCCATGCTTGCTTCCCTGATAGCTACAATCTCCAAAAGTTTAAATGCAACATCAATTATCATCTTTTATTTCCGTGACTCATTCCTCTCTCTTACTCTTTGTACATCACCTTATTGTTTTCTTTTCTGTCTTCCCTCTCTTCTCATTGTAACTCCCCCTGTGCACCAGCGACAAAATTACCTTGCTTGGGGTGAAATGATCATAAAAAAAACTTGGTGACTACATTTATCATCACTCTTGAATTTATTGCAAAACTATTTTAGTGGATACCCACATTTTAGTAAACGCTCTATTTATTGTAAACATTATTTCATTACCTATACAAGCCTGAATATTTGAGAAATCTTATGAGAATATATTCCAATTTCTGGGCCAAATTGGAATCAAAGGGCGTAATAAGGCCAAAAGAATAAAATGCCTAATAGAAGTAACTGAAAATAGTTTTATTTGGATATGGAAAAAAAGAAATATTCTGTGGAGTGTTTTAGCGAACATGACGGCATGACATGACTGCTTGTGAATGTGTAATGAGGTTCACATGTTATTCTCAGGACGCGATGTTGGCTGTTTTTCAAAATTTTTTGTAAATCTAATTTTGCCGATAGTCATTTGAACTAATATACTTACAACACACTAGTATATCGTTATAATGGGGTCTCACATCAGTGAGAGGGGCCGGTGTGCAAGAGAAACCGTTGAGAGGAAGGCCCCAAAACGGTGCACATTCTGTCCCGATGACACCAATTTAAATATAAATCTGAAAGGAACACATTAAAAGAAATTCAATGCTGTAGAGAAGCTCGGTGGAAATGTTATTGGCATCAGGAGCATTACACATTCAGCTTGCTTCAGGTGAGTTTCAATTCTTCTTCTTCTTCTATGTGCCCTGTCCCTTCAGGACGTAGGCGATCATGGCTCTCCACATCTCCCTATCCCTTGTGGCTCTTAGTATGTTTGCTCCTGTTGCTCCTGGCAACCCCCTTTCCGTCATCCACCTGATCAGTCCCTGCAAATATGTTATCCGCTGCCTTCCTCTGTCTCTCCTTCCTTCTATCTGTCCAGTCAGTATCAGGTTCTCCAGGCTCTCCTTCCTCATTGCATATCCCAGGAACTTCAGTTGTCTCTTCCTGATGCTCAGCATCAATTTCCTTTTTGTTGCCATTCTTTCTAACACCTCGTCGTTGCTTGTATGCTCAGTCCACGATATCCGTAGCATCCTTCTGTAGAACCACATTTCGGCCGCTTCCAGTTTTGTCCTCATTTTCAATGATATTGTTCAGCATTCACTGCCGTATTGAACAACTGACATCACGTAGCAGTCTAGCACTCTTTTCTTCATTTCTATTGAGATTTTCCTGTGTGTTAGTATTTTGCTCATCTTCTGGAACGCGTCCTTTGCCATGCCAATTCGCCTTCGGATCTCCATGTCGCACTTTCCATCTCCTGTTAGAACCCTTCCTAGGTACTTAAATTCTTGTACTTATTTGATTCTGTTATCCCCCACCTGTATTTGGCATTTTGGGTTGTATCTTTTGCTGATGACCATGCACTCAGTTTTCTTAAAGTTTACAATTACTTTCCAGTAATTTCCTTCTTCAAAAGAAATGTGCCCTGCTTTGCAGCAGATACCATCATTAAAGCAGCATTTTGGTATAATCGATGCCAGCTCAGAATGGGAAATCAGAGAGTCGAGTCCAAATTCCAATTAAATTTGTTGCATTCACTTATGCGCTAATACCCTTGGGAAAGGCATTAATCAGACAAATAAACCCCTATTTTTACCTTGTTCTTTCCTTTTTATTGCTTATTACAAACTTTTTTGCCCTGTTCTTTTCTTTTTATTGATTATTATTTTTTTTTTTGCCCTGTTCGGTTTTTTTTTTGTTGCTTATTACAAACTTTTTTGCAATGTTCTTTCCTTTTTATTGATTATTATGAATTTTTTTTTGCCCTGTTCTTGTTTTCTTGTTGCTTATTATGAATTTTTTTATCCTTTTCTTTTTATTTATTGCTTTTTGTGAATTTTTTGCCCTGTTCTTTTCTTTTTATTGTGTGCTAGTAATTTAGCCTGGTTTCACTCAGGTAGTTGTTCCCAGCTGACTTTTATATATGGTTGGATTTATTTTTCAACTATATCCTTACTAACCATAACCATTCAAGCCTGTTGTTGCATGGGTATTTTATTTCTTGTTACACCCTGCTGACATCATCCACAGTCATAAATTTCTGTCAATCACCCTTGTTCTTTGGTGACCTCACCCACAGTTGGATGGACCTGTCAATCACCTCTGATGTTCAAAGTAATATATTACACAACCACAGTCAGGATTATAGTCTATGTAAATTCTACAATCATTTCATTGCCAGGGCTACATAATTTTTTGATTCAGAGTTGGTCTTCTCCTAGACAGGTTACCACTCAAGGCTAAAAAGCCAATCTGTTCTACTATTTACCTATAGCTGAAGGTTTTTTTAATTCAGAATTGTCCTTTTCCTAGACTGGAAAACATTTTATTTGCTTTGCTTCCAGTCTGAAAATTCAAATAAACATGGGTTTATCATATCAATATCATTTCAGTTTATGAAACTATTTAAAAGTTATAACATCTAGACAATTAAAATCACTGCTTTATAAAAAAAATTCTTAGATTTGAACATTCTGAACTAAAATCAAACATGTTATCTGGAAACACAATGATAGAAACTAAAATCTTTTTTTTATTTATTTCCTACAAAGTCAAATTTGTCATGTGTTGTGGTGCAGTGGCTATCGACTCAGAATGAGAACTCGAGGGAGCCGAGTTCAAATTCAAGTTGAATTCCTTGCATTCACTTATGCACAAATACCCTTGAGAAAGGTATTAATCCGTCTCTTCCCTCCAGTTATAGGTTAAATAATATGACAGATTGGGTTCTATAGCCTTGGCTGGCAACCAGTCTACTGCAGAAAGCAATGGTAACCTACTGCAGGATAATCTTCTGCCCAGTCTGTCATGTTTCTTTTGAGACATGATCACCCAAGCATGTATCACATATGGCACTTAACTGACTGAGCATAATATTTGGAAGCAGTTAAAGCTTTTACTGGGCATAAAGTAGGGGATCGATTTTCTATTGTTATGAAGTAATAAACTGATCCCTTACTAATTACTACATAATAATATAATACATCTCTTCTCCCTCCAGTTATGGATCAAATAATAGGACAGTTTGGGTTCTATAGCCTTGGCTGGCAACCAGTCTACTGCAGAAAGCAATGGTAACCTACTGCAGGATAATCTTCTGCTCGGTCTGTCATGTTTCTTTCGAGACATGATGGCACTTAACTGACTGAGCATATTATATGGAAACAGTTAAAGCTTTTACTGGGCATAAAGTGGGGGATCGATTTTCTATTGTTATGAAGTTATAAACTGATCCCTTACTAATTACTACGTAATAATATAATACATCTCTTCTTCCTCCAGTTATGGATCAAATAATAGAATAGATTGGGTTCTATATCCTTGACTGGCAACCAGTCTACTGCAGAAAGCAATGGCAATCTACTGTGGGATAATCTTCTGCCCAATCAGTCATGTCTCTTTCAAGACATGACTGCCCAAAGCGTGTTTCACATATAGCACTTAACTGACTGATAACATTTCAGTTCATAAAAATATTTAGAATTTGTCAGAAAAAGAAAATTAAAATAAATGCTTTACCTTTTCTTTACAAAAGTCAGATTTGACTAAAAATGGAGTATTGCTACCATATCTCACTAGTGACAATTCTACTGTCTAGCCTTGAAATAGTTTAAAATCATTTACAGAGACTTGTGGTAGGGCAAGCAGTAACCAGTTTGAAGCCTCTTATCTACAGATGCAATGTTTTTTTTTGTTTTGTTTTTTACAATCATTTCACCCCAAGCAAGGCAGCATGATAAAAGGGTGAGACCATGATGTCAATCTAGTCGTACATCTAAATACACATGGTCAGGGCAACAGGGAAAGAAGCTCATCAGAGCAGTTGCCATGAAAATACTTGTAGAAAAGACAGAGGGAAGCCATGTCATGTCAGTGAGAAAGTGACTGAAGGCAAGCTGCCAAGTCAGGATTGATTTCTTTACAGATCCTCCTTTTGATTTTGTTGAGAACCTCAAGATGAATAGCAGGAGAACCCAACCAGATATGGCAACAGTTCTCAATGTACAGATGAATGGTAGATTTATAAATGTGCAAAATGGATTCTGATGAAAAACACTACCTGGCCCAACACAGTGACTTAACATTCCTAGCAGTAGATGCAGCTACAGATTCAACGGTTCACACCCCACCCACATCTTTTGAACAGGTTAAGAGGTTCATCCCTTGTTCCCTGTCTAGGATGTGGTTTCCGGTTTTCTCTTTTCTAATCTCCTCACTTTGTTTTTTTTTCAATTTGAGTAGATTGACTAAACTATTGTCCGGTTCACACTCCACCCACATCTACTGAACAGGTTAAGAGGCTCATCCCTTGTTCCCTGTCTAGGATGTGGTTTCCGGTTTTCTCTTTTCTAATCTCCTCACTTTGTTTTTTTTTGTCAATTTGAGTAGATTGACTAAACTATCGCCCGGTTCACACTCCACCCACATCTACTGAACAGGTGAAGAGGCTCATCCCTTGTTCCCTGTCTAGGATGTGGTTTCCAGTTTTCTCTTTTCTAATCTCCTCACTTTGTTTTTTTTTTTGTCAATTTGAGTAGATTGACTAAACTATCGCCCGGTTCACACTCCACCCACATCTACTGAACAAGTGAAGAGGCTCATCCCTTGTTCCCTGTCTAGGATGTGGTTTCCGGTTTTCTCTTTTCCAAACTTTCAGTTTTCTTTTCTTTTTTTCTTTTTTTTTTCAATTGGAGTAGATAAACTGAACTATTGCCTGGTTCACACTCTACCCATGTCTATTGAACAGATGTAGAGGCTCATCCTTTGTTTCCTGTTTAGGACGTGGCTTCCGGCTTTCTCTTTTCCAATCTATTCACTCTTACGTAGCCCCCTGCACACCAGTGGCCTTACCATCTTGCTTGGGGTGATGTGATTAAAAAAAAAAAAAAATGTAGTCATTCCATTTGAGGTCAGTTGAGAGTTGCAAAACTATTATTACTTTATCACTATTTCTATGGCAAATATTTAAGTAAGCTGCTTTCTTTATTTTAACCATTTCAAAGAGTTAGAACTGAAATATTCTATTATGTTCATGACACGACAGTTTACTCCTGCCTCGATCAAAAATCTGCCAAGGCTGACAAGCAAACCTTGCTGCTGTGATGGACTGGGGTAAAAAATGGCTTATGAATTTTAATGCCTCCAAAACAAAGCTGCTATCCATTAACCATCACAAGCAATTGCTCCTACCCCCCAATAGCATGGATTAGGCTAGTCTCCCTGAGAGCAAAGCATTGCACCCCCTCGGGTTAACTCTCACAACAGACCTCAAGCAGAATGGCTATACTGAATCCATAGCTGAATCCGCTGCTAAAAAGTTGGATCTCTGTGTAGGGCCAGAAAGATTTTTTATCTGAAACTATCCTGCACATATATAGCTCTACTATCCACCCTTACATCAAATACTGCTGCCATATCTGGTCAGATGCCTCTGCTATCCACCTAGGTGTCCTTGACAAAATCCAACGGAGAATCTGTAATGTGATTGATCCTAACCTGGCAGCTCAGATACAGTCACTTTCTCACCGGTGCAATGTGGCTTCTCTGTTTCTCTTCTACAAGTACTTTCATGGCTTCTGCTCCGATGAACTTAGCTCACTGGTTCCCCCTATGCATGAATTTGCTCGAGCCACAATATTAGCAACGAGGTTCCACCCTTTTACTGTGAAACCAATAAAATGTAAAATCAAATTCTGCTCTATCAACTTCTTTTCTTGCACTTCTCGCCTGTGGAATTCTCTTCCGTTTACTCACTTCCCTGACAGCTACAACCTCTAGGAGTTTAAGTGTAAAGTCAATAGTCATCTCCCTATCTTGCTCACTTGCATCCTCCCTCTCATGCTCCTTTCTCTGTCCACTCCACTCTCAGTATCTTAACCCTTCTCTTACCCACTTCCTGACACGCCCTGTAACCGGTCACTTTTTCTCATAACTTTCCTCCTATGTAACCTCCTGTGCACCAGTTAGTCTATAGCACAAATACAAGGGACCAAGTTTTCACTGTCTTAATTATATATATATATATATATATATATATATATATATATATATATACACACAGTACTGTGCAAAAGTATTAGGACAAGAACTATTTTATTTTTTATGAGGCATCAAAATAAATTTTAAAATCACCCCTGTCCTAACACTTTTGCACACTACCAATAATGTGCAAAAGTATTAGGACAGGAGTGATTTTCCGCAAAACCTCACTGAAATTCAAATACAGGATGAAAAGCCAAACCTTTGTAAGAATCATTTAACTAAAAAGAAAGAGGAAGAAAGGCTTTGGAATTTGAATTGGCCCCCCACAAAGCCCTGATCTGAATCATATTGAACATCTATTGGATATTTTGGATAAAAAAATTTATAAATCTTATGTAATTTTGCAAGACACACTTTGGGAACAAATATAAGCTGCTTGGCAGAAGATACCATTAGATACATTGAAGAAGCTTGTGATCTCAATGCCTGACAGAATGAAGGCTGTGATCAAAGCAAAAGGCTATTATACTAAATATTAAATTTATTTTGTCACAAGTATTTTTTCCTTGTTAAAGGATTTGTTGAGTAAATCAAATAAAGTTACTTTCATTAAATTGTTCATTTTCTGTCAATATACATCATAAAAGATAAAATAGTTCTTGTCCTAATACTTTTGCACAGTACTATATATATACTTGGGATGTGGGTTGTGGTACAGTGGATATTGACTCGGAATGGGAAATCGGGGACCTGAGTTCAAATTCCAGTTGAATTCATTGCATTCACTTACGCGCAAATACCCTTGGGAAAGGTATTAATGCGTCTCGTCCCTCCAGTTATGGGGTAAATAACAGAACAGATTGGGTTCTATAGCCTTGGTTGGCAACCAGTCTACCGCAGAAAGCAATGGCAACCTACTGTGGGTAATCTTCTATGCAGTCAGTCATGTCTCTTTCGAGATATGATCGCCCAAGCGTGTTTCACATATGGCACTTAACTGACTGACTATATATATATATATTTCAAATAAAACTTTGAAAATCACAGGTGTCATGTGATCATATGTGCAAAGTAAACTTGCTTCATCAGTGACTGTTTACTACGGAAAATTCAAAAAGAAATTCATACATTGGAAGTTCACTTAAGAAGAAGGAAAAAGAAAGAACAGTAGGAGGGAGAATTAAAAAAAATCAGAGTAGATTATTATTTGTCTATATTTCTAAGATGAGGTAGTATTTACTACAGTATTTACATTATTCAGACTGTTATCCTCATCTTTGTTGCCATTTGTATGACATTTTGGCCGTTGTATGCTTCCGGCCTTCTTCAGGTGCTAGGAATTTTGAATCCGAACCCTTTATTACAATCACTGGCATACACACAAGGAATGGAGTTCATATACCCCAGTGATTGTAATAAAGGGTTTGGTTTGAAATTCCTAGCTCCTGAAGAAGGCCGGAGCGCACAACAGCTGAAACGTTGTACAAATGGCAACAAAGGTGAGGACAATAGTCCGAATAATGTAAATACTGTAGAGTAAACTATGTTAGAAGACAGGTGCACAGAGATTGTTACAGAGAGTAGGGAAGAGGGAGGGAAGAGTAGGGAAGAGAGTAGGGAAGAGGGAGGGAAGAGTAGGGAAGAGGGAGGGAAGAGTAGGGAAGAGAGTAGGGAAGAGGGAGGGAAGAGAGTAGGGAAGAGGGGAGGGAAGAGGGAGGGAAGAGGGAGGGAAGAGAGTAGGGAAGAGGGAGGGAAGAGTAGGGAAGAGGGAGAGAAGAGTAGGGAAGAGAGTAGGGAAGAGGGAGGTAAAATAGAGAGATGACAAAATGGATTCCAACTCAATCTTTGAAAAGGACATTTAAATATTACATATGTGGAAAGAAATCAAAAATAAGTGTGTCACAGGAATAGAAGAGGGGGTCTTTCCTTTTCATATATATATATGATATATTTAACTGGAGTAGATAGACTAAACTATCGCCCGGTTCACACTCCACCCACGTCTATTGTACAGGTGTAGAGGCTCATCCCTTGTTCCCTGTTTAGGATGTGGTTTCCGGTTTTCTCGTTTCCAAATCTTGTCACTCTTACGTAGCCTCTTGCACATCAGTGGTGTTACCGCCTTGCTTGGGGTGATATGATTAAAAAAAAAATATATATATATATATATAACGAATTTTAATGAAACTTGGTTATAAACAACCAACAATTTGAAATGAATTGTTTGAACATTACTTTTTATCGATACTCAATACTCGTATTTAAGTAGAAATTCTGTTTTTTAATTAAACTGTATTATATATTTATATCTACTGGCCTAATTATTTACGATAAATTGTTATTATGAAAATGTGTGCCATTCGGCAGGATTTGAACCTGCTACCCATATTTACATAGGGGAAGCCACCATTTGATCTGGCCATGTCTATGTAAATAGGGGTTGCAGGTTCGAATCCTGCCGAATGGCGAACATTTTCATAATAACAATTTATTGTAAATAATCAGGCCAGTAGATATAAATATATAATACTGTTTAATTAAAAAACAGAATATCTACTTAAATACATGTATCAATAAAAAGTAATGTTCAAACAATTCATTTCATATATATATATATATATATATATATATAAAATATTATCTGCTGTTGACATATATATACATTTTCAAGAAACTTAAATTGCCATCTGTTGACATATTTTGGAAACTTTTAAACATATTTAAAAATTGCATTACCTCTGTTGACATATATATATATATACATATTTAAAGAATTACATTGCCTACTGATGACATGTATGTATTTTTAAGATGTACATCTTTACAAAACATACATTGCCTGCTGTTGACATATATATATATATATATATATATATATATATATTTGCAACACATACACATATTCACAAAACTTACATTGCCTGATATTTATGTACATACATGCTACTGGATGTGCGTTGTGGTGCAGTGGATATCAACTCGGAACGAGAAATCGGGGAGCCAAGTTCAAATTCAAGTTGAATTCATTGCATTCACTTATGCACAAATACCCTTGGAAAAGGTTTTAATCTGTCTCTTCCTTCCAGTTATGGATTAAATAACAGAACAGATTGGGTTCTATAGCCTTGGTTGGCAACCAATCTACCACAGAAAGCAATGGCAACCTACTGCAGGATAATCTTCTGCCCAGTCAGTCATGTCTCTTACGAGACATGATCACCTAAGCATGTTTCACGTATGGCCCTTAACTGACTGACACTACCGGCCATAGTTATACAAGACATAGAAGAAAAGATGAACTCGTCCGAATCACAACTAAATTGTCTTCATTCTTTCATTGATGAAACTGCAATATAGGTAATTGTTAAATATTTATAAATTCATTTGATACACATGCTATTGTGCAGTATTAACAAAAGAACCATTCTATTTTCATTTACAATTATTCACTTAACAATAAATAGGGTAGCCTTATAATTCTGGCTGGTAGCGTAGTCTGCGGATGACTATATGCTCTCATTATGATCAAGCTCTCTGGAGAACAAAATTTAAAAACAGTTTCCACTTCGGCTATATGTGTGACTCTTCAGAAATGAATTGAGTTCTTTCGGTGACTGGCGTGTGTATACACTGCTTCTATATGACATGTTAAAATTTCCTTTCTCCGATTCCATGCGCCTATGGCTTAGGGAGTAGCGACTCCGACTGACACCAAATCGGTCAAGTTTCAATCCCGGCCAGAAGCAAGTGGATGTGTCTAGCCACACTGATGAGCTGTGATACAACGAAACAGGCTTGTATGTGGATGACTAATATATATATATATATATATATATATATATATATATATATTAAACAAGTTGTGTTAAACAATAGAGACAACATAGTCTTATATATTTTCTTTTGAATTTTTTCATATTTTCTGATTAAACTTTTTATTTCCGAATTATATTTGTATAAGAATTGTTTAAAAGTTGTCCTAGTATTTATGAATGTCATCGTTCATCATCAGGGACTATATTACAGTGTGACACGATAACTAGGCATATATGTATTTTATTATAATAGATTAAAATAGAAAATGGTTAAGAATAGAAAATAGTTTAAAAACATATTTAACAAAAGTGAAAAAGAAGAGGAAAAAATAAATAAATAAACGCTTTTTCTTTTATGAGGAAAATTGTGGAAGAGACAAGAAGAGTATCTGATTACTGTTTTAAATCCTACCACTCTTCCGCTAAATATTTGAGTCAGTGATTTAATGTGATGAAGAGATAAGTTCAGGAGGTGCGTTTTTCGAATGACCTGGTCAAAGGCTGTCTTTTACTGTATCTTGACCACACATTAAGAATTTTCCGGCGGAAGCTTTATTAAGATAAAAAAAAAAGATAACTGAAATTTCAGACTTACAGTCGCCAATGTTTATCACTGGTGGTCTAAAGCATTTCGGATTTCCGGGTCAATTTTAAATAAATTCAGGTAATTTTTCCGAGTCAGGCAGTTGAGTTCTGCCAGGAATTTGAGTGAAGTAAGAATCTCCGTTCGTCTTGTTTCGGTCAGTTCGAATTTGTTGATCTCTATTAATTAGAGTTAGAGCTGTGTGTCACATTCGCCTGCCCCAACTGAAAAGGCTAACTCTAAACGAAATAAAGTATCCTTTCAACTCATCCAAGTTGTGAAAGTTCGTTCCTTATAGTTTAATCTTGTACCCCCAGCTTGAGGCTCCGACATTTTCAACAAACTCCTGGCAAACATCACAGCGTGGAGAATGGCCGCCAGAGGAAATTGTTAGGACAGTCAGTTGGGGTGTTACACAGTTTAAAAATCAAGTATTGCCTTGAAGCAGTTGTAATTGACAAAATTGACTATTATAACAAATTACAAAATCTTCTCAATGACCATACTAAATTTTAAAAAAAAACTAAGAACCCCACTAACCAACTAAAAACAAAAATTAAACTTATAACAGCTAATAACACTCAAAGTGATAGCCTAAAACTTTCTAAAATTATTGGAGACTATAAACCTGGCTTATTATATTGTACTGTTAAAATTCATAAAGCTAACGCCCTTCTTCGTCCTATTATTTCACAAGTAACTACTCCTATTTACCAATTGACAAAAATTATCAAGAAATTAATTACACCATAGCTACCTAATAAATATAACATTAACTCTACTCATGAATTAATAAAAACCTTATGCTCTCAAAAACCTAATAATGAAATCCTAGTTTCCCTTGACATGGAAAGTCTATTTACTAATGTCCCCGTCATTGAAACTATAGATATAATTATTAATTACATAAATAATAACCCTCTTATGCAACCTCTTGGATCCTAAAATACTCAAAAATATTCTTTTAATATGTACCACCCAGGTTTCTTTCTATAATCACCTCAATAACATTTATTTCTAGATTGATGGAGTATTTACGGGCTCTGTCCTAGGTCCAACGTTTAGTAATTTTTACATGTCGCATCTTGAAAATGAAGTTTTTAGCATCATAGAAACACCTAAAACATACCTCCATTATGTTGATGATATCCTAATACTTGCTAAGAACCTTGATGAATTAACCTCATTGCAACAATCCTTCAAAAATAATTCTGTCCTTAATTTCACACATGCACTATCTAAGAATAAGATTCCTTTTTTGGATGTTTTGATCGACACTAATTATGACACTTTTACCACTTCTGTATACAAAAAATCTGCAAGTGATAGCAATTGCACCCTCAATTACCATAGCGAATGCCCCACTAAATATATCAATGATCAATTGTTTCCAACCTGGTTTCTAGAGCTAAACTCATTTCTTCTTCCAATAAAATATTTTATAAACAATTGACAAACATCAAACAAACACTTATTAATAATGGTTTTCCTAACTATTTTGTTGATAATGAAATTAACAGATATTCTTCAGACCTAACATGTGACACATCTAGAAAATCACACTCAGTTAACCTTTTTTAGCATGGATGAAAAGGCCCTTAAGTCTATAATGTGTTTCCAGCTGATTCTAAGAAACCCTTAAAACTTATTATAGTAAATTCAAAACCTCTAATCTGATAATAAACAACAAGCACTCTCCAGCTGCTACTGGTGTTGATAGAATGAATGTTGTGTATGAATTTAAAATATCGTTTTGAAGAATGCTCTTCTAATCCACATACATACATTGAATTTTCAACTACCCGGCTCTCTAGACGATTAACTGTGCATTTAAATGATTCCAGTGCCATTACACATCTTAAGTCACATAATGTTTCCCTTCAGTATTCTGACATTTGTAAAATTCTTATAGACAATACTAAAATTATTGATCAACACACAGACATTAGATGCCTAAAAATTTTAGAGGCTCACCATATCAGAAGTAAAGAACCTCTTATCAATCGCACAGCTTACCAAGTTTCTGGACATGTATTGAGTTGTGTTTAGAGGGTTTATTTGAAATATAATTAAGGTAAATAATTATTTGCCTCTGAGTTATTTGATTATTTACATAATTAGTTCCTTTGAAGTTCAAATTCTAATGTATTTTTATGACATTTAAAATCTTTAACAACCAAGTATTCCATATAATTCATGCATCTAGGAGAACGTATCTTCACATGTGCATGTTGCTTACTTTATTACTGCCTTTGAACTTAAAAATTCTTCATAACGTTTATTTATTTTCTTTTAAAATGTTGTAACACTTTTCCTGCTACAAGGCAATATTTGATTTTTAAAATGTAATATAGTCCCTGATGATGAACAATTATGTTTGTGAGTATTAGGACAATTTTTATACAAATATAATTCAGAAATAAAAAGTCTCATCAGAAAATATCAAAAAATTCAAAAGAAAATATATAAGACTATGTTGTCTCTATTGTTTAACGCAACTTGTTTAAAAGAAAAGATGCTGCCAAAATATACGTACTTTATATGTGTGTGTATGTCAAAAGCAGGCAATATAAGTTTGGTAAAGAGTTATCTAGAAAATTTATATTTATATCAACAGCATGTAATGTAAGTATTGTAATGATGTATGTCTTGAAAATATATATATATATATATATATATATATATATATATATATGATTATTAACCATTTATTGGTCAGAATCAAAATAGACCAATACACAGTTGTATTACAAAGTGCTCAATACATGCATAATGTCAGTCAGTTAAGTACCATACGTAATACACATTTGGGCAATCATGTCTCAAAAAATTCATGCCTTATGGGAGTCAAGCTTAGAAGTCTCTAACATAATTTCTAAGCTTGACTCCCATAAGGCAAATAAAGGTGATTGAATTTCAATGATCCTCTTAAAGAAATGTGCCCCTGAGCTGGCTTCAATCTTCTCTAAACTATAATTATTGCCTCATTTCTTCCTGCTTCCTTGCTTGATAGAAGTTCTACTCTGAAGTTCCTGCTTTTAAGAACTCTGGGGATAACTCTGACACCTCTAATCATCACCCTATTAGCGTCTTTTTGGCAAAGTATCCAAGGCTATTAACAATGTTGAAATAGTTATCTCACATCTTCTCTCTGATAAACAATATGGCTTCCATTTTGCTAGGTTCTACTGACCACTACTGAATATATATATACCCGGCTCTTGATAAGAACAGCAAAACCTGAGCTGTTGCTCTTGATAACTTGAAAGCATTTGACAGGGTTTGGCATGCTGGCCTTCTGTGCAAGCTCCAGAGCTATAGTATTTCTGGACATTTGTTTGATTTAATACAATCATTCCTATGAAATTGTGAAATTTTTTTTTTTCTTTTAATCATTTCACCCCGAGCAAGGCGGAAATGCCACTGATGTGCAGGGGGCTACATAAATGTAAAAAGATTAATTAGAAAAGAGTGAGGAGTACAAACTAGTTAGAAAGGAACAATAGAAAGCAGGTGCAATGACAGATACATAGGTGGAAAGAAAGGGAAGGTTATACAGGGGTGGGGAGAGAGCTAGAGTCCAGTGGTTAGTAGATGAGTATTGACTTTGCATTTAAATTTCTGGAGGTTGTAGCCATCAGGAAAGCAAGAATACGGGAGCGAGTCCCACAGGCGGGAAGTGCGAGAGAAGAAGCTGCAGGAGTAGAATTGTCGTCTACATTTGGCTAACCTGACTGTGAATGGGTGGGACCCAGTTGCCAGTTTGGTTGCACGAGTAAACACCTGTTGAGGAGGCATCAGTGACTTAAGCTCGTCCGAGCAGAAGCCATGAAAGTATTTATAGAACAGACAAAGGGAGGCCACATTATGACGATGGGGAAGTGGCTGCAGTCGAGTCGTCAGATCAGTACCTATCACATTACAGACTCTCCTTTGGAGCTTGTCAAGAACACTGAGGAGAACAGCAGGGGCAGCAGTACTCCATGCACGGATGGATGGTTGACTTGTATATATGCAGGATGGATTCAGGTGGAAAATGAAGGTTGTTTTGAATGGGCAAGCTTCCAGATCCTTTTTATACAAATGCAGACATCCCTCAAGGCTCTATCCTAAGTTCTATGCTTTTTCTGATTTTCATCAATGATCTTCCTGATGTAATCAGTTCCCAAGTAGACATCTATGCTGATAATACCAGCATTTATGCCTGTCTCAAAAAGAAATCTGCCAAGGCTGACAAAATAAATCTGGCTGCTTCACCTCAAAAGGACCTCCAATCTGTTACTGAATGGGGTAGGAAATGACTTGTAAATTTTAATGCCTCCAAAACAAGGCTGCTCTCTTTTTAACCACCATAGAGAAACATTTCTGCCTACCGTCAGAATGGATAATGCTGCGCTTCCTTAAACCTTACTCTCTTAAATGACTTGCAAAGCTGCATCTACTGCTAGAAAGATTGATTCACTGTGTCAGATCAGGAATTTTTTCTCGTCAGAATCTATTTTGCACATTTATAAATCTACCATTCATCCATGTATTGAATACTGTTGCCATATCTGGTTGGTGCTCCTGCTATTCATCTTGAGGTCCTCGACAAAATCCAAAGGAGGATCTGCAATATTATCGATACTTGCTTGGCAGTTCGCCTTCAGTCCCTTTCTCACCAACATGATGTGGCTTCCCACTGTCTTTTCTACAAGTATTTTCCTAAAAACTGCTCTGATGAGCTTTTTTCTTCTGGTTCCCTGACCACCTGTATTTACTCATGCTACTAGATTGGCATTAAGGTCCCACCTTTTTCCATCAAACAAGTTAAATATAACTTTCTCTTCTACTCTGTTTCTTTTCTCACACTTTCTGTTTTTTAACCCTCTAGAGCCATTCGTATCATATTTGATACAGTATTTCCCTATAAGGAAACATTTGGTATTCATTGACTGAGCAGTCAGTACTGCTTTCATTTGAAATTTATAAAATATTTCTCTTAAAAAATTTTTCAGGAAAATATTTCTTTCAAGGCTTGTTTTCATACTGTATCAAATATGATACGAATGGCCCTAGAGGGTTAATAATATAATATGATTAAGGCTTCTACTTGTCATAAAGTGGGGGATCAGTTCTATATTGTTATGAAGTAATAAACAGATCCCCCACTAATATGATACGAATGGCCCTAGAGGGTTAAGGCTTCTACTTGTCATAAAGTGGGGGATCAGTTCTGTATTGTTATGAAATAATAAACAGATCCCCCACTAATATGATACGAATAGCCCTAGAGGGTTAAGGCTTCTACTTGTCATAAAGTGGGGGATCAGTTCTATATTGTTATGAAGTAATAAACAGATCCCCCACTAATATGATACGAATGGCCCTAGAGGGTTAAAACTCCATTTGCATGCTTCCCTGAGAGCTACAATCACCAAAAGTTTAAATGCAACATCAATTATTATCTTTTATCTACTTGATTCCAATCTACGTTTATCTTCTTTGACATCCTTTGTACTTTTTTATTCTCTCACTGTAACCTTTTGCATACCAGTGGCATTTCTGCCTTGCTTAGAGTGAAATGATTATTAAAAAGAAAAAAAAGTAACTGTCATGGCAAAAGTTTTTCCCAAAGTAGGTTGCTATTACTTTCTGCTGTAGACTGGGTGCCAACCAAGGCTATAGGAGACAGATTAATACCTTCCTCAAAGATATTTGCATGTAAGTAAGTGCAACAGATTCAGCTGGGATTTGAACTCAGTTCTCCAATATATAATGAAGAACATTTAAATCTTTCAATTTCGAAGTCAGTCAATTACACTACCATAGTTTCAACCTTTCGGGATCTTCAGGTCAGTATCTTCAGGTGTTATGTATTAACTGGTCATCCATTGGTTTTTCGAATGCATAATGGGAACTTTCAGAATGCATATCTGGAATTCTAAAATAAGGGAGTAGCTGGTCAAGAATTGTAAACATTTTCATCTGGGTTTTTACAAACCTAAAATATATTTTCCGAGGAGTGTACATCCGGACATTACTTAAGGCCTATTACTAAAGTAACCTTTCTCGTTCTAGACATAATACTATGACTAACTTCTCATCTTGGAACCTCTGCAGACATCACCACCATTGCAAAGTCTGGTCTTATTACTTATGCACTAAGTTTCATAATGGTCTTTACCATTTTTTCTTTTAATTTCCACATGTGGTTGACTAGTTTGAGACATTGTTTAAGACTTTATAATGTCGTGCCTTGTGTAGTGCAATTTAAATCATGCAATTGTAGGCAATTTAAAATACAGTTTTCCTCTTGTCTTTATTTTATTTAACCATTCTGTCCTTAATCTCAGATTATAACTGAGTATATATATTTATATATATATATATATATATATATATATATACACACATATATTCTAATTTGAAAGGCTTTGTTTTAACATTTCGGTATCTTCAGGCATTATATATTAACTGGTCATCCAATGGTTTTTCGAACGCATAATGGGAACTTTCAGAATGCATATCAGGAATTCTAAAATAAAGGAGGAGCTGGTCAAGGATTGTAAACATTTTCATCTGGGTTTTTACAATCCTAAAATATATTTTCTGATTACTTCGGACCTTTCATTTAGTAACCTTTCTTGTTCTGAAAATGATATTATGGCGAACTTCTCTTCTTTACATAATAGGCAGACATCCTCACCATTGTAAAGTTTGGCCTTTTTTAATATGCTCAAAATTATCATAAGGGTCTTTTGCCATTTTATCTGTTAATTTTTACATGTGGTTAGTTAGTTTGGTATAATTTTTAAGGCTTTCTAGCTTAAATGTAGGTTTGTTATTATACCAACGTTTTTTAAAACTTCTTTCAGTACATCCTACATATATTTTTCTCTGCCCATTTGTATCTTGTACTTATGCTTTGTAAATAACTCCTTCTGTTTTACAAAGTCTGTGAAGTAGGTATTTGTTTTTGTCTCTGCCTTGCAATTTAGAAAATTACATAAAAAAAAAACACAAGGAATTTAAAAAATGACATGCAGCAAAATATTGTTAATGAAAAATCTAAAGTTTTGGAAATATATATAAATGTCTTGAAAAAATATATATATCAAAAACAGGCTATATAAGTTTTTTAAATACATGGAGAAAAACTTATTCAATAATAGGGTAGGTATGGATGGAATAAAATTCTGTATTCAAAGAAACACTATTCTTAAAAAAGTACTCAATACAAAATAGAGCAAATAATAATAAAAGGGGTCATCATTCTTGGATAGTGACCATAAACTCATTATATGCCCACTCACGAGCACATGAATATGTACATCCATATAACCCGACATATTAACACAATCACGTATACTTACTTATATCCACATACACATATATCCACACTTCCACATATGTGCATACTGTTGCGTCTGTGCATAGACTTATATATCCACAAACACACATCCATCCATGCTCACATATAAATTTTTATGAAGACCAGATTTCTACGCATATAATCAACAGTAACATATGCAAGTATACTAACAAATCTCACATATACTCAGAATATATGCATATATTTGCATATATACACACATGCATACATATATTTACATACAGATATGCGTATGTGTGCCTAATGCTTTTGTTAAACTCAGAAATTAAAATTCATAATCAAAATAAAGGGAAGTGAATCTAATAGCCAACTAATAATGTTGATCACTATTTTAATCAAATATTAATGGTAAGGCCCCAATAAATTATTTTTAGCATCTGTTCTTGTATTCTTCAGAGTAGAAATTGCTGTGTTTTGATTGGTCCACTCTGTCTATGTAACAATACCTCCCTGATTAAAGAGGTTTGGCTAGTTTTGAACTTTTAAAACCCTCCAACTTGAAAAAGAATTCATCACTTGATAAGACAAGGATAATGTCGAAACAAAATGGCTACTTTTGTAGTGATATTATAACATATTTATGTTATAAATTCTGAATAAATATTATATATATGTTGACAGATGTAAGTTTTTTAATGATGTCTGTTTTGAATATACATATTATTATTAAAATACACCTTAAAGTGCCTAATCCAGGTGTGTTGCTAATGTTGTTGCTTCCATGTCATCAGAAGTTTCAGGTCTCAATAAACAGACATCTTCAATTTCTCTTTTATAACTTTCCTTTTTATTCTTATATTCCAACTATATCTTACAAGATATTTACAATATCGTGATTATGATGACGGACTATTTACAAAAGTAAATTTCCATCTCGAATAATTTCACGCATTTTAGATGCATCATAAATAATTTGTGATACAGACCAATACTTTAATAAAATTCTGATTAAAAACTAAAAGACAAAACATTTTACAGAAATGCTTAAAAATAAGTTAATCGAAAAATATTTACATGTTAAATACTAGTTAAAAAAAAACCTAGCATGTAAATTTTAGTTTAAATTATCATTAAATACAAAATTCCTTAACAGAATAAATTCGTTTAAAAACTAAGAGAAATAACATATACCTAAAAATTACTCAAAATAATTATTTACTTGTTATATTATAGTTAAATGAGAATAACTTGTAAATTAATTAAAATAAGTTACTAAAAAAAAACATTACGAGTAATGCTAAGGAAAGATTACATGTAAGAATATTTTGTAATAAAATAAATCTACTCAAAAGACCAATAAGACACACAAAAAAACTCATTGAATATGTGAATGAAAGCAACTCCCAAAAAAATATTGTTTCTCTGCAGTTTGTAACATACATATACACAAATCTATATACACTTTTAAGTTTTAGTGATTGTATTTATGACATATGTTCATTGAAAATGCTCATATTTTTAGTAGTTTTGGGTCACTCATTAGCCCTATTTATTCAAAACCACCTGGTGGCCTTCTCGATGGACTCCAGGATCATTTGAATTGCCTGCCATATTTTTTGTCCAGTAATCCCTAGACTAGTAAGGGCTCATATCATTGACTTTCCTGCGAACCCCCTACAGCCGATCATGACCGGGAAACAATGAGTACACCATCCTTTAGATCTACACTCGTCTAAGAGCCCCTGATATGCTGTACTTCCTCTCAAATGCCTCTTGCATATGCTCCTTCCATGGGACCATTAACGCCAGCAAAATAATCTGTTTCATGGCGTCCGAATAAACAATTATGTCTGGACGAAGTTTGGAGGACATTATATGTGTAGGGAATTTCAATATATGTTGACAGCATGTAAGTTTTTTAATGATGTCTGTCTTGAATATACATATATATGTATCAGCAGCAGGTAATGTATGTTTTGCAAAGACAGATATTTGAAAATGTGTGTATATATATATATATATATATATATGGGTCCCACCCTTTTACAGCGAAACTGATAAAATGTAGCTGCAATTTCTACTCCAACAGCTTCTTTTCTCGCACTTCCCGACTGTAGAATTCCCTTCCACATGATTGCTTCCCCGACAGCTACAATCTCCAGGAGTTTAAATGTAAGGTCAATAGACACCTCTTAACACACTAATTTGCATCCATTCTCTCAAACACTCTTCCCATCTGCCCAACCCTCAGCCTCGGTATCCTTACCTGTCTATCACCCTCCTTCTGATATTTCCTATATCTAACCACTCTTTCTCTTCACCTTCCCCTATGTAACCCCCTGTGTAATAGTGGCAGTGGAATGCCTTGCTTGGGGTAAAATGATTAAAAAAAAAAAATATATATATATATATATATATATATACACACACACATATATATATATATATATATATATATACACACACACACACATCATTGGCAGGCAATGTAAGTTTTTTAAAGATATATCTTGAATATATATATATATATATATATATATATATATCAACAGAAGGTACTGTAAGTATGGTAATGATGTATGTCTTGAATCTATATATATATATATATATCAACAGCAGGCAATGTATGTTTTGTAAAGACATATCTTGAAAATGTATATATATCTCAACAGCAGGCAATGTATGTTTTGTAAAGACATATCTTGAAAATGTTTATATATATACATACATATATATGTATGTACATTAACAGTATGTCTTAAAAATATAAACAAATGTTAACAACAGACAATGTAAGTTTTGAAAATATGTTTATGTCTAAATATGTCTACAAAATATATTTAAACATGAACAGTAGACAATGTCAGTTTTATAATTATGTGTAAGTGCATTCGAATTAACCAAAGTCTTAAAAATGTTTATTTTATTAAACCTTTCTAATACTGAACATGGGTTTGAACTACAGACTTTATAACTCCAGCTCTACTTCTTTGACCCTGTGCTATCTTTTGCAGTTTAAATGAATTACACGTATCTAAAGTCACAATAATTTCTACACCTACCAAGCACTTACTCACAGTGGGCAAAAAGCCATGATTAAATGGTACCAAGTTCTAGAATTTACTCATCTTTAAATGACTCTTGACTGTTTCTGTAATGCATGATCAAGGCCAAGGTATTGATTCATTAAAGAAATCAATGAAGTCTTGAAATTATTGATTTTTCACTTTTGCAAGGGTCATGTTAGACTTTAGTGCAAATCTCTCCGTCTAGTTTTTTTTCTTTTTGAGCTTCAAATAAACTGAATTTTTAATGATTTTTCTTTGTTTGTTTTTTAAAAATTAGATTTTTAGCAAACTTCAAGATCTTATGTTTAAAGTATTTTTTTTTTTATTATTCTAAGAGTTTAGCCTTGATCCTCAACTTAAAAACAGAGATAACAAGAGGGAACCTATTGCTGTTCTATTGCTGTTTCCATTACAAATGTTCAGATGAATACCACTGATTAGTTCCATTGGTTCAGACTTTTATAGCTGGGGCTCATCATGATACATAAATAGAGCCAAAGCATCCACATTTCATCTCTATTCCATTTGTAAGGATGAAGTGCCAAACAGTTTTTATCATAAAACTGCTACTTTGTGAAACAGACTTTCATACTGATGTTCCCATAAACACTACAATCTTAATCTCTTGACACCAAAGACCAGTTTTTATTTATCCCCCTTATCCTCCTGATGTTATCTTACTTCTGCTTTCTCTTACATTCATTTCAAACTTAATTTTAAGTTTTTTTTTATTTTTATTTTGCTGTCCTTTTTTCTATTACTTTAATTGGACTTTAACTAAGTTAAAACTTAGTTAACTCACCATTCTGAACATTTTTTTTTTTATCGAAACAGACTTAACTATCACCCGGTTAACACTCCACCATGACTATTGAACAGATGAAGAGGCTCATCCCTTGTCCCTGCTTAGAATGTGGTTTCCGGCTTTCTCTTCTTCATTCTTTTCACTCTTTTCTTTCTTTTTTTTTTTCCTTAATTGGAGTAGATAGACTAAACTATCGCCCTGTTTACACTCCACCCACGTCTATTGTACAGGTGTAGAGGCTCATCCCTTGTTCCCTGTTTAGGATGTGGTTTCCGGCTTTCTCTTTTCCAATCTTTTCATTCTTACGTAGCCCCCTGCGCTTCAGTGGCATTACTGCCTTGCTTGGGGTGATATGATTAAAAAAGAAAAAAGAAAAAAAAAACCACTTCATTCACTAACACTCTACCTTGTGTGGATCTCGAGAATTTTGTTGGATGAATTTTAGTTAAAACAAAAAAGATTAGTTATAAGTAAAATTCTCATCTAAAACTTTTCATTGGGAAAATAGATATTATGTTCTTGGGAAATTTATCACTTCATGAGTTACTTTGGAAAGAGTGACGGAATTATTATAGGATAAATGGAATTAATACTAATAGTGATGGGCAAATTAACTGTTTCCTTATAAGGAAAGAGAGAGCATTATCAGAATTATAGTTTAATCATTTACATCAAGTGAAATCATTCCAAGATATTCTTTAGAACTTCTAAAGTGAAGTACTTTGCTATGCATTCCATTAGTAACATCCTTTGCTATGTATTCCAGTAGCAAAATATTTTGCAGTGCATTCCAGTGGTAAAATATTTTGCAGTGCATTCCTGTGATAAAATATTTTGCAGTGCATTCTAGTGATAAAATATTTTGCAATGCATTCCTGTGGTAAAATATTTTGCAATGCATTCCAGTAGCAAAATATTTTGCAGTACATTCTTATGATAAAATATTTTGCAATGCATTCCAGTGGTAAAATATTTTACAGTGCATTCCTGTGATAAAATATTTTGCAGTGCATTCTAGTGATAAAATATTTTGCAATGCATTCCAGTGGTAAAATATTTTGCAGTGCATTCTAGTGATAAAATATTTTACAATGCATTCCAGTGGTAAAATATTTTGCAATGCATTCCTGTGGTAAAATATTTTGCAATGCATTCCTGTGGTAAAATATTTTGCAATGCATTCCTGTGATAAAATATTTTGCAATGCATTCCAGAAGTAAAATATTTTGCAGTGCATTCTAGTGGTAAAATCCTTTGCAATGCATTCTGTGGTAAAATATTTTGCAATTCATTCTAGTGGTAAAATCCTTTTCAATTCATTCTAGTGGTAAAATCCTTTGCAATGCATTCTAGTGGTAAAATATTTTGCAATGCATTCCAGTAGTAAAATATTTTGCAATGCATTCCAGTAGTAAAATATTTTGCAATGCATTCATGTGGCAAAATATTTTGCAATGCATTCTAGTGGTAAAATATTTTGCAATGTATTCTAGTGGTAAAATATTTTGCAATGCACTCTGGTGGTAAAATATTTTGCAATGCATTCCAGTGGTAAAATATTTTGCAATGCACTCCGGTGGTAAAATATTTTGCAATGCATTCCAGTGGTAAAATATTTTGCAATGCATTCCAGTGGTAAAATTCTTTGCCATGCATTCAATCTTAAAATCCTATGCAATTGATTGCCCTCATAAAATCCTTTCCAATCCATTTCTATGGTAAAATCCAATGCAATGCAATGCATTTCCATAATAAAATCATTTACAATGGAATCATGTGATTAGCCATTTCATGACCAACAGTATTAGTGTTGATTAAAACTAAGAAATCTTTTATCTTAAAACAGTACTTCAGAAAATTAAACTTCTAAAGTTCACTAAATTTCATCAGTCATACGTGATATACACTTTGGGCGATCATGTCTCGAAAGAGACATGACTGACTGGGCAGAAGGTTACCATTACTTTCTGTGGTAGACTGGTTGCCAAACAAGGTTATAGAACACAATCTGTCTTATTATTTAACCCATATCTGAAAGGAAGAGATGGATTAATACCTTTCCCAAGGGTATTTGTGTGCAAAAGAATGCAAAGAATTCGACTGGAAATGTTATCACTCTTTTTAATACTGAGGGGGTGTTTCCTTCCTAAGCTTTTGTTTAAGGTAGTGTGGAACTTCAACATCTTGATTATGACATTATTTACAGTCCTAGTTAGATCTTCTATCCATTGAAGTTGTTACAGCTGTTAGAAGTTTTTGAGTGATATAGTTTCCATTATTTACTAAGGTTCTTTGTGATTCTGTCGCGCCAATCTATTTGATGAATGATTATCTTTTTCAAGACCTACAGGGCTCAGTCAATTTCTGAACAAGTTGTATGTCATGCATTACATCTATGTCAAAGTCTTGAAGTGGCTATTTAAAGCATAACTGCAGTTATTTGAATGGTTCGATAGAGAGGTAACATGTTATATTCTTCTCTACTCTTCAAGGTTCATTGTTGGCATTAGTATATCTAATCTAAATCTAAACTTATTTATTAATGGAACTTTGTGTGTGTCTGTGTGTGTCCGTTACCTATAGACTCCAAAACGGCTGAACCGATTTTCTTGAAAATTTACACAGTTGTACTATAAGCGTCTGCGAGTGTTCTTAACTAGGTTTTGTGTTGAGGTACCCCTGATAAATATCGAAAATCGATAATCGAAAAAATCGGGTTATAGAAGAAGTGGTCCGATTTTAATAAAATTTGATACACTCATAAACAAAGACATAAGAAATGATATTCAGAAGTTTCAAGGTTGCAGTTCTTACAATAGTGCAGAAAATCGATTATATATATATATATAAGACAAGATGTTTGTGTGTGTGTGTCTGTTTATCTGTCTGTTTGTCTGTATTTTTTAGTTTTTGCTTCGGGTTTGGCTCTAAGTAGGTATAATTGTATTTCTTAGTTTCAGCCATGATACCATTTACTCAGAAGACTTATTTAGCCTTCAAAATTCAGTTTATGACGAAAATAACTTATTTGATATTGATACCAGGAAATCAAAATTTGACTCACATCCATTCATTTTTCTTTCATTCTATGGTTTTGCTTTAACTGGAAACAGCTATTGCTTTTTAGTCTTTCATGTCAACATCTAAAGAGCCTGAGCCCCAAGACCATGGATTAGTTTTAAAGCTTTCATAACACTTGAGCAACGCCGGGCTATACTGCTAGTAGCTGATAGTTTAAACATTTCTGAACAAGTTGCATTAACTCTAAGTCAGTGTCTTGATCTGAAATGGCTATTTAAGAACATGACTGCAGTTCTAAGGATGCTTAGATAGAGAGAGAACATGTAATAGTCTTCTCTACTCTTCAAGGTTCATTGTAGGCATTAGTATATCCATGATAAATTAACACATTAAGGAAACAGAAGAAAGAACTAAATTAACCTAAAAAACAAATTCCAAAAACAATTTAAACATCAAAATATTTTGCCTCCAAAACTAGAGTACACAAATATAATGTACTAACATTCAGTACTATCTTCCGACCTCAAGTAGAATCATTACATTGAGTTAATAGCTAAATCCACTGCTAGGAAGGGTGGGTCACTGTGTCGGGCCAGGAAGTTTTTTATGCTTGAATCCATCTTGCACATCTACAAATCAACCATTCGTCCATGCATAAAATACTGCTGTCATATATGGTCAGGCCCCCTGCTGTTCATCTCAGTGTTCTTGACTCCAAAGGAGACTATGTAACATGATAGGTCCAGACTTGTATCTCACTTTCTCACCGGCAGGATGTGGCTTCCCTCTGTCTATTCTACAAATATATTCATGGCTTCTGTTCCGACGAGCTGAAGTCACTGGTGCCCCCCACCACAAGTATTTACCCGTGCAGCTAGACTGGCAACAAGGTCCCACCCATTTACAGTTAGATCAACCAAATGCAGCCGACAATTCTACTCCAGCAGCTTCTTTTTTTACACTTTCCGCCTGTGGAATTCCCTTCCATATACTTGCTTTCCTGACGGCTACAACTTCCAAGAATTTAAATGTAATGTCAATATCCATCCCTTATCCACTTGACTCCAGTTCTTTCTACATCACCCCATATATCTTGTTCTTTTCCTTTCTCTCTACCTTCTCAACTGTCTTCACACCTGTGTTCCCATCCTTTTCTTGCCCTTTCTCTGATACCCCCTGTAACTGGTCCATCTTTCTCTTCACTCTCATCTTGTCTAAACTTTTACACTTATGTAGCCCCCTGTGCATCAGTGGCAGTACCACCTTGCTTGGGGTGAAACAATAGAAAAAAAACATTTGTTAGTAAAAAATTGTCCTACACAGAGAAATTTAAGAAAATATTAAAAGGTAAACAGTATCCAAGAAACATGTAGTAGAAAGAATATTTATCAAGATAGATATAGACATCCTGTAATATCTCTTTTGTTCTTTTTTAGAATGCATTGGATATGTGTCATCCTCATTAGGAAGCAAAATTAGTAATTAATTGTTCCACCAATGGGCTGTCATGTGGTCCACAAAAGCCTCTAAAGACGTCAGTAAATTTTTCTGGTTAGAAAGGAAGATAAATGTCTTCTGCATTCTAACAAGAGATATGCTTTCTTATCTAAAGCTTTAAAATATCATTATGTTAAATTATTATTAATTTGACTATGAAAATATTTTTAAAATGAAATAATTTTTAGTATTATTTTTATGTCAAACTGTTAGGCTTAAATGCATCAGTTAATTGTGATTTAGAATCAGGGATGAAAATATATGAATCAACAGAATTGCAAGTTAAATAATTGGAGTCTGTATCATCTGAGGTGGAAAAAATAAGAGTTTGTTTCACCTGAAATGAAACGATAAGAGTTTGCTTCACCTGAGATGAGACGATTGGAGTTTGCTTCACCTGAGATGAGACGATTGGAGTTTGTTTCACCTCAGATGAGATGATTGGAGTTTGTTTCACCTCAGATGAAATAATAGCAGTTTGTATCACCTGAGAGAGAAAAAGACAGAAGTTTGAATCACTTGAGATGAAATGATAAGAATTTGTTTCACCTGAGAGAAAAAAATAGATGTTTGCATCACCTGAGATGAGACAATAGGAGTTTGTTTCACCTCAGATGAAATGATAGGAGTTTGTTTCACCTCAGACAAAACAATAGGAGTTTGTTTCACCTGAGATGAAATGATAGCTTGTGTCACCTAAGATGAAATGATAGCAGTTTGTATCACCTGAGGGAGAAAAATATAAGAGTTTGTATCACTTGATATGAAATGATAAGAATTTGTTTCACCTGAGAGGAAAAGATAGATGTTTGTATTACCTGAGATGAAACGATAGGAGTTTGTATTGCCAGAAGGGAAAAGCAAAGAATTTTTATGATCAGAAGTGAAAACATGTGTTACTAAATTTTCTAAATGTAGATGTTATTACATGGTTTTCAGTGTTAACTAGTCTTCTTAGCTTGATAAATATTTTTCAGTCAATTTCCATAATAACCAAAATGTTTCTAAATATCTGTAATGAGCAACTATTTTGAGACTTTTGGTAAAAATTCTAAAGTTGATTTCAAATTAAATATCACATGCACATAACTTTAAAATAGAAAATATTGAACATTTTTATCTTAAAATTAACTTAGTTTACCCATTTTTTCCCAGATATAATATATAAAATTGAATAATTGTCCATATGTCTGAGATGAAGCAGTATTTACATTATTTAGACTATTGTCTTCATCTTTGTTGCCATTCCTACAACGTTTCAGCTGTCGTACGCTCCGGTCATCTTCAGATGCTAGGAATTTTGAACCGAATCCTTTTTTTTACCATCACTGGGGTATACGAACTCCATTCTTTGTAATGCCTCTTTTGGTAGTCATGAGTTATCTCCCCAACCCTGTAAGTTACTTGTTCACCACTGCTGTAGCCTGATATTGAACTCACAACTCTTTAGGTCAAGTCACAGGAACTAACCAATGTTTATATCCACTGGACCATTGGTTAGTTCCTGTGAGTTCAATACCAGGCTACTGCAATAGTGAACAAGTAAATAGCAGGGTTAGAGGGAGAAAACTCATGATTTCCAATCGAGGCTTTATGCAAAGAATGAGGATGATATACCTCAGTGATTGTAATAAAGGGTTCAGTTCACAATTCCTAGCACCTGAAGAAGGCTGGAGTGTACAACGACTGAAACATCATACAAATCGCAACAAAGATGAGGACAATAGTTCTAATAATGTAAATACTGTAAATACTACCTAATCTCAGAAATATAGACAAATAAATGGTTCGGTTTAAAATTCCTAGCACCTGAAGAAGGCTGGAGCATACAACGGCCGAAACGTCATACAAATAGCAACAAAGATGAGGACAATAGTCTGAATAATGTAAATACTGAAAATTAAATAACTTTACATTATTAAAATTTTGTTGTTGCTTCAGCAAAGTATGTTCCATAAATTTTCACATGGCCAAATTTTCAATTCTTTGAGGGATCCACACCAGAGCAACAGAATCTTCTTTTGGATTGGATAACAAATTCAGCTTTCTTTTACTATTGACAGAGCCTGGAATATGCTAACTGTATTCTCTGCAGAGAGGTAAGATGTCTCTCTCTCCCCTTTGTGATGGATATTTGCAGATATTAGTACAAATTGGGCAAATGTTTATGTTTTGTCTCAAGTATAAACCAAACTAGTGTTTACATTTTTTCTCACGTATACAACAGATCAATGTTTACTTTTTGTCTCAAGTATAAACCAGACCAATGTTTATCTTTTGTCTCAATTATAAATTAGATTAATTTTTAATATTTCTCAAGTAAACACCCGTCCAATATTTACTTGTGTCTTAAATTTAAATTGGAGCAATGTTTGCCTTTTATCTCAAATGTAAACTAGACCAATGTTTATCTTTTGTCTCAATTATAAACTAGCTTAATTTTTATCGTTGTCCGAAGTAAAAAAAAAAGCCTGTCCAATGTTTACCTTATGCCTCAAGTATAAACTAGATCAACTTTTAATTTTTGTCTCAAGTATAAACTAGACCAATTTTTACCTTTTATCTCAAGTAAAAACCAGTCCAATGTTTACCTTATGCCTCAAGTATAAATTGGAACAACTTTATCTTTTATCTCAAGTATAAACTGGATCAATTTTTACCTTTTGTCTCAAGTATAAACTAGATAAATTTTTACCTTTTGTCTCAAGTATAAACTAGATAAATTTTTACCTTTTGTCTCAAGTATAAACTAGACATGGTGATTATTATTATCCTATGTCTTGTATTCATCATTAGATGATGCAACAAGGTTTGTTTGAGATGATATTAAATTAACCAGTCTAACCTAATTTTCTTTTTCAAACAAGAAAATTATTTTTGCTTCTGTAACAACATTAATACATACATGTTTATACATGCATTGTATAAACTAAATTGTGAGTCTGTTGTTGATGACTGTTGTTTATAGCATCAAATAAAAAACATAAATCTGTGTTGTTGCAGAATGGTAACGAAAGATCTCCATTTCCTCAGATCATGTTGTGGGCATAAATCATTGGAATTAATTTTTATGGCTTTAAAACACTGATACTTAAAGTAGGTGGTACCACTCCCTTCATGTTAGTTAAAAGATCAAGGGTTGGAGCAGCGAGAACAAAGTGAGGAGCCTAACAGTTGGAGTAGCTCATTTGAACAATGCACTCGTTATACCTGAAGTGTACCATTCCTCTCCTTAACGGAGTATGTAATTTATATAACAATTATAATAGGAAATGCAAAGATACTCATTTGACATACATTACTCGCACCAAGAAAATCCAATCAAAGATTGCCTATACATTAGTGGGGGAGCTTAGAATTGTGTTTTGGTATACAAGGGGGTGACAGTGGCCCACATGAACCCTAACATATACGACAAACCCACATTATATCTGAAGTGTATCTTACCTTCCATTTACAGTGTATCTTATTGCTATGACTATTATAGAAAATAAAAGATACTTATTTTACATATAAGAAAATCTAATTGAAGAAATCAAAAAAATATAACCAAGAAAATCCAATCAAAGCTTGACTGTACATTTATGAGAACATTAGGGCTGTGCTTTGGTATGCAAGCGGGTGACAACCCCCAAAATATTTTTTGCTTTAAAAAGATGTATCTTAAAAAGTATATATTCACATAATTATTACAAATATATGAAAACAGGGGAAAATAGAGCAAGAAAAAAGAAAAAAATTATCACTCACCATAAAGAATAATGATAATATATACACTGCCGGCCATAATAATTAGGCCACCCTAGATTTTTAAAAGAAATGATGTATCTCATACTCTTTTTAGTATTTATTGCCAAGTGGATAATTCTAAATGAAAACAGAATGGTTCTTTTGTTAATATTGCAGAATAACATGTGCATCAAATGAACTGTTCTGGTGTCCAGTTTTTGTGCTCTCTTCTCCATTCTAGTCTCTTCTTATTGGGTGGCTGAAGCAAAGGCTTCCTGGCTGCCTTGTAAAATTTTGCACAGGAATAATAACACGAGAACCATTCTATTTTCATTTAAAATTATTCACTTGGCAATAAATACTAAAAATAATATGAAATACATCATTTCTTTTTAAAAACTGGGGTAGCCTAATAATTATGGCTGGTAGTGTGTGTGTATATATATATATATATATATATATATAAACGTAACTGCTTTTTGCTCATTGCATTCAGAATTGAGGACTAAACATAAATACATGCACAACTAAAATCAAGTGAATAAAAAAAATATGATAAACTTTGAACTTCATGGCTGCAAAAAAACAAAGTTTTAAATGGCAGTTTTTTCTCCTGAAACTATTATTTTATCTACCCTCACTCCTCAGCAATGCTTATTTACACTATTTAATAATTGTTTATTCAAATTGTTGGAAAAACTTTGGCTAATTGTCAATTGATTCAAACTTTATAAAATGGTAAATAATAAAAATTTCCTTATAGTTGGTTTACGTATTTTAATAATTTAGTAAATGTTTATTAATTTATTCAATAAAAATTTGTTTTCATATATATTTATTTATAAATTGGTGAATGATACTGTATAATTATGATACTGTATAATTATACTGTATAATTTTTTGGAATGACATAAATAAACACTAATAAATAGTGTTTAATATTTTTGTTGTAAACTCTCAACAAAAGCAATGTATAAATGCACTATCATCATATATTTAGGTTTTATTACAATTCTAATCATTGCTTTTTAAAACAAACATTGCTAAGGAGCGAAGGTAGTTAAAATAATAGCAGTGTCAAAGTTAAAAAAAACATCCTTTATGGGCATGAAGGTCTAAGTTTGCCAAAAATATATTACTAGAGAATCAGGACAGTCACAGAGGCATTACAGTAAGATCCAGCAATCATTAATTCTGCTTAAAGGAGAAGGCTGCTTAGACTTAATATACAGAGTTTCAAGTACTTTCAAAAGATAATCTAAGTGGGCTCTGATGGTAACTGAGAAAAAAATTACTTTTGAATGACAAAGTAGAAATCAGATGATTCATTACTTCTTCTACAATCACAGACCCAGATGCATTGACAAGGATATGTAAACTGCTCTCTTACCTGGTATGTACTAATCAACTCTCACTTTCAACTTCTAATAATTTCTGCCAATATATTCAGCATCATACTGACATTTCAAATCATGAATCAGTAAGCCAAGATGAGGGAGAGACAGAACATCTTTACAAATGGATTTCAGCATTGATTGGAAAATGACACCAAGCCATGTATCTGCAAATAAATAAGTTATTTTGCATATTTAAATCAGTTTTTAAACTATTTTTTATTAAAATATTTTGGGTATATAATAACTGAAGCCTCTTGACAAATAAATTTAAATTCTATTTTCAAAATCTTTTAAAAAGGAAGTAGCTATCAGAGAATTTAGATTTGACAAAATTTCTTTATTTTTTACTAAACTGTATTGAAGAAAGTATTAATTACCTCTGACTTGAATAGTTGCAATAAAAAGTAACTGAAATTAAGATGAAAGAAATACCAGTCAAAGAGTGATAATGTTTGTTAATGCTTTTTCTAATAAAAATTTATATTAAATTGGCCAGAAAGTACTGACTCACTTAGGAAGCAAAAAGAAAACAACAAAATTTTATGGAGTAACACCGACATTTATTCTTGAAAATAAAGACCATTATTCTTGACAATCTTCTGTTAGTAATCAGCCAGCCTCTGAATTTGTCCCAAATGCCAGTCTGTTGGCTTTGAATCAAAAAACCGTAAACAAAAGTGTTGAATTGCTGGTCATGGGGGAAGTGTGCCATTAACCCTCTAGGGCCATTCGTATCATATTAGTGGGGGATCTGTTTATTACTTCATAACAATATAGAACTGATCCCCCACTTTATGACAAGTAGAAGCCTTAACCCTCTAGGGCCATTCGTATCATATTAGTGGGGGATCTGTTTATTACTTCATAACAATATAGAACTGATCCCCCACTTTATGACAAGTAGAAGCCTTAATCATATTATATTATTAACCCTCTAGGGCCATTTGTATCATATTTGATACAGTATGAAAACAAGCCTTGAAAGAAATATTTTCCTGAAAAATTTTTTAAGAGAAATATTTTATAAATTTCAAATGAAAGCAGTACTGACTGCTCAGTCAATGAATACCAAATGTTTCCTTATAGGAAAATACCAAATGTTTCCTTATAGGGAAATACTGTATCAAATATGATACGAATGGCCCTAGAGGGTTAAGTAGTAATTAGTGGGGGATCTGTTTATTACTTCATAACAATATAGAACTGATCCCCCACTTTATGCCCAGTAGAAGCCTTAACCCTCTAGGGCCATTCGTATCATATTTGATACAGTATGAAAACAAGCCTTGAAAGAAATATTTTCCTGAAAAATTTTTTAAGAGAAATATTTTATAAATTTCAAATGAAAGCAGTACTGACTGCTCAGTCAATGAATACCAAATGTTTCCTTATAGGGAAATACTGTATCAAATATGATACGAATGGCCCTAGAGGGTTAAGCAGATTAATCCATAGTCACTCAAAGTAGCATCAGAACTAAATGGTGGGTGTGGAAGAATCTCAACACTGTCCATATGTTTGAACTTTATTTAGTCAACCTGTCAGTGTGTTGCCTCACAGTGTCTTATTAAAACAAAGCCCAACCTCAACTGACAAAAGCAGTATACTACCTCTTTAGTTTGTTTATAATCGGTCTAGATGCTGGCAATACAGTTTAGCATTAATGGCGCGACTTCCTAAGTGAGTCAGGACTTTCTGGCCAACCTAGTAGTTTGATCAATCATTTACAAGTCCAGAATAATATACTCATTTTCAGATTAGATCTCTTTCTGATTCACTCTACATCAAAAGCTGTTGGTTAGATGTGAAAACTAAGAAAACAAAAATAAAAATAAAAAAGTCAACCTCTGTACAAAGCACTATATCTGGCTCACAAAACAAATTCCACTCCTGACACAAGTTGTGATAAATGCGCTTATGGTATCATGAAAAAACAAACAATACAAGAAAGTACTACCAGTGAGGTGAAAAGAAAACAAGAATTGCTAAATAAAATTCTTTGTAGTGTCAGTATAGAGGATCAGGATGAAATGTCTCTATGTGGACAAGGGAAGCAATTTGGAGGATGAGGAGAGTCAGTCAGGCAGGGAGTTGCTGAGATGCTAGGTCAGTTGACCAAGGTCGCTGGTAATGATGTTAACAGCTTTCTCACTTATTACAACTGCTTTCAGTGTAGTGAGCAGTGTCATTAAAAGCAGACAGGCTGGATCGTGACTCAGCATTTTTTATGTTGCACTTGCTTTCACAGCAATATTCACGATTGGTTTCTTTTCTATTGTATTGTATATAGTATTTTTTAGGGAAGGGGATTTGTTTTATGAGCCAGATGTGCAGAGCGTAACCTATATATATGGCTGATAGGTTTTGATGAAGACTGAATCAGAAAGAGTTCTAATTTCAAGTAGTGTATAACCCGTTTTTAAAATGTGTCCAATAAGCAAATAAATTTGCAAAAAATATGTGCTTATATTATTGTTATACAATCCACTTTACACAGAGCCAACAATGATATCATCATCCTCATTGGCTGTTTGAAATATTTAACAATGGATACAACTAACTTTGACTCTTCTTTCTCTTTGTCTTTATTGCCTACACTGGGTGCCAAAACTTTTGTCGCATCCTAACAACAGTACTCTCTAATTTGACTAGCACATAACACCATGGAAAATCAAAACACTACAATGGCAGCATTAACCAAATGCCCTGTAATAGCATACTTACTAAGTGAGAATTTTTTAGCCTCCCTAGTAGTGTGATCAGTAGTGTGATCAATCAAGTCCAGAATAACATACTCATTTTTTAAATTAGATCTCTTTCTGATTCACTCGACATCAAAAGCTGTTGGTTGGATGTGAACACTAAAAAAGTTGTGATAAATGCACTTATGGTATCACGAAAGAACAAAACAAAACAAGAAAGTAAGGTGAAAAGAAAACAAGAGGATCCTGGTGGAATGTCTTCATGTGGGTGAGAGAAGCAATTTGGAGGATGGGGAGAGTCAGTAAGATAGGGAGTTGCTGAGTTGTCAGGTCAGTTAACAAAGGTCACTGGTAATGATGTTAATAGCTTTCCTTTTTTTACTGTATTAGGTAGCACCTACAGTTGGTTCTGCTGAAGAACTCATCTACCTACCAAAGGTAGTGGTACTGATCAGTGGAATTTAGACAGTGATTAGCAACTGAAATCTGCCACCTGCTGCCACTAAATTTATAGTATCCCTGAGATTATGAGTGCAGGGTTTGCAAAGACTTGCTCAATTCTTACCCCAGCCTAATGAAGGGATTCATGCTGAAACAGGTAGTTTTAAGATTGTTTTTTTTATTTTGTGTTTATTTTGCAAACACATTCTTTTATATGGTGTTATTATATAGGGTGTTCTAATAACTTTTTCTTTTTTTTTTTTTTTTTTAATCATATCACCCCGAGCAAGGCGTTAACGCCAATGATGTTCAGGGGGCTATGTAATAGTGAAAAGATTGGAAAAGATAAAGCCGGAAACCATATCCTAAACAGGGAACAAGGGATGAGCCTCTTAACCTGTTCAATAGACGTGGGTGGAGCGTGAACCGGGCGATAGATAGATCTATCTCCTCCAATTGAAAAAAAAAACAAAGTGAGAAGAGTGGAAAAGAGAAAGCCAGAAACCACATCCTAAACAGGGAACAAGGGATGAGCCTCTTAACCTATTCAATAGACGTGGGTGGAGTGTGAACCGGGCGATAGATCTATCTCCTCCAATTGAAAAAAAAAAACAAAGTGAGAAGAGTGGAAAAGAGAAAGCCAGAAACCACATCCTAAACAGGGAGCAAGGGATGAGCCTCTTAACCTGTTCAATAGACGTGGGTGGAGTTTGAACCGGGTGATAGATAAATCTATCTACTCCAACTTGGACCAATTTTAAAGGATTTTAAGTTTAAAATCAGTCCAAGTTATTGCAACACCCTATATAAAGGTATGAATGTAATTTGATTTTAATTGCCTTTTCTAGCCAGGTGTTTATTAGTTTTATTTTTTATACTTTGGTGTTGTGTTTTAAAATTTTGTCTCTCTGCCTTTGGACAGATAAGAAACCAGACAAGCTATGCCAAAGGGCAGAGTCTCATCTGGGGTAAATAGATGAGATATTGACTCTGCTTATGTGGAGTCTATGGGGAATTTCTGCCTAAGTGTACATGCTCACAAAGATCCAAGGTAAAATCAGCCTTGTACCACAATCCATCTTTTTAGGGAGGTTGGGTAAATACCATGTTCTGTTACTTTTAAGAGTTCAAAAATGGCTTTGGATGTGTTTCTCTCAAAGACGGCTCAAAGGTTGGATACATTGTAGTAGTATTTTCATTTAGGTGGCAGTTTTTTGTAGTTAATCAAAAAATGTTTAACACTGAGCACTTCTTGGGCATTTTGGAGAATCTTCATTTTTTTAGGAGAAAGGGGTGGATTATATGGGTGTGTTCAATTTTGATTCTTGTAAGTGTGACATCCATTTTGATTCTTGTAAGTGTGACATCCATTTTGATTCTTGTAAGTGTGACATCCATTTTGATTCTTGTAAGTGTGACATCCATTTTGATTCTTGTAAGTGTGACATCCATTTTGATTCTTGTAAGTGTGACATCCATTTTGATTCTTGTAAGTGTGACATCCATTTTGATTCTTGTAAGTGTGACATCCATTTTGATTCTTGTAAGTGTGACATCCATTTTGATTCTTGTAAGTGTGACATCCATTTTGATTCTTGTAAGTGTGACATCCATTTTGATTCTTGTAAGTGTGACATCCATTTTGATTCTTGTAAGTGTGACATCCATTTTGCTTCAATGTCTGGTACTGTGATGTTGTACAGTAAAAATGCGTTTTATTTGAATTGTCTGTTTGTGTGTTCATTTAATCAATTTTGCCATTGAGGATATAAAAGTTAATTGCAAGTTTCAAGTCTATAAAGGGGATTTTTAATTTAACATGTTCATTGAGAGGGATTCCTTGGCTAGACAACCAGGTTGCTAGGCTATATTGAAAAATAGTGAAAAATGGTATTCTCTCTTCAACTCCTTTTGGGTGAGGCTTAGAACTTTTTGAATAACCTTCATGATCCTACCATTTTAGATACAAGCAACAATGGTCAATGTTGAGGCTAAGGTAAAAACATCCCCTATTTGAGAGATTAGTGGTAACCTTGCTTTCTTTCATTTCTGCTTCATTAATCTGAATAAATATCAATAGTTTATTAGTGTATATGAGTTTATAGTGGGTTATCCGTTCTAGTGGAGAGTAGCTGTGTGTTGCAGATTAACGGAATTTGGCCTCGTTGTAGATAGCCTACTATAAGTCATAAAGAAAGGTTATAAACCAAGAAAAGCAAATTGAATTTAGAAACAACATTTTATATATACACATATCAATTAAGGTTTTACAATTAAAGTAATTCTTTAAGTATGGGTCCAATGGATGTTAAAATGTTCATGGCAATAAAATGCTAAAAAGAGAATTTGTTTGTATGGGAGCGTTGTAAATTAGGAATGTCTTTGATGTATCCACTCCTTTGGTCAGTAAGTAGTTTTGAGACAGCGAAGGATAAAATGATAGGGAAGGGAGGCGAGCATAGTAATTCGCTTGACTTTGGTCAAGGGAGATACTAATTACACTCGTCTCTCGAGTCTGTCTGTGTGTGTCTGTCTGGCGATGCTTTCTGTATCGGCTTTTTATTTCATCTTTTTGGATCGCAGCAGATCATTTGGGAATTCACATCCATATTTGATTCTGGGCTTTCCATTGGCCAATAAACAAAGTTCGCACATGTTCAAACTGGAATTTGATATTTAATTAATTTTTAGTTTTCAACCGGAACATCTGCGGAATTTTGGTCATTTGCTTTCTGGTCGTGAGAGTGCAAACATCTGGTCCCTCGCTTTGCTCGGTATCACCACAAGTTAATTGTGGCTTTCCAGTCTGTGAAGGGGATTTTTGATTTGCTATGTTCATTGAGAAAGATTCCTTGGCTGCCTTATCAGCCCTGCTATTCTCAGGGTTTCTGCTATGGTGTCCTCCTACGAGGAATGGACTCTTCCTCTTGTTATATATAATTACCTGCATGACTTCCAGAGAGCAGTTAACAGCAGTTAATGACAGCTACTAGTCAGGCAATAAGCAGCATAATAATACCTTCAAACTTATTTCTATATTATTTATTATTAACACTTCTTTTGAATATCTTTTCCTTGTTATATTAATATACTGTTTTGAACCTACCTTTTTTGGTCAATGTCTTACTTCCAACCAAATCAGTCACTACAACTTTACAGTGAAGTTTCATCACAACTCCACAACAAATTGGCAATGAAGATCCACAACATTTCCAATTTAGCTAGAGATCAAACACAATATGATATGTTTTTGATTGAGTATAGACTTAAATCACCAAACTTCCGATTCGATTTAACAAAAGGATGAAGTTGGTTTATTTCCCCATTGGTGAGATGCCAATCAACAGTAATACAGCTGCCCATGAAAAAAGTTTACCCCACTCTGAACATTTTTTTTATCGTTTCACCCCAAGCAAGGAAGGACTTCAACTGGTACGCAGGATGTTACAGTGAGAGATAAAAAAAAGAAATAGGGGAATCAAAGAAAAGATAAGAGTTCAATATGAATCAAAGAGATAGAAGATGGTAATTGACATTGCATTTAAATTTTTGGAGATTGTAGCTATCAGGGAAGCAAGTAAACAGAAGGGAGTTCCACAGACAAGAAGTGTGAGAAAAGAAACTGACAGAGAAGAAGATACAGCTACGTTTATTTTTTTACCGCTGAAATAGTTAAATGTAGCTGCATTTTCTTCTCTATCAGTCTCTTGACAGTGTTGTGTGGGGTGCTACTAGACTGACACCAATCTAGTAGCACTCCGCACAACACAGTCAAGTATTCCACTGCTGTGATTGAAGATCATGGACCTCTTTCAATGACACCATCTCAAAAAAGATTGCCAACCAAAGCTAAAGACTTCTTCCCAGCCATAAGGTGAATAACCAATGTTCCTTCTGTAGGTTGACAATTTATACTGTGGTAGACTGGTTGCCAACCAAGGCTATAGAACCTAGGCTGTCCTGCTATTTAATCATAGCTGGTGGGGAGAAGAGATGGATTCATACTTTTAACAAAGGTATTAGTATGTAAGTGAATTTGATTGGAATTCGAACTCAGATCTCCAATTGCACAATCCGAGCCCCTATCCATAACTCCACCATGCTTTCTAATCATTTACACCAGTCACATAGGGAGTAAATGATGCATTTGGATGGAAAAGCAAGGGTTGCATATTATGAAGATATATAGGCGAAATAATGCTTGTCTCTTAACTCAAAGAGATTAAGATTGTATTGATCAAGTAAGAATCCCCCTAGGAGTTCATTCCACATTCTAGCACTTCTGGGAAAGAAGCTGCTTGAGTGGAACTTAATCCTTCCTAATGGAATATAAAGAGTAAAACACAGTGTACATGGCATGACTGACCATAACTGTAAAAGTTTGACCTGGTGAAACAAATATTTACATTCAGACAATTGTCCCCATTTTTGTTGGTTTTATCACAACACTTCGGACATTATGCCCTCCTGTCTTCATCAGGTTTTTATCAATCTGAGTACTAAAAATAAGAACTAAACTGAATTTCTGGGATGAGGAGTTATCATTATTTACACTATTTATATTCAGACTATTATCCTCATCTTTGTTGTTCTAATCACATTTCGGCTGTTGTGCCTTCCTGTAACCCTATTCCTGATATTTTTATTAAATTTAAAGATAAGAGATTTCTCTAAAATTAGAGAATACAATTATTTTTGTCAAAAAAAGTAACTGAATTGGTTGAATCTGCATAAAAGAATCATAGCCATGATATTGTCATCCTGTTTTGATAAGTTGGGACCCTAAGTCAAAATTGGTCAGTGAGAATTTTCTATCTTGGGCTACTGAGCTTTGGGACGGACAGCCAAGCAATAAGAGAGAGTAAGTTCTCTCCCCCTCATCAGTGACCCCCCCCCCCCCCACCAAGACTAAGTTAAAATGGATAACTGATATTGTTTTCATTTCAAGCTGGTAAGAGTTATACAGTGAAGGAAAATTGAACCCCACCCCCTAACTACCCTTTACTACTCCAGTTTTGTGCTTTTTTAATAAAACTGAGGTGGAAGATGAAATTAGCAGATTCAGTGCTGGTGATTTAAATAAAACAGTTAAATTGAAATCGACCTGCTGCTAGAGAATGAATTCAGGGCCAGTGATTTGAATAAGATGGTCAAAAATCAGCATGCTGCTAAAGATGATTGAGTAAACCCCATCTCCGAGAACATTGGTATTGAACGTATTATTGAAATACCAGCTAAATGTTGAGTGTCACCAGCTTTGACTAACTTATAATTGTGTATATAATCAATATATAAATATATATAAAAAAAAACTACACTTGTGGCATTGCAGTGTTCTACTAATTATATTCCGTTTGTCAACAATCAACTACCGTGGATCGCATAAAGCCAGTCTTAATAATATACTTGACCTCTCGTGTGTCAGGGCTAAACTAGCCAGGCAATAATGGGCAGTCTGTCTTTGGCCAGTCTGAGATCAAACAACACAATGTGGGTGGAATGGTTAAAGATCAGGAAGGATTGGTCAAGCCACACCTGTGTGTTATATTCCTGCCTTTATCAGGTGAAGATCTATCTGAGTACTAAAAATAAAAACTGAATTGAATTTCTGGGATGAGGAGTTATCATTATTTACACTATTTATATTCAGACTATTATCCTCATCCTTGTTGTTGTAATCACGTTTCAGCTGTTGTGCTTTCCTGCCTTTATCAGGTGTATATTGATCTATTTACATTCAGACTATTGTCCTCATCTTTGTTGGTGTTATCACATTTTTGACCATTGTTCCTGCCAGGTATATATTGATCTGAAACCAAGTAACTATCCTGACTATCTTCCATGAAAATATCAGGAGTGTGGTGAGAGGCTAGTAACATCACATCTATGAGAAAGGGGTTGAAGGTGGAAAACAATTCATCATCTACGAAGCCATAAAAATGCATTTCAACATGGTTGAGGCTTTGAGGAGGTGCCTTGTGGAACGAGAAATCAGAGAGCTGAGTTCGAATTCCAGTTGATTTCGTTGCATTCAATTACGTGCAAATACCCTTGGGAAAGATATTAATCCGTCTCTTCCCTCCAGTTATGAATTAAATAACAGGACAGATTCAGTTCTATAGCTTTGGCTGGTAACCAGTCTACTGCAAAATGCAATGGAAACCTACTGTGGGATAAACTTCTGCCCAGTCAGTCATGTCTCTTTCAAGACATGATCACCGAAGCATGTATCACGTATTGTACTTAACTGACTGACTGAATATAATAGATGGAATCATGATTAAGGCTTCTACTGGTCATAAAGTGGGGGGTCGGTTTTCTATTGTAATGAAGTAATAAACTGATCTCTTACTAATTACTACATAATAATATGATACATCTCTTCTCCCTCTAGCTATGAGTCAAATAATAGTACAGACTGAGTTCTATAGCCTTGGTCGGCAACCAGTCTACTGCAAAAAGCAATGGCAACCTACTGTGGGATAATCTTCTGCCTAGTCAGTCATGTCTCTTTTGAGACATGATCGCCTAAGCATGTTTCACGTATGGCACTTAACTGACTGAGACTGTGGAAATGAGGATTGAACTGCTTCAGTGAAAATGCGGCAGCAATATTCCATTTTTAGTCTGATAAAATGAGTTTTTGTGAAAATTAAATCAAAATATTATATATAGTAGTAGTAAAGTATTTAATAATGCAACCCATCTGCATCTCTTACACTAACATACGTGGTATCCGCACTAACTTCCTCAGCGTTGATTCATTCCTTCACACTAACTCACCTGATATCTTGGCCCTATGTGAAACTAACCTTAACCTTTCTATCCCCTCTTCTGAGTTTGACGTTCCTGGCTACCTTCCCCTTTTCAGGAAGGACTCCAATGTTTATATGCATGGGCTTGGTGTGTATGTCAGCGAACACCTTCCCCTAGCTAGGGCGACATCCCTTGAATCCCCGGATCATTCTTTCATGTGCTTCCGCCTCTCACTTCTAAGCTTGATTAGCTATCTCTTCTTTCTCTACCGCTCCCCTTCCTCCTCTGACTGTTTGTTACTTGACAGTATATCTAACAATATTGACAAAGCCATTTCTTCCCATCCCTCTGCCCATATATTCATGTTTGGTGACTTTAACGCCCACCTCACCAAGTGGCTGGAGAATTCTATCACCAACCCTGCTGGTGTCCACACCATGAATTTTTCAATCACCCAATCCCTTACGCAAGTGTTGAACTTCCCCACGCGTTTCTCCGACAACCCTAAAGGAAGGGACTCACTGCTAGACCTCTGCTTCACTTCCATCCCAGACTCTTGCACTACCAGACAACTCTGCCCACTCGGTAACTCTGACCACACCGTAGTTTCTGTCAACATTTCATTCCACTCCCACCCAACCCAAGAAACCCAGACAAGTAGAATATCCTACTGCTATCAAAGAGCAGACTGGGATTCGTTCCGAGACTTCCTCTGTGACATCCCACGGAACAACGTTTTTAGTCTTCCCATCGAAGAATGTGAATCAGAGGTCTCCTCCTGGGTTAAGGCTGGCATCGATGCTTTCATCTCTGCCAGGAAATTTCAGCTTAAATCTCATTCGTCTCCATGGTTCTCGCCCGCTTGCTCGGCCGCCATTGCCCATCAGAATCATTTCTTCCGACTCTATCGTAGCTATGCGTCGGACCAAAACAGACGCCGTTTCGCATCAGCTCGTAATAAGTGTAAAAAGATACTTAACGAAGCTAAGATGTTATTTGCTGCCAGAATGAGGCAACGCATAGCATCCTCTAAGTTCAGCACCAAAGACTACTGGCGGCTCTGTAAAAGAGTACTTAACAAGAGCAAGTCCACAATACCCCCACTAATAAACAAATTTGAGGTCCTCACCTCCCCAGCAGATAAGGCTGAATGCTTTACCTGCAAATTCTCGAATAATTCGAGACTGGACTCATCTGGAGTTTCTACTCCCAACTTCCCACCTAGAACTGATGCTCAACTGAATGACGTCCATATTGCACCCTCACTTGTCTCTAAGATAATCTCGAAACTTGACCCTCACAAAGCGAGTGGAGAGGACGGAATCCCAATCATAGTCTTAAAGAAATGTGGCCCTAAACTTTCCTCTGTACTTTCTAAGCTCTACAACTTCTGCCTATCTGCTTCCCGCTTTCCTGCCTGTTGGAAATCTTCCTCTGTAGTTCCTATATTTAAAACACTGGAGAACCCTCGGACCCTGCAAATTACCAACCTATCAGCCTTCTTCCGATCTTTGGCAAAGTGTTCGAAGCCATTATCAACGCCGAGGTGGTTCAGCATCTCACAGCACACAGGCTCCTCTCGGACAAGCAGTATGGTTTCCGCTTCACCAGGCCTACAGCTGATATGCTAACGACAATCACCGAGTACATATATCAGGCACTCGACAGGAATGGTGAAGCCCGAACCGTTGCCTTGGATATCTCTAAAGCATTCGACAGAGTTTGGCATGCTGGCCTTCTATGCAAACTGCAGAGCTATGGTATAGCTGGACAATTGTTTGAACTAATCCAGTCATTCCTATCTAACCGCACATTGAAAGTGGTATTAAACGGACATGCCTCCCAGAACTACCATACAAACGCGAGTGTCCCTCAAGGCTCTATCCTAGGCCCTACGCTCTTTCTGATCTACATTAATGATCTCCCTGATACCATAAGATCCCAAGTAGGTATGTACGCTGATGACACCACAGTTTATTCTTGCCTCGATCAAAAATCTGGTGTGGGCGACAAAGCTAACCTTGCAGCCGAGCTTGGAAAGGACCTCCAATCTGTAGTGGACTGGGGTAAGAAATGGCTCGTAAATTTTAATACTTCTAAAACGAAGCTACTATCAATTAATCATCAGAGACAATCGCACCAACCTCCTATTAGCATGGACCAGGCTTGCCTCCCAGAGAGTAAAACACTATGCCTCTTTGGTCTCACACTTTCAGCGGACCTCAAGTGGAATGACTATATCGAATCCATTGCCAAATCCGCTGCTATGAAAGTTGGTTCTCTGTGCAGGGCCCGGAGGTTTTTTCCGTCTGAATCTATCCTGCACATTTATAAATCTACCATCCGCCCATGCACTGAATACTGTTGCCATATCTGGTTGGGTGCCCTTGCTATTCTCCTTGGGCTTCTCGACAAGGTACAGTGGAGGTTCTGTAATGTGATCGATACTGACTTAGCAGACTGCCTGCAGTCTCTCTCTCACCGGCGCGACGTGGCTTCCCTGTGTCTCTTCTATAAATACTTTCACGGCTTCTGCTCCGATGAAAGATCACTGGTGTCCCCTAGGTTTGAATTTGCACGAGATACTAGATTAGCAACTAGATCTCACCCTTTTACAGTGAAACCCATAAAATGCAACTGCAACTTCTACTCCAACAGTTTCTTTTCTCGCACTTCCTGACTGTGGAATTCCCTTCCACAAGACTGCTTCTCCGACGACTACAATCTCCAGGAGTTTAAATGTAAGGTCAATAGACACCTCCTAACAAACTAACTCGCTTCCATTCTTTCAAACACTCTTCCCACCTACCCAACTATCTATCACCCCCCTTCTGACATTTCCTATATCTAACCACTCTTTCTATTTACCTTCCCCCATGTAGCCCCAAGCGCAATAGTGGCAGTGGAATGCCTTGCTTGGGGTGAAATGATTAAAAAAAAATCATACAGTGAATGAAATAAAGTATATTGAAATAATGAAGACTTTAGGTGATGTTTAACAACTCATAAGTATTTATAAAATTTGTTGCAATGTTCCATAGTTCTAAAAAAACCCTCATCATATAAGGTGTGATCAAAAATTATCAGGGCTGGTGCTATAAAAAGAAAATTACAAAACATGTCAATTTGGAATTTAATCTCATTCAAAGTAATCCTCTTCTGAAGGGACAGACCTTATTCAGCATTGTTTCTATTGATGGAAGCATTCTTGGAACTTTTTTGTTGGAATAGCGAGTAGCTGCCTCATCACAGGCTCTTGGACTACCTCAATATCTTAAAATTTTGTTCCTTTCATGTGGGATTTGATTTTTGAAAAGAAAAAAGTCACAAAGGACGAGACCTGGGAAATATAGTGGTTGTCGGACCTGGAGAATGTTATGTTTGGCCTAAAATTATTGTACAAGCCATGGTCGCTAACAGTGGCGATTCTACAGGAAGCCAAAAGGGGCCAAGGTCTCCCCCCACCAGAATGTTAGCCTCCTTCCACTTTTATAAGCTTCAAAAAATTATGAAACTGAGGCTGCAGGGAAATGGTATAACTGGACAATTGTTTGACCTAAGCCAGTCCTTCCTTTCAACCCGTACATTGAGGGTAGTAATGAACGGACATGCCTCACAATACTATCACATGAATGTGGGTGTCCCTCGAGGCTCTATTCTAGGTCCCACACTTTTCCTTATCTATATTAACGATCTCCCTGATGTAATAAGATCCCAAGTGGGCATATATGCTGACGACACTACGGTTTACTCTCGGGTCGATCAAAAATCTACTGAGGCTGACAAAGCAAACCTCACTGCTGAGCTTGAAAAGGACCTCCAATCCGTGGTGGACTGGGGTAAGAAATGGCTCATTAAATTTAATGCTTCCAAAACAAAGCTGCTATCTAATAACAACCACAAACAATTAACATGGATCAGGCTTCTCTTCCTGAAAGTAAAATGCTGCATCTTCTCGGATTAACTCTCACATCAGACCTCAAGTGGAATAACTATATAGAATCCATAGCTAAATCCACTGCTAAGAAAGTCAGTTCTCTGTGTAGAGCCAGGAAGTTTTTCCCGTCTGAAACAATCCTGCACATATACAAATCTACCATCCGCCCGTGCATTGAATATTGCTGCCATATCTGGTCGGATGCTCCTGCTATCCACTTAGGTGTCCTCAGCCAAATCCAACAGAGAATCTGTAATGTGATCGATCCCAACTTTGCAGCTAGAATACAGTCACTTTCTCATCGATGCAGTGTGGCTTCCCTGTGTCTCTTCTACAAATACTTTCACGGCTTCTGCTCCGATGAACTTAGCTCACTGGTATTTCCTATATATGAATTTCCTCGAGCCACAAGATTAGCAACTAGGTCCCACCCTTTTACTGTGAAACCAATAATTTGTCAACGCAAATTCTACTCCATCAGCTTCTTTTCTTGCACTTCCTGTCTGTGGAATTCCCTTCTGCATACTTGCTTTCTAAACAGCTATAATCTCCAAGAATTTAAATGTAAAGTCAACAGACATCTCCTGCCTCACTAACTTACATCCTCTCTCTCATGCTTTTTCTTCGTCCACCATACTTTCATCAATATTCTCTTCCTTCTCCTACTCTCTTCCTGACACTTCCTGCAACCTCTCATTCCTTCTCATAACATTTCTCCTATGTAACCCCCTGCACAACAGTGGCAGTAAAATACCTTGCTTGGGGCGACATAATTATTAAAAAAAGTCTCTGCAGCACTTTGTCTCTGCATTTTCTTTTACATTTTTTCAAAAAAATCAGAGCAGACAAATCAATGTTCTGCTAGTATTGATGCTAGTATGAAGCCTTCTGATTTTGTTTTGAAACTAACCTCTCTTGGGTTCCAACAAATAACCATCATAGACAATCGTTCCTACCCCACCCCATTAACATGGAACGGGCTAGCCTCCCTGAGAGTAAAACCCTATGCTTCCTTGGCCTTACACTCTCAGCGGACCTCAAGTGGAATGACTATATCGAATTCATTGCTAAATCTGCTGCTAAGAAGGTTGGTTCACTGTGCAAGGCCAGGAAGTTTTTCCCGTCTGAGTCCATCCTGCACATATATAAATCTACCATCCGCCCGTGTATTGAATACTGCTGTCACATTTGGTCAGGTGGCCCTGCTATTCACCTGGGGGTTCTTGACAAAATCCAACGGTGAATCTGTAATGTGATCAATACCGACTTGGCAGCTCGGCTGCAGTTGCTATCTCACCAGCGTGACGTGGCTTCCCTGTGCCTCTTCTATAAATATTTTCACGGTTTCATCTATTAGCACTATATATATATATATATAGGAAAGAATATTAATAAAAAGTTTTGAATTTAAAAATGTACTTTTTTTGGACAGTATTTGTTTATTTTTATTATTGTATTTTATATTTCAGACCGCCCTCGGTCCTTCATCAGAAACGAGTATATATATATATATATATATATATATTCGAGCATAGTGTAAGTTGTTACAATCAATTTTAAATGCAAAAATTAATGACAGTCTGTCTCCAACTCCATCCCTCTCATTGGAACATAGGCCATTGAGAACCCCATGCCATTGACGAGGGGTCATCAATGATTCTGTAACTTGTCTTTTTTACAGGTAGGATTGTTGATGAGGAAAACTGGTTGCTAACCAAGCCTATAGAACCCAATTTTCCTTGCTATTTAACCCATAACTGGAGAGAGAAGATACAGATTAATACCTTTCTGAAGGGTATTTGCATATGTGCATTGTGGTGCAGTGGATATCAGCTCGAAATGACAAATCGGAGAGCTGAGTTCGAATTCCAGTTAAATTCATTGCATTCACTTACGTGCAAATACCCTTGGGAAAGGTATTAATCTGTTTCTTCCCTCCCGTTGTGGGTTAAATAACAGGACAGATTGGGTTCTATAGCCTTGGCTGGCAACCAATCTTCCACAAAAAACAATCGCAACCTACTGCGGGATAATCATATGCCCAGTCAGTCATGTCTCTTTTGAGACATGATCATTCAAGCGTGTATCACATATGGCACTTAACTGATTTGCATATAAGTGAATGCAACAAATTTAACTAGAATTTTGAACTTGGTTCTCTGATTCCTTATTCTGAGCCAATATCCAATGCACCATAACTCACATCCTGAGGACAGACTATACACAAGTCAGTCAGTCAGTTAAGTGCCATACGTGAAACACGCTTGGGCGATCACGTCTCTTTCGAGACATGACTGACTGGGCAGAAGATTATCCCGCAGTAGGTTGCCATTGCTTTATAGTTAAAAATCATGCATTTTTGGTCACCAGTTGCTCTATACACAAATAAATTAAAATTCATGTAAAAAAATTCAGGGACTGCGCTATACATAATTGAATATAAAAAAAACTGAAGATATATATTTTGAACAGGGTAGTGAGCCTGATGGAGTCATGAAAATATGCAAAATGTTATTTAGTGTGTGGAGGTACTAAGATAGCCTAAGATAATAGGTAAAATGATAAAAATGCCAGGTGGAAAAGATTATAGCAGATTGGAACCTGATAAAAAAAAGTTTGGTTTAGAAATATTAAGCAGAATCTATAAAATGGCAGGGGTTAGGGTTAGATCCCCAAATAAATCTAGTTAGATTAAATCAAATTCAGTACAACTGAATTTTCCCTGCTCCCCATCTCATGCCAGCAAAAGATGCAATGACAAGATTAATGTGTTTACCAAAATTTCTCAAAACCCCAGATGAATTTGGGAAGTGTTGATTAAACAAACTATCCAGCCAGAATTACATTGATTTTCACCAAAATGTCTGAACCATGATCTTTAAAACACACCATATGTCTAGTCATAAGTACTTTAGAAATATAGTCATGTGTGTCATTAATAAGAAGTTATTTGTTTGGAGATAATATCCATAAATGTTATTCTCCCAGACAAATATGATGGTCAACATTTGATTTACAATGTAAATATAATGCTAAGCTGGACACTGATTTTTGTCCATCTTCACGTACATTTGTGTTAAAGTATATGAGCCTGAAAAGGAAACAAAAAAAATAAAAGGATTAGTGATTAATGTTGATTTGAGTTTTTAGTTCCACTGAAAAAAAACATGAAACTTTGATTTTTGCTCATTTCAGATTACTGCCTAACCCTGAAGGAGTCATATGAACATACATTTTAGGTTTATGCCTAACCCTGAATAAATCATATGAACATACATTTTAGGTTTCTACCTAACCCTGAAGGAGTCATATGAACATACATTTTAGGTTTCAGCCTAACCCTCAATAAATCATATGAACATACATTTTAGGTTTCAGCCTAACCCTGAAGGAGTCATATGAACATACATTTTAGGTTTATGCCTAACCCTGAATAAATCATATGAACATACATTTTAGGTTTCTACCTAACCCTGAAGGAGTCATATGAACATACATTTTAGGTTTCTGCTTAACCCTGAAGGTGTCATATGAACATACATTTTAGGTTTCAGCCTAACCCTCAATAAATCATATGAACATACATTTTAGGTTTCAGCCTAACTCTGAAGGAGTCATATGAACATACAATTTAGGTTTCTGCTTAACCCTGAAGGAGTCATATGAACATACATTTTAGGTTTCTGCTTAACCCTGAAGGTGTCATATGAACATACATTTTAGGTTTCAGCCTAACCCTCAATAAATCATATGAACATACATTTTAGGTTTCAGCCTAACCCTGAAGGAGTCATATGAACATACATTTTAGGTTTATGCCTAACCCTGAATTAATCATATGAACATACATTTTAGGTTTCTACCTAACCCTGAAGGAGTCATATGAACATACATTTTAGGTTTCTGCTTAACCCTGAAGGTGTCATATGAACATACATTTTAGGTTTCAGCCTAACCCTCAATAAATCATATGAACATACATTTTAGGTTTCAGCCTAACTCTGAAGGAGTCATATGAACATACAATTTAGGTTTCTGCTTAACCCTGAAGGAGTCATATGAACATACATTTTAGGTTTCTGCCTAACCCTGAAGGAGTCATATGAACATACATTTTAGGTTTCTGCCTAACCCTGAAGGAGTCATATGAACATACATTTTAGGTTTCTGCCTAACCCTGAAGGAGTCATATGAACATACATTTTAGGTTTCTGACTCATCCTGGAGAAGCCATATGAACATACACGTATGTCCATGGTAACACAACTGGGTGACATTTACAGCTGATCATGTTGTCTAATTGTTTGTGTGGTGATTCCTAGCATGAAAAAAGAATGATTATTGACTTTTGTAACTTGTAAAAAATTCAAATACCTGGGAAGTATTTTGACAGAGGATGGAAAGTGTGACATGGAGATCCAAAGACACATTGGCATGGCCAAAGACACATTTCAGAACCTAACCAGAGTACTGAAAGACATAAAAATCTCATTAGAAACAAAGAAGACAGTGCTAGATTGCAATGTGATATCTGTCCTTCTGTATGGAAGTGAATGCTGGATGATCTCATCAAAGATGATGGAGAGGCTTGAACCAACAGAAATATGCTTTTACAGAAAAATGCTGAGGATACCATGGACAGAGCACATGTCCAACGATGGGGTGTTGGAAAGGACGCAAATGAGAAAAAACTCATACTAAATATCAGGAAGAGACAAATGAGGTTCTGGGGACATGTAATGAGGATGGAGGGCCTGGGGAACTCAATACTCACAGGTCAGATGAAAGGAAGGAGAGACAGGGGAAAGCAGCATGAGATGTACTTGTTAGGTCTGAGCAATTGGATGGCGGAAAGGAGCTTAGAAGAGATACCAAGAGTCAAAATATTGAGAGCAGCAAGAGACAGAGCCAAGTGGAAGTCCACAATTGCCTACATCCTGAAAGAACACGGCACATAAAGAAGAAATACATCACAATGACTCAACTTTCCTTACAGAGTGTGTTACTCTCCTGGAGTATAGCGTCAGCCATGCTGATGACAGACAGGAATGGTTCTCTACGGTGGTTAAATGAAAACAGGTTTCCTTTGGAGGTGTTAAAATTGACAACCATTTTCTGCTCCATTGGCGGTCCTTTTCAAGAGCAGCTGTCATGTTTCCTCATCTTTGTTTTCATTATCATGATGTTGTGGTCATTGTGCCCACCCAACTTTTTCAGGCATCTGTCAATACAGGTAACCTTTGGAGAATTTTTAATGTCTAAGGATTTGCTCAATTCTTGCTAGTCCACTTCCCACTTAGCTTGAATCTACAAAACCTGGCTCAGGGATTTATTTCAATACTACCCAAATAATGACCTAGGCTATTGCTTATGAATTTAGTGGCATAGTAATTGTGGGTCAGGTACTGCAGACTCAATCTCAGCTGAACAGCTTGAAGAATAGCTGACACTACTAAGGTACAAGACAAGACATATCCCTAAACATGGACAATGGAATGAGAATCTCTACTCCTGAAGATTAAATAAAGTGTTCAGTTTCAAATTTCTTGAAGCTTACACAATCTAACAGATACTTGAAAAAGGGCAGGTGGCATTATGGCCAAAATGCTATAACGGTAACAATTGCAAATAATATAAATAAGGATATATCGTCGTGCTAGGCATTCAGAGAGAAACTGGGAAATCTGATTGGTCTGTGACGATATAGAAGTTGTAGTAAAATAGGTTCTTGCAATTGTTGAACTTTTTTGATTTACCTTTGCTGATGAATTTCATTTTGCTGTATCTTTGCTGATGAGTTTCATTTTGTATTTTTGCTTTTCTTTGCTGATGAGTTTAGTTTTACTTTTTTACTTTAACTTTACTGATGAATTTCATTTTGTTTTAACTTTGCTAATCAATTTCATTTTGCTTTAACTTTGCTAATCAATTTCATTTTGCTTTAACTTTGCTAATGAATTTCACTTTGCTTTAATTTTGCTGATGAGCTTCATTTTGCTTTAATTTTGCTGATGAGTTTCATTTTGCTTTAACTTTGCTGATGAGTTTCATTTTTCATTTTTGCTTTTCTTTGCTAAGGAGTTACATTTTACATTTTTGCTTTGCCTTTGCTGATGAATTTCATTTTGCTTTTTTGCTTTACTTTTACTGATAAGTTTCATTCTACCTTTTTGCTTTACCTTTGCTGATGAATTTTATTTACGTCACTACTTAATAAGATGTCTGAAAATTAAAGTTGAACACTTGGCTGTTTTAAACTGAATTTCTATTTTAATTTTGATTGGCTTAAAAATGCTTTTACTCATAAAAGGGTCTATCCACTGCAAACAACAGTGTGTATATATATATATATATATATATATATATATATATATATGATAGAATATAGTTTTAAGGTGTGCTATATTTATGGGTTAAAGTGCTCAATATCAGAGACAGAGCATATGTAAATATAAAAGTGTACATTGAAGTCAACACCCAGAGGTGACAGTCTGTTTCGGGCTAAATGCAACCATCAGACAATTGTGTTTAGCATAAAACTGACTATGGCATTTGAGTGTTGACTTCAATCTCCACTTTCATATATATAAATTTCACTGTTCACTTTTATATATATAAATTTTTCATAAATAATCAGACTAGTAGAAATATATATATATATATATATATATATATATATATATATATATATGCTGTTTAATTACAAACATAATATCTCCTCAAATATGAGTATCAATTAAAAAACAATGTTCAAACAAATAAATTAAATGTGTTGGTTGCTAATTCCGGAGCTTTATACATATATATATATATATATATATATATATATATATAAAAGGCAAGATGTTTGTGTGTGTCTGTTTATCTGCTTGTATGTCAGTATTTTTTTCAGCCCTTTTATTTTAGTTTTTGCTTCAGGTTTGGCTCTAAGTAGGTATAATTGTAGTTCTTAGTCTCAGCCATGATACCATTTACTCAGAGGACTTATTTAGCTTTCAAAATTCGGTTTACAACAAAAAAAAACATATTTGATATCAATACCAGGAAATCAAAATTTGGCTTACATCCATTCATTTTTCTTTCAGTCTACGGTTTCGCTTTAACTGGAAACAACTATTGCTTTTTAGTCTTTTGTGCCAACGTCCAAAGAGTCTGAACTCCAGGACCATCGATTACTTTTAAAGCTTTCATGACACACAAGCAATGCCGGGCTATAAACTGTTAGTGTATATATATATATATATATATATATATATATATATATATATATATATATATTAGGTACGATTTCTAAATTGTCGCAATTATTTTTTATTTCAATTATTCTTTAGGCTGAGTCTAAGCTCCAGGACCATGGATTAGTTTTAAAGCTTTCATGACACCCGAGCAACGCCTGGCTATACACTGTTAGTATATATATATATATATATATATATATATATATATATATATATATATATATATATATATATATATATATATATATACATATATTAGGTGCGATTTCTAAATTGTCGCAATTATTTTTTATTTCAATTATTCTTTAGGCTGAGTCTAAGCTCCAGGACCATGGATTAGTTTTAAAGCTTTCATGACACACGAGCAATGCCGGGCTATAAACTGTTAGTGTATATATATATATATATATATATATATATATATATTAGGTACGATTTCTAAATTGTCGCAATTATTTTTTATTTCAATTATTCTTTAGGCTGAGTCTAAGCTCCAGGACCATGGATTAGTTTTAAAGCTTTCATGACACCCGAGCAATGCCGGGCTATACACTGTTAGTATAATAATAAAGATGGAAGCACAATGGAGTAATGGATAACAGCTTGGAGAAATTTAAGAGCTGAATTCAAATTTCAGTTGAGTCTATTACATTCACTTATGTGCTCATACCCTTGGGAAAGGTATGTATCCATCTATTCTCCCCCCAGCTATGGGTAAATAGCAGGACAGAGACTGGGTTCTATAGCCTTGGGTAGCAACCAGTCTAGGAAAAAGAAAACTTTGAATTCAGGAAACACCATGTGTACTGCAGTTGCAATACATATGATGCCTCTACAAACCTAATGGGTTATGAAACTCACACATATACGCACACATATATATATCTATATGCACAAGCACACATGATACAAGGAAAAGGTATGGAGATATGTGTATATATAAAATGATCACAGAAGGAAAATAAATACAAGAAGTATATGTACATAAACACACACACATAACATACTCATGCACACACGAGATCACCAAATCATAAAACGGTGCCTGGTATCAATTTAAAAAAGAGGCAAAATGCCATATCCTACTTCCACGCACTTCTTATATAAACCATAAACACACACACACACACATGCATGAACTAACCCACTTACAAGTCCACACACACACACACACACACATATACTCACTACAATTAACGACAGCAGTAACAGCAAAAGAGAACCATTCGTTTAAAGGCACGGTCCTGCGTTGGACAACTTGAAACAAAGCACTCCTAGCATTCTGAAGATGAGATTCTGGTCTCGAAATATTAATGAATAATAAATAGGTAATACCCAACACCTTCTTTACCTTTCTTTATTATACTAAATGCATTGTGATAGCCTTCTAATACCTACCCATACACTATATATATATATATATATATATATATATATATGAGAAGAACATTATATATAAGAGACGGGGGAAAGAGATAAAATCATATGTTTTATATTTCAAAGAAAATATTGACAGGAAAAAAATGTATGATAAAGTGGAAAAAAAAGGTTCTGTCAAACATTTTGTCTGTTAGCACTTCAGACTAAATTTTTTTTCCATTTATCGTACATTTTATTCTCCCAATAATTTGTGTTTTATTAAAATTTAACTTTATTTTCATTTAATTTTTCTTTTTTCTTTATTATCTTTTATGCACTGATTTACAGGGTATTATAAATAGGATGGACTGGTTAGCTGTTGGGTGATACATATTCTAACATAAACACCTATTCAATTCCCTTCATATTTTTTTTCATCATTTCACCCCAAGCAAGGTGATAAAGCCACTAGAAAGCAGGGGCTACAGAGAGTGAACGAGAATAAGAAAACTCTATTCAGGAGAAGTGAAGAAAAAAACATAAAAGTAAAAGGTTCAGGAACATTTAAATGGTGAATGATGTTGCATTTAAATTTTTGAAGACTGGATGGCAAGGAAACAAAACACCAGAAAAGGTCTTGACAGACAAGAAGTGTGAGAAAAGAAATATTAGAATAGAATTACCAGTTGCATCAACAGTAAAATGGTGAGACCTAGTTGCCAATCTAGTCTTCTTTTTCTTCCATGTGCCTTGTCCTTTCAGGATGTAGGTGATCATGGCCTTCCCCATTTACCTATCCGTAGTGGCTCTTAGCACGCTTTCTCCTGTTACACCACGCAACCCCCGTTCTGTCATCCACCTGCTCAGGCTCTTCAAATATGTTATCCACTGCTTTCCCCTGTCTCTTTTTCCCTCTATCTGGCCTGTTAGTATCAGGTTCTCCAAGCCCTTCTTCCTCATTGTCTGTTCCAGGAACTTCAGTTGTCTCTTCCTGATGCTCACATGGGAACAGGTTTTTCAACATGATGTGGCTATAAATCATCAGTACTCAAGTATTACTTTAATCTTTATCATTTTACAGTTATCATGGAAATAGCGATAGATTACAAACGTCACTTCTGTAGAAAAGAGGGTGGAAAGTAGAAAATAATTTATCACCTACGAAACCATGTGGACACTTTTTGGAATCTATTAAGGCTGGAATGTGAGAATTTAACAGTTCTAGTTTCAGTACAGAATCAGTACTCCATTTCTGGTGTAATTTAACTTTAGTAAAGACAAAGCATGGTGAAGGAAGGTATAACAGCTCAGGTTGAAAAATCAGAAAGCCGAATTCAGATTCCACTCAAGTTCATTGCATTCACTTATGTGCAAATCCCTGTAGGGAAAGTATATATATATATATATATATATATATATCCATCACTTCTATTACAATAAATAGCAGGAAAGACTGGGCCTGATAGCTTTGAGTGGCACCGACATAAAAATAAACCATGGTAGAAGAAGTCAGGTACTTCTTTGAGTGGTATAAATATCTGACTATTTTACCAGTATTTATCGTTTATATTGCAAGTATATATGAGTTCCAACTGAGGTCTTAAACTTGAGGCACAATAAATATTCAAAACATGGAGTTTTGCAAAACATTCAAGTTTATGGCTAATAAACTGAATTTTTCCGGGTTTTTTTTAAATAAATTCTTAATAAATAATCTGAGAGACGTCAGTTTCAGTTACTTTCAAACTGCCGTAAGGTGACATTGCTGTGCATTTTCTATAAATACTTTCTAGATAATTGTTCAGATGAGCTCTTCATTTATGCTGCTTAGACTTTTGGAATTTAAGTGCAATACTAGACTGGCTGGGATGTGCATTGTGGTGCAGTGGATATTGGCTCGAAATGAGAAATTGGGGAGCCGAGTTTTAATTCCAGTTGAATTTGTGGTGACACTGACCGAGCAAAAGCGAGCAAACTGGATGTTGGCTCTATGCCGACCAGAAAGCTAATGAATAAAAATTACCTCCATGCAAGTGAATTCGCGCAGATGTTCCGGTTGAAAAATAAAAATTAATCAAATATCAAATTACCATTTCATGAGCCTTCGCGAATTTTATTTACCAGCCAATGGGAAGCCCAGAATCAAATACAAGGATGAAATTTGAAATGACTAGCTTTTGATTCAAAAAGCAGATATAAAAAGTGGAGACACAAAAGCTTCGTCAGACAGAAGAAATCTTAGGTTAGAGTTATCAGTTTCTCCCTTGACTTAAGTTGAGCGACTACTATGCTGACCTCTTTCCTTCCCTGTCTCAAAAGTACTTATCGACCTTTTCAAAGACATTCCTCAAAAGTACTAACTGACCTCTTCAAAGACATTCCACAAACCATCTTGCTGACCTACTGACCTTAGAAGCAGCAACTTCTAAACGAACATTCCTTACCTTCAAGACGCTTCCACACTCCTAAGCCTTTTATCTTTTCAGCATTATATTTTCCATGAACTCTCTAACCTTCATTGGGCTTATATTCAAGTATTATTCTAATTGTAAAACATTGATTGAAATGTATATATATATAAATGTTATTTTATACTCAAATTGCCTTTCGTGATTTGATAATCATTTTATGAATTATAGTGGGCTATCTTCCCACAAGGCCAAATTCCGTTAACCTGGTACAATATACTATTACCCTTTGCTAGAACGGAATCCTACAACTACTAGAAAAAGATAAATAAGAGAAGATATACCCCCTATAAATTCATTGCATTCACTTACACAAAAATACCCTTGGGAAAGGTATTAATCCATCTCTTCCCTCCAGTTATGGGTTAAATAACATGACAGATTGGGTTCTATAGCCTTGGCTGGCAACCAGTCTATTGCAGAAAGTAATGGCAACCTACTGCGGAATAATCTTCTGCCCAGTCAGTCATGACTCGAAAGAGACATGATCACCCAAAGCGTGTATCCCATGTGGCATTTAACTGATTGATTGAATATAATAATTGTAATCATGAGTAAGGCTTTTACTGGTGATAAAGTGGGGGATCGGTTTTCTATTGTTATGAAGTACTAAACTGATCCCCCACTAATTATTACATAATATAAATCTCTTCTCTCACTACCTATGAGTCAAATAATAGGACAGATTAGGTTCTATAGCCTTAGCTGGCAACCAGTCTATTGCAGAAAGCAATGACAACCTACTGCGGGATAATCTTCTGCCCAGTCAGTCATGTCTCTTTCAAGACATGATTGCCCAAGTGTTTATCACATATGGCACTTAACTGACTGACTAGACTGGCGATGAGGTCTCATCAATTTACAGCTGAGATGACTAGATGTAACTGTAAATCATATGCTGTTTCTTTTCTTACACTTCTTGTTTATGGGACTCTCTTCCAGCTCCATGCTTTCCAGTCAACTTTAACCTTCCAAAAAATCTACTGTCCTCTTGATTACTCTTCTTTTGTTCCTGGCAATGTTTATGTTTCTAACTCTTCCACACCAGTCTTAGTGGCTTTGCTGCCTTGCATGGAGTGAACTCAATTAAAAATATACTTAATGGGTTAACTTAAGTGGTATTAAAGAGAAATAGGTTAGAATCCTGGCTTTATAAACTGACTATTCTGATAATTGAAGTCAGACCCTGACAGTAAAACTTCTGCCTTGAGATTCCATCTGCATCAGCAAAATTCTCATTAAGAATATAATAGAAACGTGAAGGCCACTTCCCAGCCAGCAAGTATTGTGTTTGTTTTCTGCTGAAATGACTTTGTCCCTTGAAATGAATAGGAAATTGAAACTGCTCACAAGCATGTCAGAAAAGGCATCCAGTTTGTAGGGTTAGATTTCACATCAAAAGGATTTCTTCTCCTTTACTATTTAAATATCGGTTGCAGTTACTTGTCTCTGTTACCTGTCAAAACACAAATAGCAACTGTTGAGTACTAAAAGAGGCTGTGTATAAAATAGACAAAAATTATATATATATATATATATATATATATATATATATATATGCTAGCAGCATAACCAAGCGTTGCTCGGGTGTAATGAAAGCTTTAAAACTAATCCATGGTCCTGGAGCTCAGGCTCTTTGGACATTGACATGAAAGACTAAAATACAATAGTTGTTTCCAGTTAAGCGAAACCGTAGACTGAAAGAAAAATGAATGGATGTAAGTCAAATTTTGATTTCCTGGTATCGATATCAAATAAGTTTTTTTCGTCGTAAACTGAATTTTGAAGGCTAAATAAGTCCTCTGAGTAAATGGTACCATGGCTGAGACTAAGAACAACAATTATTCCTACCTAGAGTCAAACCCAAAGCAAAAACTAAAATAAAAGGGCTGAAAAAATACTGACATACAGGCAGATAAACAGACACACATACATAAACATCTTGCCTTTTATATATATAATCAATTTTCTGCACTATTGTAAGAACTGCAACCTTGAAACTTCTGAATATCATTTCTTATGTCTTTGTCTATGAGTGTATCAAATTTGATTAAAATCGGACCACTCCTTCTACAACCCGATTTTTTCAATTTTCGATATTTATCGGGGTTACCTTGACACAAAACCTAGCTAAGAACACTCGCAGACCCTTATAGTACAACTGTGTAAATTTTCCAGAAAATCGGATCAACCGTTTCGGAGTCTATAGCTAACGGATACACACACATACACACACAGACAAAGTTCCATTTATAAATAAGTTTAGATATATATGTGTGTGTGTGTGTGTGAATAGAATAAGTAAAGGAGAGATAAGAAAACGTGATATTCCTCTTTAAAACCTCTGAAGAAGCTTATTAAAGTGAAACACATGAGATTAAAGACAATTTTTCTACCTGTTCTTTGCTTATTCTATTCATTGTTTTGGATTTCAATCCATATACTCAACTCATATATATATATATATATATATATATTATTAACTGCTGTATCTTTTGGGTCTGATGAGCAGGCTTTTTTTTTCCGGCTGCGAAATATGTATTACCCATGAAATTGTAGAATATCTAAAATTTTTTCTAAATTATATTACTCTGTTAAATTAAATAAATTTAACATGGAGTTCTTTAGAGTTTGTCTCTATCGGGATTTACCAGACTTATTCTATGTTATCTCTCTCTCTCTCTCTCTCTATATATATATATATATATATATATATATGTTCTGTTTGTGAGTATATACGAAGTTTGTTTGTATAGGTGTGTATATATGTGTTTGTATTAATTTTGTGTATATGCATGTATATATGGCTTTCTTAAGTGGGTGTGTGAACACAAGAGTAGATATATCCATAGGATATTTGTGTGTATATGTGTCTGTGTGTGTATTTGATATATGGTGACTAGTTCTGTCTAGCATCCACATTTAATACATGAACTCTCATTCCCCTAACCTTTACGACCTTACCAAGATAACACTAAAAATCTATATTCTGGAACATATTGGATTCTCTTTTTTTGAATGAACTGAGAAATTTAAACTAATGTAATTGTGGTCTGAAGATATGGCTAAACTTGCCTGTTGAAATCAATTATAGTTTATAACACATTTAAATGATGTGTTGAGTTATATATATATATATTTTTTTTTTTAAATATTCTTATGAAGCATGATAAAAATATTATTGTCATAAAACCAAGAAGATTAAAGATTAATGTTTACAAAGTGAAGATATTATTATTACCATTAGAATTAATATGTAAAAAGCTTACATTTCAATTCTTCTAGTGAAAATATGGCCCCAAAATTCACTGTCATGTTTTTGAGAATGGCCAACTAAAAGTTCAGTCCAAGGTCATCTTATCAACTGGTATACAAACACAACCTCCCTGTAATAACTAACACTGTATATCTAACCCCCTCGTCCAGGTTTTTTTTTCCTGTCCTCCCATGATTCTTCTTATCTGAATAAATCTAACCCATTCATTTTTGTGAAGAATTTGGTCTGAAGAGCGGTCTGTAAGAGCTCTGTGAAATAAGCTATTACCAATGGATTTATAAAAGCATCCAATTTATTTTCATTATATATGTAACTAGCAGTATAGCCCAGCATTGCTCGGGTGTAATGAAAGCTTTAAAACTAATCCATGATCCTGGAGCTCAGACTCTTTGGACGTTGGCACGAAAGACTAAAAAGCAATAGTTGTTTCCAGTTAAAGCAAAACCGTAGACTGAAAGAAAAATGAATGGATGTAAGTCAGATTTTGATTTCCTGGTATCGATATTAAATAAGTTTTTTTTGTTGTAAACTGAATTTTGAAGGTTAAATAAGTCCTATGAGTAAATGGTATCATGGCTGAGACTAAGAATTACAATTATACCTACTTAGAGCCAAACCCGAAGCAAAAACTAAAATATTGCAGACATACTGGCAGATAAACAGACACACACACAAACTTCTTGCCTTTTGTATATATATATATATATTATCGATTTTCTGCACTATTGTAAGAACTGCAACCTTGAAAATTCTGAATATTGTTTCTTATGTCTTTGTCTATGAGTGTATCAAATTTGATTAAAATTGGACCACTTCTTCTATAACCCGATTTTTTTTATTTGTACAACCGTGTAAATTTTCAAGAAAATCGGTTGAGCTGTTTCAGAGTCTATAGGTAATGGACACAGACACAGACACACAAAGTTCCATTTATAAATAAGTTTAGATTTAGATATATATATATTGTTTGCACCTGGCTTGCTTAGGTTGTCTGGTATTACACCACTATTAAAAATTTAAGTTATTATTTCCGTAATTTTCTCTATGCTGAATTCTTCCAGGGCCATCAGCAGCTCTATTACAATGCCATCTGGTCCAGCTGCTTTGTTTCTATTCAATTTGACCACTGCAGCTTCCACTTAATATTTCCGGTCTGTCCTCATCTTTGTATATTATCGATTGTTCTCTCTTGTCATGGGAAAAAAAATTTATACATTCTTCCCATCACTGGAGTATTTTCTCTTTCTTTAATATGATTGTTTCATCCTTAGATTTTATACATCCTGTTGAGGAGCAGGTTTTTGTCCTGTCAGTTCTCTTATTTCTTCATGTATGTCTGCTTTATTAGTCCTGCTCAATCTTTCCACTTCTGCACATTTGTTGTTGAGCCATTCCTCTTTAGCCTATCTGCATTTGCTCCTTTTTTCTTGTGTAGTTTCCCGTACTCCATTCCATGTCTTGGCATCATTTTCTGTCTCCTTTGCATTATGTCAAGAATCTCTGCAGTCATCCACTCATTTTCACTTCTGTGTTTGATTTCAAAACCTTTTGAACTCAATGAAACATGTCTTACACCACTTCTCTCAGTTTGTTTTACGCTTAGACTTCCAGGCTATATACATTTTTCCACATTGAGATTATATATATATATATAGTCATCCACAAACAGATCTGTTTTGCTGTATCACAGATCATCAGTACGGTTAGACAGCTGATTGCTTTTTACCCAAGATTGAAACCTGAATGAATTGGCATCAGTCGGCGATTCTACCACTGAGCTATGGGTGCTTGGTAGAAGGAGGCAGACTTTTTTTTTTTTTTAATCATTTCACCCCGAGCAAGGCGGAAACGCCACTGATGTGCAGGGGGCTACATAAATGTAAAAAGATTAATTAGAAAAGAGTGAGGAGTACAAACTAGTTAGAAAGGAACAATAGAAAGCAGGTGCGATGACAGATACATAGGTGGAGAGAAAGGGAAGGTTATACGGGGGTGGGGAGAGAGCTAGAGTCCAGTGGTTAGTAGATGAGTATTGACTTTGCATTTAAATTTCTGGAGGTCGTAGCCGTCAGGAAAGCAAGAATACGGGAGCGAGTTCCACAGGCGGGAGGTGCGAGAGAAGAAGCTGCAGGAGTAGAATTGTCGTCTGCATTTGGCTAACCTGACTGTGAATGGGTGGGACCCAGTTGCCAGTCTGGTTGCACGGGTAAACACCTGTTGAGAAGGCATCAGTGACTTAAGCTCGTCCGAGCAGAAGCCATGAAAGTATTTATAGAACAGACAAAGGGAGGCCACATTTCGACGATGGGGAAGTAGCAGCAGTCGAGTCGCCAGATCAGTACCTATCATATTACAGACTCTCCTTTGGAGCTTGTCAAGAACACTGAGGAGAACGGCAGGGGCACCTGACCATAAATGGCAGCAGTACTCCATGCACGGATGGATGGTTGACTTTTTTAGCATGTATATTATCATTATATACACCCAATAGCTGAGAGTGTTCTAATTCATTGCTGAATGAACGATGTGTAGATGCCAGAGTAGCTACTGTTTTTCAAAGTCTACCATTCGTCAGGGTGTGAGAGCATATATATATATATATATATATATATATATATATATACACACACACAGAGGACTTTATGCACTCCTCAAATTCTGGACTCCTACACCCCAAAATAGAGCGTGCACCTTTAATTGCTCCTTTCATATAAAAAAAGCAGACTCGTTTTCGCACTCTATCAATACATTGTCATGTTGCATCAAGAAATTCTTTATTGTATTTTTACCTAATCCACACAGCTTATTGTCCCCTCTTTAGCCACAAACATCCACCTTAAATTTTTTTTTTTTATGTCAGCTGAAGAAAAGTGAGTAGAATGATTGGTCAGGGGTAAGGTAAAAACTGTTTCTAAATTTTATCAAGGTAACAATCTTTCCACATGTGTGGAAATGATTTTTCAAGTCACTGTGCATGCTTTTATTTTTTTAGAATAGTTAATAAAACATGTTTTCCATTTATAATCTACTAGCAGTATAGCCTGGTGTTGCTCAGGTGTAATGAAAGCTTTAAAATTAATCCATGGTCCTGGAGCTCAGACTCTTTGGATGTTGGCATGAAAGACTAAAAAGCAATAGTTGTTTTCAGTTGAAGCAAAACCGTAGACTGAAAGAAAAATGAATGGACGTAAGTCAAATTCTGAAGTTTGGTGAGAATCGGATAAAAATTGTGGATTTGTATAAAGGACATACAGACAGATGAACAGGCACACACACAAACATCTTGCCTTTTATATATATATATATATATATATATATATTATTGATTTTCTGCACTATTGTAAGAACTGCAACCTTGAAACTTTTGAATATCGTTTCTTATGTCTTTGTCTATGAGTGTATCAAATTTGATTAAAATCGGACCACTCCTTCTATAACTCAATTTTTTTGATTATCAATATTTACCGGGGGTACCTCGACACAGAACCTAACTAAGAACTACTGTGTAAATTTTCAAGAAAATAGGTTCAGCCATTTTGGAGTCTATAGGTAACGAACACCCACAGACAAAGATCCATTTATAAAATAAGTTTAGATTTTTTAACTGTTGCAAGTTGTATATAACATATGTAAAATAATGTTCCTCACCAGATGGAAAAGCAAACTATTGGGTGAATGGTGGGGTTACAAAGACCACTGGCACTTGTTAGCAGGAAAATCTTTGTCTCTTTCTCCTTAACCCCATAAATTTTTTATAATCATATCACCCCAAGCAAGGCTTTTTACTGCCACTGTTTTGCAGGGGGTTACATCTCAAGTTATGAGAAAAAGTGAAACGTTATAGGGGATGTCAGGAAGTGGGTAAGAGAAGAATGAGAATACTGATGAGAGTGGACAGAGAAAGGAGCATGAGAGAGAGGATGCAGGTTAGTGAGATAGGAGATGACTATTGACTTTACATTTAAATTCTTGGAGATTGTAGCTGTCAGGGAAGCAAATAAACGGAAGGGAATTCCACAGGTGGGAAGACTAAATTTTCTTCATTCTTTCATTGATTCTTGATGAAACTACAATATAGGTAATTATTAAATACTTATAAATACTTATATATATGTGCGTTGTAGCGCAGTGGATATTGGCTCGGAACAAGAAATTGGAGAGCCAAGTTCAAATTCCAGCTGAATTCATTGCTTTCACTTACATGCAAATACCCTTGGGAAAGGTATTAATCCGTCTCTTCCTTCCAGTTATGGGTTAAGTAATAGGACAGATTGGGTTCTATAGCCTTGGTCGGCAACCAGTCTACCGCAGAAAGCAATGGCAACCTACTGCGAGATAATCTTCTGCCCAGTCAGTCATGTCTCTTTTGAGACATGATCGCCCAAGCGTGTATTGCGCATGGCACTTAACTGACTGACTTATATATATATAAATTTCATGCGTTTTAACATTTCTTCAATTTTTTAAATTCCATCAAAAGTAAAAAAAAAAATAATTTAAATTTCCAGTTTAAAATAAGGTGTGAACAACTTTTTCAGAACATGGATCTTTCTTGTATATACTGTGTCTCTTCAGGTGATCATGGACCTCCACTTATCTCTATTACCTGTCACTTGTAACACTTTTTCTCTTGGTATCTCTCCCAAATCCCATTCCACCATCCACTTGCTCAAACCCATCAAGTATATCTCATGCTGCTTTACCCTGTCTCTCTTTCCCTCTATCTGTCCTGTGAGTATTATATTCTCCAAGCCCTCGTTCCTCATTATGTGTCCCAGAAACTTCATCTGTCTCTTCCTTCATATTAAGTATAAGTTTCCTTTTCTTTTGCATCCTGTCCAAAACTTTGTCACTGCTCAAATGTTTGGTCCATGGTATCCTCAGCATCCTTCTGTAGAACAATATTTCTGTTGCTTCGAGTCTCTCCTTCATCTTTGATACTGTAGTGAGGTAGATATTACATAACACTTCAGTACTCTTTTTTTTTCCAAAGACTGAACTATTGCCTGGTTCACACTCCACCCACGTCTATGGAACAGGTGTAGAGGCTCATCTCTTGTTCCCTGTTTAGGATGTGGTTTCCGGCTTTCTCTTTTCCAATCTTTTCACTCTTACGTAGCCCCCTGCACACCAGTGGCTTTACCGCCTTGCCCGGGGTGATATGATTTAAAAAAAAAAAAGAAACAATAATCACTACTTAGTCTTCCAAATTTATTACAGAGACATTGTGGCTTTATAACTACAAGAAAACTATCACAAGAATCAAATTTAGCATTTTAAAATTTTATTTTATCAAATTAGAGTTTAACTTTACCATAAGTTGTTTTACAAAATTTTCATCTTTTAAACTGTGTCTATTTTTTTTCTGAAAATACCTCTTCCGGGGCTGAAAAGTTTTTCAACAGATGCTGCTGATGGTGTAAGTACACACTTTTAGAACAGTCTTTTTTCAATTCCAAAAAGTCTTTTAACCCTTTAATGGTTTCAAATCTGGTCATGGAATAATTGCTTACCAAATCTAAAGTTGTGAAATTTTTTGCTTCACTTTGAAAGAACTCATCCTCCAAGTCCTTGTTACCTCACCTTCTGCTGCTAAAAGTTATTTTTAAGCTGGACAATTCTTTATTCATTTCCTTTAAAAGTTTTTCTCTCATCTACATCATAAAATAACCATAACAATGGCAATAGTAATTCTAAATTACTTTAATCTTTTACCAATATGATATAAATACAATTAGAAAGAGTAGTCAAAGACTGCAAACCTCTGCCAAGGCAATACCAACCTCATCTCAGCAATTAGTGAGAAATAGTTATGAAAATGAGAAAGAATAACTGCAATGAACTTGACCTCTCAAGAGTGAAAATACAACACAAATGAATTTGACTGCTCTCAAAATTAAATGGGAGGTAATTCAGCATTTAAAATGTTTGAGGGGAAGCAATTCAGTACTTGGCATTTCAAAGGCAAAAATTAAATTTTATTAATAAAAACGGAATATAACCCAGAAACTTTATCTTGTACCTGATTTATACCAAAATCTAATCAGTTTGTGCCAGTCATGAGGCCAAACATTCCTAAAGGTTTCGTCCAAATCCATTTAGCGAGTCCTGAGAAATAAACAAACGTGAATGAATCCAGTACCCTCTCTTTGAGGTGGAATTAAAAATACACTTGGTCACTGTCCACTCAGCTGTCTATATAACATTAGAGGAGGTAACTGATGTCCCCCCAGTGTCTGCCTAATGAAACCTTCCATTTCTACTCTACACCCATCTAACCAGTTCAAGTTTTTGAACACAGAAAAATAAAATGCTCTTAATAAGTAGATAAAAAATACCACTGGAAAATTAGAAAACTTAAGAAATCAGCACATATGTTGGGCTACAAACATTTTCTAAGCTGGCCAAGCATAGAAATGAATACAATATGGCAATTGACGTTGCATTTAAACTTTTGGAGAGTGTAGCTATCAGGAGAGCAAGCAAATGGAAAGGAGTCCTAAAAATAGGAAGTGCAAGAAAAGAAACTGTTAGAGTAGAAGAGTTGGTTACATTTAACTACTTTGATGATAAAATGGTGGGACCTAGATGCCAGTCTAGTAGCACAAGTAATTATATGTGGTCGAGGAACCAGGGAAAAAAAGCTCCTCAGAGCAGTTGTCATGAAAAAACTTGTAGAAAAGACGCAGGGAAGCCACATCAGCTTGGTGAGAAAGTGACTGATGGTGAGCTGCTAAGTCAGGATCGATTATATCACTAACCCCCACCAACATCCCACACACAACTGACCAAATATAAGAAAAGAGGCTTTCCATTCCTATCCACACCGCCTGGTAAGACATTGAAGTTTCAATGTCAAAACAAATGTACCATTTGTAGTGGATATATGTAAAAAAAATTATGTACATGTTCTAAAATATAATTTATAATAAATATTCACAGCTCTATATATTATATATCAAGCACTGTTTTAAATTAATGTTTTGGACGTTGTAAAAATTCTTTCTTCGTTCTGTATTCACTCAGATATATATATATATATATATATATATATATATATATATATATGAGCATCACTCATTCACTAATGAATTAGAGCACTCTGGCTATTGGGCGTGTATAGTTATAATATACATGCTAAAAAGTCTGCCTTCTTCTACCGTGCGCCCATGGCCCAAAGGTAAAATCGCCGACTGACGCCAATTTGGTAGGGTTTCAATCCTAGGTTAGAAGCAATCGGAGTCTAACCGTACTGATGAGCTGTGATACAGTGAAACAGATGTCTGCGGATATATATATATATATATATAGTAAATAACTAACCTAGAGGGCCAATGAATTTACCAAGGTTTCACCAAATTGGATCTTCAGGGAAAGTTGGCCTTTGTTTGCTCTACTTGCGTATTGAGCGCTTTTTGTTTTAGGTTACTCGTCTCAGGTTTTTTTCTTTGGGCTGCATACTTCGACTGATGTTCAAGTGCTTAGCTCATTCTTTTTTATCACCATTTTTTCCTTCCGCATATGTGCTCAGAGGGTTTTTCGAAACGAGTATAACGATAAGTTTTTTTATATATATATATATATATATATAAGTGTTTATCTTATCAACCACAACTGCCAGTTTTATACATGCTATTGCTTACTGTCAACAGATGGCAGGTAGTGGTCATCTCGTAATATATATATGTGTTTAATTGTGATAATGTTTAGTGCCAAAGTTGTTTTCCAATAGTTTTCCCTGATTAAATGTATTTTGGCAAGCAGATTTTTCATATAGTCCTGACAAGTGAGAACGTTATAATAATGCCTTCATGAAAGTTTGAAGTAAGCATAAATCTGTTCAGTTAAAGAGGCAAAGTCTTTGTTTTTTATATATATATATATATATATATATATATATATATATATATATACTAGCAGTATGGCCTGGCGTTGCTTGGGTGTAATGAAAACTTTAAAACTAATCCATGATCCTGGAGCTCAGACTCTTTGGAAGTTGGCACAAAAGACTAAAAAGCAATAGTTGTTTCCAGTTAAAGCGAAAATCTAGACTGAAAGAAAAATGAATGGATGTAAGTCAAATTTTGATTTCCTGGTATCAATATCAAATAAGTTTTTTCGTCGTAAACTGAATTTTGAAACCTAAATAAGTCCTCTGAGTAAATGGTATCATGGCTGAGACTAAGAACTACAATTATACCTACTTAGAGCCAAACCTGAAGCAAAAACTAAAATAAAAGGGCTGAAAAAATACTGACATACAGGTAGATAAACAGACACACACACACAAACATATTGCCTTTCATATATATACATTATTGATTTTCTGCACTATTGTAAGAACTGCAACCTTGAAACTTCTGAATATCGTTTCATATGTCTTTGTCTATGAGTGTATCAAATTTGATTAAAATCGGACCACTCCTTCTACAAACCGGATTTTTTCGATTATCAATTTCCGATATTTATTGGGGGTACCTTGATACAAAACCTAGCTAAGAACACTCACAGATGCTTATAGTACAACTATGTAAATTTTCAACAAAATCGGTTCAGCCATTTCGGAATCTATAGGTAATGGGGACACACACACACAAAGTTCCATTTATAAATAAGTTTAGATTAGATTTAGATAGATAAGTCAAGTGTTCATCTCATGAGTCATGACTGCCAGTTTATACATGATATTTCTCGCGTTCATTTTGCAATATGGGTACTTATGTCCCCTAGGCTTAATGCACTCATGAATTAAAACCCCCATGGAAGAAAGTGTCATTACAGTAAATGATGGAATAACCAAATACCTCCAACATATATAAAGGCTGCTTATTTATTTTCTGACCAGACCTGTCTGCTAGAGCAGCTAGACAATCCCTGTTGAAGATGCCTCATCAGGTACATATTTTTTTTTTAATCATTTCACCCCAAGCAAGGCATTAATGCCACTGATGTGCAGGGGTTTACATAAGAGAGTTAAAGTATTAGGCAGAAGGAGAGTGAAGACAGACGAACCAGCTACAGTGGGTGAAAGAGAAAGGGCAAGAGAAGGATGTGGACACATGAGCGAAGGTAGAGAGAAAAAAAAAGAACAAGATAGATGAGGTGATGTAGAAAGGGCTGGAGTTAAGTGGATAAGAGATGGGAATTGACTTTGCATTTAAATTCCTGGAAGTTATAGCCGTCAGGAAAGCAAATATATGGAGGGGAGTTCCACAGGCAGGAAGCGCAAGAGAAGAAACTGTTCGAATAGAATTGTCACCTATATTTGGTTGATCTAACAGTGAAAGGGTGAGACCTTGTTGCCAGCCTAGTTGCCTGAGTAAATTCTTGTGTTTGTTCAACATCCACAGAACCCACCTAATCATAATAAATGGTTTGGTTCGAAGTTCCTAGAACCTGAAGAAGGCCGAAGCATACAATGGCCAAAACATCGTACAAATGGCAACAAAGATGAGTACAATAGTCTGAATAATGTAAATAGTGTACTATTGCCATATATGGGCAAGAGTTCCCAGTCTTCATTTTTCAATCTCTCCGGAGTCATAAAACATCTACACATCATTGTGAGTTATTTTCCACCATGCAATCCCTTTCACAGTGACAAAATGTCGTAATTCTCTCACTGCTCTATGGCTATTTCCATGGAAAGTGTTCAGACAAATTACATTCCTTAGTTCCACCAGTTCTTAACATCACAGCAAAGAAATGCACATTTTTTATAAATCATTTCACCCCAAACAAGACGGGAATGCCACTAGTGTGCAGGGGTGACTGTGAGAGAAAAACTGAGTATCGGGAAGATTTAGGAAAGGACAAAAGATGAACAGGATTTAAGAAGAGAGAAGACAGCAACTGACATTTTGTCTAAATTTTTGAAGATTGGAGTTATTAGTGAAGAAAGTAAACAGAAGGGAGTTCCACATGTAGGAAGTACAAGAAAAGAAATTCTTCCTACAAACTACTGTTTGGTGAAACTGACTCCCAAGTGGATGCTTCCCTGACCTATTCAATTTTTTGTAATCATTTCACCCCAAGCAAGAATAGAATGCCACTAGTACGCAGGGGATTACAGGGAGTGAAAGTGAGAGAAAATACTAAGTAGAAAGACGATTGAGGAAAGGACAAAAGATTGTAGTTACCAGGGAAGCAAGTAAATAGAAGGGAGTTCCACAGGTGGGAAGTGCAAGAAAAGAAAAGTAGAAGTTGCATTTAACTATTTCAGCAGTAAAAGGATGGGACCTATATGCCAATCTAGTCAGTCAGTCAAGTGCCATATGAGAAACATGTATTGGCTGATCATGTCATGAAAGCTACATGACTGACTGAGCAAAAGATTTTCCCGCATTAGGTTGCCATTACTTTCTCTGGTAGACTGGTTGACAACCAAGGCTATAGAACCCAATCCGTCCTGCTATTTAACCCATAGCTGGATGAAGAAGCAACAAATTCATACCTTTCCCAAGGGTATTTTCAGGTATGGAAATGCAATGAATTCAACTGCAATTTGAACTTTGATAGCCAATCTAGTAGCGCACTTAAATTCGTGTAGTCGGGGTCTTCTTCTTTTATGTGCAAATGTCTTTTCAGGACATAGGCGATCATGGCTTTCCACATTTCCCTGTCCCTGGTGACTCTTAGCATGCTTTCTCCTGTCGCACCATGCAACCCTTGTTCCGTCATCCACCTGAGCAGGTCCTTCAAATATGTTATCCGCTGCTTTCCCGTCTATTTGCCCTGTTAGTATCAGGTTCTCCAAACCCTCCTTCCTCATTGCATGTCCCAGGAACTTCCTGATGCTAAATATTAATTTCCTTTTCATTTCCATCCTTTCCAAAACCTCATCATTGCATGTCCCATGATATTCGCAGCATCCTTCTGTAGAACCACATTTCAGTTGCTTCAACAGGACAAAATGGTGGCCATGAAAATATTTGTAGAAAAAAATGAAGGGAAGCAACATCGCATTGGTGAGAAAGTGATTGAAGTCTAGATACTAAGTCAGGATTGATTAAATTACAGATCCTTCTTTGGGTTTTGTCAAGGACATCAAGATGAATAGCAGGGTCTTTAGTTATCTTCCATATCATAATAAACTGTGCCTCTTAATCCCTACCCCAAGTGGCTCTTGAGCCTTTTAAAAGGTGAACATCAGTGTAAAAAAAAAAAGAACGTTTCACCGGTTATTTAACCCTGACCTATTTTGACCCGAGAAAAGTAATATACGTCGTGAGAGAATTCAGTGAGTTAGCTGATTTATTCAACAGACAGGCAAGCAATCGCCTGAGATGATGTAGAAATTCTAACAACCTCAACACTAAGGAGGTGCTGACGTTAAAAAAGAAGCAAATGGAGAGGGGGGGAAAGGCAAGGTAAAAAGAAAAAAGAGCAAAGAGGGGAAGAAAAAGAGGCAAGAAGAGAAAAAGTTAAAAAGTAAAAAAAACGGACAAAGGGAGAAGAAAAATAGGCAAGAGAACAAAAAAGAAGCAAGGAAAAAAATGAAAGAAGGCAAGGTAAAAAGAAAAAATCGAAAAAGAAAAAGAGGCGAAGGAAAAGAAAAAAAGGAGTGAAAGAAAAAAGAAGAAAAAGAGGCAAGGGAAGATAAAAAAAATAGAGGCAAGGGAAGAAAAAAACGTTCAAAAATTATATAAGCGTGCAAAGAGTTAGGTTGACGTAAGCAGAAGCAGGCTACATCCTTCTCAGAAGTGCTGCTGTCTTGATTGTAAAAGTTTATCTCTGCATTTAGTCAGTAAGTGAGCCTAGACTAGTCAGTGTTCTTAAAACGTCGCAATAAGAGAGAGAGAGAGAACAAAAGAATCTGAGTGAGAGAGATCTGGCGGTTAGCCATATCGCCTACTTTGGTGACGCACGTGAAAGCATTTGGGTACTACCTTTACTTTTTTTAGTTTTATTTAGCTCTTTTTGACTTCATGTGCCTGTAATATAGAGCCTCAGGGAGCTAGACACGTATTGTGTTGGTGGCACCTGTAGTACCCTCACCAAGGTAGGTGCATGCCTCTTGCCTTGTTACGTGGTCCCTACGCCCTAGTTTTTCTTTGAAAGAAAAATCGAACAGCACTGACCGTTTTTATCGCTTAGAATCAAACAATTACGTTCTTTTTGTTTTGAAGGAGAGTCGAGAAACAGGTTGGGTCGGGTTACGTTATGTAAGAAAAGTAATGAGAAAGTTAGAAATATTTTTGTTGTGTGAAAGGTTTTTTTGGGGGGGTTTTTTTGTCCTTTAGGACTTAACACACTCCAAAAAAAGTTGTTTACGTTGACACATACACATGAATGAAAGAAAGAAAGAAAGAAAGAAAGGACACTGAGAAATTTTAAACATTCTTAAAGTTATTTTTTTTAATTTTTTTTTTTTTAATTTTGGAATGTGTATTTTTGTTGGGTATGATGATGAAATTTGCTAAGAAGAGTAATACTTTCGTGATTCATCAATTTCATTTATCTTATTTTATTTTTATTTTTATCACTTTTTAACAAAAAGTTTTTAAGTATTCCTCTCTTTATATTTTTATTTCTCATATCGGGACCTCCAAAGACCTCCAAAGATCAGCAAACCTTAGGAAAAAAATGCTGCAAACTTAAAAAAATAAAATTTTAAAGTCAAAATCACAGATCTTTTTTTGATGAAAATACACATTGATTTGGGAATTCTTGCAAAAAAAAAAAAAAAAAACTTGTAGGGTTTTATGAAACTTTCAAGACTTAGATTTCATTTACAACTGAATTAATTTTTTTTTCAGTTTCATTTTTAGAAAATTATCGTAAGAATCAGCTCAGAGTCATAAATAAAGAAAGAATGCAAAAAAAACTAAAAGATTTTTTTTTAATTAAGAAAGTTTTTTTTTAATTAAGAAAGCTTTTTCTTGAATGGACACGATTATTGTCTGATGAATATTTTTTCATTTTGATGAATAATAAATTATAATAAATTTTTACAAAAATTTTTCTTTATTTTTTTTTTAATTTGAATTAAGCTTGTAAATATTTTAAAAATCTGTATTAATTACTTTATCAGTCAACAAGTGATTGTTAATGTTTTTTTTTTTTTTTTACTAATGATAAAATGGAAACGCGACCCCCAGTAATTAAAAATACATATAAAAATTAAAAAAAGAAAAATAAAGAAAAGATTCATCACCATGGAAACATTTTTTTTTCTGATTTTTGTTTTTCATTCTTGGAAATGCGAATGGAGAAAAATTAAGAATCGAAATTTCTGTTTATATAACTGAACTCACTGTTGTTAAAAAGATTGCTTGTTGAATTCTTTACAACTGTCATTGAAATCTTCTATGTGTCCTCCTGTCTCTTCAGAACGTAGGCGATCATGGCTTTCCACGTTTCCCTATACCTAGTGGCTCTGAACATGCCTTCTCCTGTTACACCATGCAACCCTCGTTCTGTCATCCACCTGATTAGATCCTTCAAATATGTTATCCGTTACTTTCCCCTGTCTCTTTTTCCCTCTATCTAGACTGTGAGTATCAGGTTCTCCAAGCCCTCCTTCCTCATTGCATGTCCCAGGAACTTCAGCAGTCTCTTCATGATGCTCAGTATTAATTTCCATTTCGTTTCCATCATTTCTAAAACCTCATCATTGCTCACATGCTCGATCCATGATATTCGCAGCATCTTTCTGTAGAACCACATTTCACTTGCTTCAAGTTTTTCCTTCATCTTTGATTGAAATCACAAAAATAGAAAAAAGAAAAAAATGATGTCCTGAAATGCTTATTTTTTTCCACACCTCGACACATTTTTCGGGGGTACTAACAGACGTTTTTTTATTTTTTATTACAGAACTTCAACAATATTATTAATGACCTTACATTTTTTTTCTCATACCTTTGTTGTGGACTGGACAACGCGGTTACCATTTGTTGTAGCTCGAACGTCGTGGTAGTAATTTTAAAAGTAGAGTCACCATTTTAAAGTAGACTGGTTGTCCAATCCACTACATTTATAATAAATTAACTCAAAGAACAATGCAACAGGAATAATAACAATGTATTAAACATAGTTACAGGATTGATTATTTTGTGCATGCAAGATTTAGTGGAGAAAGTTCTCTCTTGGATGTTGAAGAAAATGTATCAATGTTCATACTGGAAGAGTTCCTTAAAAAAGGAAATATGATGTTTGTACTAATCAGTAGTTGAGTATAATTATACAGGTAGAGAAGTATGCTTGTAAGAGAGAGAGAGAGAGAGAAACATTTTTGGTGTAGCTAATTGCTGAACACGATTAGCACAATATGTGAGTCGGAAAGGAACTAGCGGCATTCGGACTGTTAGCTCCAAAAAGCAGGATCCAACTGGCCTAAGCACGTGTGAACATCAGCTTATATATTTCTGAATAAAGCGCAGGAAAAAAGAGGTTTCACGTGCGGTACTAAAGTAAGAGTATGTATGTGCATGTGTGTGTACATGCGTACATGGCTATATGTATATAAGTATGTACATGCATGTAGAAGTGATTCTACACCTTTGCCCTTAAAACTGATTAACGTTATTAATTAATAAATGAAGAAAAATTTTTTAATTATTTTTTTTTAGGTTTTGTTATTCTTTTTTTAGTTTTATTTTAACTAGTTTTAAGCTGTGAAAATTTCATGGTTTTCTTATTTAATATTTTGATGAATCTTAAAGTTCTTCACTTTATGATTGAAATTATGTGGAAAATTCTATGACAGTAAAAAATATCCGTTGGAATTCTCCTATTGCATCATTAAATTAAGTTTTTTTGAACTTAACAACTTTAACAAATTATAACTGTAATAAGTTCTCTCTCTTCGATCTTATCATTCATTCTTCCTTGCTTGCATTTGTTCTCTATTGTTACGGATTGCTTGTTTCTCATCTGCTCGTAATCGTTCTCCTCTTGCTACCTCTTACAGTACTTGTCATTCTAGGCTTATGGCCTATCACGTTGAATACACCGGTTCTCGCTCGATCACTGAAGTTAAGCAATGTTGAGCCTGGTCAGTACTTAGATGGGTGACCGCTTGGGAATACCAGGTGTTGTAAATGTATAGTGACGGATGTGCGTTGTGGTGCAGTGGATATCGGTTCAGAAAGAGAAATCGGTGAGCCGAGTTCGAATTCCAGTCAAATACCCTGCATTCACTTAAGCACTGGTACCCTTCCCTCCAGTTATGGGTTAAATAACAAGGGTAGGAATTGGGGACCCTGCTCTTAAAAACAAATCCCAATAAATCTTGATACTCAAAAAAGAAAAATGTTGTAAAAATAAAATAACCTGACCCAAAATCATTGGTTATGACTTTAAATGATCCCATAAGGATTGATATGTCGTTAAACCTCGAAACAAACAAACTAACTACATTATTCAAACCGTTGTTCTCATGTTCATTGCCATATCCATAACAATTTAGCCATTGTACATTCAGGCCTTCTTCAGATGATTGGAATTTTGAACTGAACCCTTTATTTTGTCCACTGGGTAGATTGTTCTAGTTCCACATGCCATGTTGCTTCTAGATGTCTCAGTATCAGTTATCTCCCTTTGAACTCAAATTTCCAAATTTTAGTTCACCTATGCTGCAGCTAGGCATTGAACTTACAACTCTTTGGGTCAAATCACAACACTTTTATCCACTGTCCTTGAGTATTAAAAAAATAACTTGCAGAATTGAGTTAAAAGGAAATAATTAATGCTGATACATCTGGAAGTCGCATCGCATGTGGAACTAGAACAATCTACCCAGTGGACAAGATAAAAGGTTAATTCCTAAATTCTAATCACCTGAAGAAGGCCTGAGCATACACTGGCTTAAATGTTGTGAATACGGCAATGAAGATAAAGACAATTTCGAACAATGTAAATAGTGAAAATAACTAGAGTTTATTGTAGGTAATTCCCCTCATTTTCGATACCTTAGCTTTAAAAATAAGAAAGTTTTCTTGAAGCTTTCATTTTAGCTTCAATTGAACGCTAAATTATTAAATCGACTATTTCTAGTAAGCAAAATACTCAGGTGTATTTCAAATAGAAATTATATTGCTTGGAATCAAAAAGTTTTCAGCGTCTTCAATAGGTATTATTTTTTTCATCCATTTTGACAAGTTTTTAAACAAAAGTTGATTCTCGGTTTTAAAAATCTTACAAAAATTAAATATACATCTGTGAGATGTTATATTCAAAAAATTAGCAAATTTGAAGTTAAATTAATCTGATTTAAAACAAGTATTACTTGTTTATAGCATGAAATTTAGAACAAAAGTATTTTTAAATTACAAAGGTCTTATCTTTCTTACCTGTGAAGTGAGAGATGTCAGCCAGTTGTGTTGATAAGCTAAGTATGATTGACCAGAATTGACATAATTCTAAATGTTTTTCATGTAAGGGGAAGAAACCCTGAAACACGTAACCTTTTAATGTCACACACAAATTATCATACTTAAAAAAAACACCCCTCCTACATACTACAAAAAATGAAAAATTATTTTAAATTATCTTTTGGCTTGAAGATTTGTATTAAGCTTTTCAATTAGTAAATTCAAATTTCCTGTGTTAAACTTTGAGGTATGTTACGAATTGTTTCTTAAATCTGTATTTTTCGGGTTTTTTTCCTCACTTTTTTTATCACTTTTTGGCGTTCATGCTTCATTTGGACTTTAACTAAGTTAAAACTTAGTTAACTCTCCACTTTTGGAAGTTTGTGTTTTGTGTTTTTTTCTTTCTTTTTTTTTCTTTTCTTTTTTTTTTTAAATAGGAGTAGATAGGTCACACTATTGCCCGGTCCATACTCCTCCCACGTCTATTGAACTGGAGTACAGTACTGTTTCCTCTTTAGGATGTGGTTTCTGGCTTTCTTCTCTCCCTTCAGACCTTGGTATTGGTGCTCCTGTGAGTTTCCTGTGATCTGGCCAGTTGGAGGCAACGGCTCATCACTGTTAGGGTACCGGGTTGGCAGTTTCCTGGTTGCTACTTCCGACTGGTAGTTAAGAGCCCTAACTCTTGCGTAGCGTCAAGAGGGGCTGCTCTGGTCAACAGTTGTATAATATCGGGGTTCTTGTAGTGCCATGTCGCGCATGGATAGGTGTCCCTGCAAGCACTTTTGGTGGGCAACCCCAAGGCCACACCTTGTTGCAGCCCTAGCCAGTTTCCCTCCCAGCACAGATCGTGGATAATGACCGCCTGTATCCCCTACCCTAGGTCCCTTTCTACAAACAGAATCATGACTAAACAAATCAGAAATGACCCTAAACCAGTTAAATTCAAACCACCTAAACCCATTAACCTTTCCTTCACTAATATCCGGGGCATTCGTACTAACTTTCCTAGTGTAGAAGCGTTCCTGCATGAAAAGTCCCCTGACATCCTTGCGCTCTGCGAAACTAACCTCAACTCAGCTATTCCCTCCTCTGACCTCTTCATCCCTGGTTATCTTCCTCTTTTAAGGAAGGATTCCACTGTCCACATGCATGGGCTGGGTGTCTATGTCAGCGAACACCTCCCCATAGCTAGGGTGACTTCACTCGAATCTACTGACCACCAATACATATGTCTCCGCCTGTCTCTCCTCAGTTCGGTTAGTTACCTATTCTTTCTTTACCGTTCTCCCTCCTCTCCTGACTGCTCCCTACTAGATAGCATTGCTGATGACATAGATAAGGCTATTTCCTATCACCCATTCGCCCACATATTTGTATTTGGAGACCTCAATGCCTATCACTCTGAGTGGCTTGAAAACGCTGTTACTGATCCAGCGGGCATTCACGCCATGAACTTTGCTATTTCCCAATCCCTTACGCAAGTGGTGGACTTCCCCACTTGCTTCCCAAGCACTCCCTCGGGTCATTCCTCACTACTAGATATATGTTTCACCTCTGCGCCTGACGCCTGTCAAGTCTCGCAGCTTTGCCCTCTCGGCAACTCCAACCACGCTGTAGTCTCTCTCAGTATTTCTTTCCAATCTCACTCCCCCCAGGAGCCCCCTACCTATAGGGCCTCCTACCTCTACCAAAAAGCTGACTGGGATGTCTTTCGCGGGTCTCGTCATGGGTGAAAGCTGGCATTGATTCCTTCATACCCACCAGGAAGTATTGCTTAAAACCTCATTCCTCTCCGTGGTTCTCTCTGGCCTGCTCAGCCGCCATTGCCCACAGGAACCATTACTTCCGTCTATTCCGGAGACAGTCAACTGATCACAATAGGCGCCTGTTCATATCTGCTCGCAATGAGTGCAAGAGAACCCTAAATGACGCCAAACAGTTGTTTGCTGAGAGAATGCGACAGCACATAGCTGACCGCAAGTTCAGCTCCAAGGACTATTGGAGGATTTGTAAACGAGTGCTCAACAATAGGAAATCCTCAATATCTCCTTTAATTCATGGATTTGAGGTTCTCACGTCATCTGCGGACAAAGCTGAGTGCTTTGCCCACAGATTCTCATCCAACTCCACATTCGACTCGTCCGGAGTACACCCACCCGACATCCCTATTAGAACTGAGGCCAAACTGCACGACGTATATATTACCCCGACAATAGTATCCAGAGTAATTTCAAAACTCGACCCCCATAAGGCACATGGAGACGATGGAATCCCGGTGATAGTCCTTAAGAGGTGTGCTCCTGAACTTTCCCCTGTCCTCTCTAAACTATTTAACTACTGCCTTTCTGCTTCCTGCTTTCCTGCATGCTGGAAGTTCTCTTCAGTCATTCCTGTATTTAAGAATTGTGGTGAATCCTCGGACCCATACAACTATCGCCCTATCAGCCTTCTACCGATATTCGGGAAAGTATTCAAGGCTATAATCAATGCTGAAATAGTTCATCATCTCACCGCCCACAAACTCTTCTCTGACAGGCAATATGGATTCCGCTTTGCCAGGTCCATGGTCGACCTGCTAACAACCGTAACGGAGTACATGCTACAGGGCCCTTGATGAGTCTGACGAGGCTCGAGCGGTTGCTCTGGACATCTCCAAGGCTTTCAACAGGATTTGGCACTCTGGCCTCCTATGCAAACTACGCGGTTATGGTATTACCAGTCGCCTGCTTGACCTAATCCAATCTTTCTTAAATAACCGCAAAATGAAGGTCGTTCTGAATGGGTGTGCCTCTTCGTCCTACAGCACGAATGCTGGTGTCCCACAGGGCTCTATCCTGGACCCAATGCTCTTCCTTATTTTCATCAACAACCTCCCAGACGAGATCAAGTCCCAAGTAGGCATCTACGCAGATGACACTACAATATACTCCCGCACCAGTAAGAAACCTGTCGTGGCGGACAGACATAATCTCACTGCTGACCTCGAACGGGATCTACGCTCTATGGTGAACTGGGGCAAGAAGTGGCTTGTCAACTTCAATTCATCTAAGACCAAGCTGTTGTCTGTCAACCATTACAGGCAACCTCCCCTGCCTCCCATAAGCATGGACCAAGCGATTCTCCTGAAGAGTAATACACTACGCCTCCTCGGACTTATCCTGTCCTCAGACCTCAAATGGAACCACTATATTGAATCCATAGCAAAATCTACTGCTAAGAAGGTTGGGTCACTATGTCGATCCAGGATGTTTTTCCACCTGAATCCATCCTGCATATATACAAGTCAACCATCCGTCCGTGCATGGAGTACTGCTGCCATTTATGGTCAGGTGCCCCTGCCGTTATCCTCAGTGTTCTTGACAGGCTCCAAAAGAGAGTCTGTAATGTGATAGGTACTGATCTGGCGGCTCGACTTCAGCCACTTCCCCATCGTCGAAATGTGCCCTCCCTTTGTCTGTTCTATAAATACTATCATGGCTTCTGCTCAGACGAACTTAAGTCACTGATGCCTCCTCAACAGGTGTTTACTCGGGCAACCAGACTGGCAACTGGGTCCCACCCATTCACAGTCAGGTTAGCCAAATGCAGACGACAATTCTACTCCTGCAGCTTCTTCTCTCACACCTCCCGCCTGTGGAACTTGCTCCCGTATTCTTGCTTTCCTGACAGCTACAACCTCCAGAAATTTAAATGCAAAGTCAATACTCATTTACTAACCACTGGACTCTAGCTCTCTCCCCTCCCCTGTATAACCTTCCCTTTCTCTCCACCTATGTATCTGTCATCGCACCTGCTTTCTCAGCTTTCTATTGTTCCTTTCTAACTAGCTTGTACTCCTCACTCTTTTCTAATTAATCCTTTTACATTTATGTAACCCCCTGCACATCAGTGGCGTTTCCACCTTGCTCGGCGTGAAATGATTAAAAAAAAAATATACTCTTCACTTAATAAGCTAACTGTCACCAGGCTTTGAAGATTTTTAAACAAATTTTTAAACTTTATAAATTATTATAATTGAAAAAGAAAAAATGAAAACAATTCTTGTAAAAATTCATTATTCATCAAAAAAAATTTTTTTCTTCAGACTATATATAATGTCCTGATATAAGTAATTAAAAGCTTATCTAATTAAATAATTTCAGAGTTTTATTGCCTTTTTTATTTTACTGTTTAGAGCAGATTTTCAGAAATATGGCTGTTTAAAAAAAATAAATAAATAATAATAACAGAAGATTTACATTCCCCAAGAAGTCTTGCAATGTTTAACTAATAAAACAAATTTTTACAACAGAATTTTATTTCTTGAAAATTTTTCATTAAATTACATGAGGGAGGTGTAACAGATGTAAAAAAAAAGTATATATTTTACCAAGATTTTCTAAAAATAATAATTTCAAAAATGATTCCCTTCATTTGTGAATAAATCCTGAAAATTTTATTAAAATCCAACAATTATTTGATTTTTGCAAGAATTTCCAAATTAATGTTTTTCATCAGAAAAAAACTGAGTTTTATCATATTACATTATACAACTCTGGCAAAACTTTGGTTACCTACTGACAAAAATAAGTTTTTTTTTACCAAAATTTTGAATGTGTTAGAAAAGATTAAAAATTTTTTTTAAATAATGAAAAAATACTTTGACCCTTCATCTTAATAATAACATTTTGACAATAAAATTTTCTTTTTTATTAAGTTTGGGGCCTTTTTTTTATTCATGCTATGCTGTTTTTTCAGTGGATTAGTGGAGGTACCTAGATTGTTTCTCGGGTAGAAATTTTCAGCTTGTGACTGATAAATGTGGTTTTACTTTTAAATGAATCCAAATTCAAAATAAAAGAAAACATCTTTCTCTTACTGGCAAATGAATATCTAACTAAATATAATTACTGTAAATTATTATTTAACTTGGTAGAGTTGTACAATAAGCATTGCAACTAAAAATGGTAATTTTATCAAAGTTTTTTTCTTTTTATATCACTACTAATCTGACTAAAAATCTATATATGCAATATGATGTAATGAATAACAGCACCTGAGCAAGTTTGAATTCCAGTTGGGTTCGTTACAGCCACTTTGCGCACACACTCTTGGGAAATGTATGAATTGAACCATCTTTTCTCCCCTACTCCCAGCTATGGGTTAAATAGTACGAAAGACCAAGCCCCTATAGACTTGATTGGCAATCTGTTTACCGCAGAAACAAATGGCAACCTCCTGCGGGTAAATCTTTTGCCTAGTCAGTCATGAACCAAGACAGAAATGGGTACCCATACATGTATCACGTATGATGCTTAAACTGACTAAAATCAATCTAGATAACGAGAATAAATAAAAAATTAAATTGTTTAGAAATTAATGGGGTGTCCAGTTTGCTATGTAAATTTATTTCCCACGACTGGAAGCCAAAACAAAATCTGTTAATCTGCTCAAACCAAGTGATTTTATAATTTAAGAAGAAAAAAGTAAAAAACAAAATTAAATTCGCAATCTGGAGCTCTATATATTGTTATCGATTAAGTTTTTTACGAATTTCATATTTTTCTTAAAATCATCTTATATAAAGAAATTGCATGGTATGAGCATATTTTATTTTGGTTTCTGTAGAGGGATCAATTTATGATGAATTTATAGGGTGGATCAATTTACAATGAATTTATAGGGTGGATCAATTTACGATGAATTTACAGGGTGGATCAATTTACGATGAATTTATAGGGTGGATCAATTTACAATGAATTTATATATTATAAAATTAAAATTATTCAATTTCATATATAAAAATATATAAATCTAATATTACATATTTATATATTTTTATATATAAAATCGAATAATTTTTTCACATTGTAATGTGCAATGTGGTGCAGTGGATATTGGCTCGGAACGAGAAATCGAGGAGCCCAGTTTGAATTCCAGTTGAATTCATTGCATTCACTTATGCGCAAATACCCTTGGGAAAGGTAATCCATCTCTTCCTTCCAGTTATGGGTTAAATAACAGAACAGATTGGGTTCTATAGCCTTGGCAGGCAACCAGTCTACCACAGAAAGCAATGGCAACCTACTGCTGGATAATCTTCTGCCCAGTCAGTCATGTCTCTTTCGAGACATGATCGCCTAAGTGTGTTTCATGTATGGCACTTAGCTGACTGCACATATTCATTATCTGGAGTGCTTAAGTAATATGAAGGAAAAAAAATTGAAGTTATTTTTTAATACATTGCGTAAAAAAATCAGTGCATTTAAAGTTAAACATTTTCCTTAATTTTATATTTTTGTTTTTAAAAACGACTGGATTGCTGCCATATTTGTTTGTAATTGTCAATTCAGGCTGGTGTTTTGTTAGGAAAAGCTTGTCTTAGAAAAACTATATTTGGAGCTTTTATTTGTTAATGTTTTGTTTGAATTGAATCAACCTGGAACAAATTAATTTGTAATTTTGCATGTCAAATTTTCAATTAATTAATTGATTAATTAACTATTTCTTCATTAGTGTCGTTTCTTGCATTTTAAAGTTTCATTGTTTTTTTTTTTCACGCCCTTTTTTGTTTATTGCGAAAAAATTATTATCTGAAATAATAATACACAGAAAAAAATGTGTTTTGTGTTCATGTGACCTGTGTGTTTTTATTCTCATATACATCAGTTGTTTTTTTCTTTTGCATCTTGCTTTAAAATCATGTTTATTGACAATGGCTGCATACTTAAGTAGTGGGGAGTAATAATTTGCAATAAATCAGATAATTGGATTCTTTTGTTTACACAGATTAGTATAAAGACAAATCAGTACGTGACACCCATCCTTGAAATTGGAAGGGTATGACTGTCTTGAAAATCATTTAAAATTTATTCTCCAGCACCAGTGAGGAATATACAATTATCTCAGCCATGAAAAAAGGACAAATGATTAATTTTCATTTTTTTTATTTAAACATTAAAAGAAACTAAATGGACCTGTATGGGTTACCCCATTTGGCTTCACTAAAAATGTCTACTGCAAAGTGTTATTTAAAATCGATAAAATTCTCTCTTTTTTCATCTTTGGTATGGCTTCACAGAAGTAAAGTGTTCCTTACCAAGGCACCTTCATTTTCATGGTCCTGTCTTAAGTGAACTCTAACACACATGTCAATATATACACATGTATCATGCCAGCTTATTACACACACACCCACACACACATTTTATAACTAGTTTCAGCATCTTTTCTTTTTGTTTTAATCAATTCACCCCAAGCAAGGCAGTATTGCCACTGAAGCACAAGGGGTTACAAGTGAGGAGAAGAGAAAGAAAAACACAATATAGGGAAAAGATAAAAAAAAATGGTAATCAAAAGGATAAAAGATGGCAATTTATGTTATGTAGTGGGATATGAAATTAAGAATTAAAATCAACCTTCTTCACTTTAACAAAAATTCACAATGACTGTGAAATCCTGGTTTTTTCCAAATAAAAAAAGGGTTGACCGTGCGCTTAAAGAAAAAGTTGAAACCAGATTTCGCAAGTAGGTGTTAAATTGATTGTTGATCAATGGGAGCAATTTGCAAGACTTGAGGACTTTGCGAGTCAGTGTGAAAAATCTAATGACAATAAAAGGGCCCTGATCAGCATCAGTGAGTCAGTCAGGGATGGAAGCAGCAAAGACGACAAGCTAAAATGTAACAGAAGATTCAAATTGACTGGAACATTTATCCTCTTTCTCTTTTCTTTCTGCTGTTTCCTTTTACTACTTCTTCTCCATTCAAAGACGTTCCTACTGAATATATCCCTACATATGTACTACGCTTATAGTCTTTCAACAATTACTACTATGAACATTTTTCCATATTTCTTGATACCCATAACTTTATCACTGAACACAAACTCTTACCTTAACTTCTTAATAATGTTTCTAATTGCACATTAACTCCTACAACTTGTGTTATTCTTTCCTTTTAATAAATTTCTATTTTCACAGGAAAAATGTATATATTATTCTTACGTTTTTCCACACTAATTCACACATTCCAACCTGCCGACAACCAACCTTCAGATAACAATGAAAACCTTCTGATGATGATAATTCTGGGTAAAACTTGTAAGCTGTAGGGAGTTCAGTTATGTATAACACAAGGCCAAATCAAAGAAACATTAACCATCTCTCTATAGCTTCAATTACACTCAATTACTAGGTATGAATTTGCACGAGATACTAGATTAGCAACTAGGTCCCACCCTTTTACAGTGAAACCGATAAAATGTTACTGCAATTTCTATTCCAACAGCTTTTTTTCTTGCACTTCCCGCCTGTGAAATTCCCTTCCACATACTTGCTTCCCGGACGGCTACAATCTCCAGGAGTTTAAATGCAAGGTCAATAGACACCTCCTAACACACTAACTCGCACCCATTCTCTCAAACAATCTTCCTATGTACCTCCTTACTCGTCTATCACCCTCCTTCTGACATTTCCTATATCTAATCACTCTCTCAGCACCTTCCCCTATGTAACCCCCTGCGCAATAGTGGCAGTGGAATGCCTTGCTTCGGGTGAAATGATTTAAAAAAAAAAATCATTTCACCCCAAACAATGCAATAACACTACTAAGACTCAAAGTGTTATTGAGTGTGAATTTATTTTTAAAATCACCACCATCATTATTAACAATTCATCAAACCCCAATAATACGATTTATTTTGAAATCATCATCATTGTCAATTCATCAAGTCCCAATATGATGATTTATTTTTGAAATCATCAACATCGTCAATTCATCAAACCCCACTATGATGATTTATTTTTGAAATCATCATCATCATTATCAACAATTCATAAAACCCAATATAATGATTTATTTTTTAAATTATCATCATTATCAACAATTCATCAAACCACAATATGTTTATTTTGAAATTATCATCGTCATCAACAATTCCTCAAACCCAAATATGATGATTTATTTTTTAAATCATCATCATCAACAATTCATAAACCTGTCTAGTTTTCACATTAAAGTTTCAATAGACTCTAAAAGTGCTTCGTGGGTGATGAATTATTTCCACCCTCAAACACCTTTCCCACAGACGAAACGCTATTTCCATGGAAAGTGTTCAGACAGACTACATTCCTTAGTTCTACCAGTTGTAGCCTTCACAGTTAATACCCGCCATGCTATGCTCACTGTAGCTCCATTCAAACAGCTTCTTTCTACAAACTACTACTATGTCAAACTGTCTCCCAAAAGGATGCTTCCCTGATCACTACAATCTTAACCTATTCAAGTCTGGGGTTAACCATTATTTTCACTACTTAACCTCAAAAATAATGCCTTTTACCTCTTACTCCATAACCCTCTACATTAAGTGGCTCTTGAGCCTTGTACAAGGTGAACATTACTATAAATAAGTAGAGGTGTGTCTTTCTTTTTAGGATCTTCTATGTACCTTGTCTCTTCAAGATATAGGCGATCATGCATCTTCAAAATTTCATGTCCTTTGTAACTTTTAATAAATTTTGTCTTTTTTGTTATTTATCCTAAGTCCTGTTTCACTATCCCTTTACTCGAATTCCTTAAGTAAATTATGCATTCTTTTCTTCTGCCCCTCTTCCCTTCAATCTGTCCTGTGAGTATCAAATTTTCCAAACCCTTCTTCCTCATTATGCTCCCTAGAAAAAAACTTTGCTGTTGCTCACATGTTCAATCCATTCTATCTTCAGGATCCTCTTGTAAAACCACGGCTGCTACCTCAAGTTTCTTCTTCATCTCTGATGAGATTTTCCATCGTCTATTACCATACATCACAGTTACATAACTGTTCAGTACTCTTTTTTTTTTCCTCCCTGTTTCTTAATACTCCTCTGCTTAGCCTTTGGAATGCATCCTTGGTTTACCCAATGCAACCTTATATTTTAGTGCTACACTTTCCATTCTCTGTTAGAACAATTCCCAGATATTTAAATTTTTGTACTTGTTTGAATTTGGAATCTCCAATTTGTACTTTACATGTTGGACTGTCCTTTTTGCTAACAACCATACATTCTGTCTTCTGGCAGTTGATGTTTAGTCTTTTCTTCTCTCTTTTCATTACTACCTTCTGTAGAAATTCTTGTTTGCTTTTTGTATCTGCTCTCAAGACTGTGTCATCTGTATGTCATGAGTTCTTAAGATTGTGGTCACCAATAATGAATCATAGTAAGACTTCTAATTCTCAGAATCGCCTCATTGTATAGCTTGAATAAGTCTGTTGATAATACACATCCTTGTCTTACAACTCATTCTATTTTTCTATATGTTGTGAATTTTCGTCACCAATTTTTTGTGGCAAATCTTTATGTAAGCGGATGTGCATTGTGGTGCATTGGATATCGGCTCGGAATGAGAAATCGGGGAGCTGAGTTCGAATTCCAGCTGAATTCATTGCATTTACTTACGCGCAAATACCCTTGGGAAAGGTATTAATCTGACTATTCCTTCCAGTTATGGATTAAATAACAGGACATAACATTAAATAACTTGGTCGGCAACCAGTCTACCACAGAAAGCAACGGCAACCTACTGCGGGATAATCTTATCATTTCACTCTAAGCAATCCAGATGAACAGGTGGTTACAGTGTGAGAAAAAACAATTTACAGGGAATATTGAAAAAAGGATAAAAAATGGATGGGATTCAAGTAGCGGGAATTTGGCAATTGACATTGCATTTGAACTTTTGGATATTGTAGCTATCAGGAAAGCAAACAGACAGAAAGAAGTTCCACAAATGGGAAGTGTGAGAAAAGAAACTTAGTTTTGATAGTAAAAGGGTGCCACCCTAGTAGCATGTGTAAATACATGTGGTCAGGGGACCAGGGAAAAAAAAGTTTGTCTGAACCGTTGCCATGAAATTACTTGTTGAAAAGACAAGATGTAAAAAGATGAATAGCCACGAATCAGGGTTTTTTTTGTATTTGCATCTTGATGGTATGAAAATAATGTAATTCAGGATTACTACTGCTATTGTTGTTTTTTTTTTAATTGTTTTACCTCAAGCAAGATACTGCCACTGATGTGCAGGGGACTACATAAGAGTAAAAGTTTAAACAGGAGGAGAGTGAAGAGAAAGAGGGACCAGTTACAGGGGGTATCAGAGAAAGGGCAAGAGAAGGATGGAAACACAGGTGTGAAGACAGTTGCAAAGGTAGAGAGAAAGGAAAAGAACAAGATATACAGGGTTATATAGAGAGAACTGGAGTCACGTGGATAAGAGATGATTACTGACATTGCATTTAAATTCCTGAAGGTTGTAGCCATAAAAAAAGCAAGAATATGGCAAAGAGTTCCACAGGCAAGAAGTGCAAGAAAAAAAGCTGCTGGAATAGAATTGTCGGCTGCATTTGGTTGATGTAATTGTAAATTGGTGGGACCTTGTTGCCAGTCTGGTTGCACGAGTAAATTCTTGTGGTGCTGGCACCAGTGACTTAAGTGGTTATTTTCTCACTTTAGATAACCTGCAAAACGTTCATAAGTCATAAAAAAATAACAAATCAATCAATCCACTTGTTGAAACTCATTTCAGTTAAAAATGTTGAATTTGTTTCTTTTGTAACTCCTTAACATATCAGCACCCTCTCTTCTAAGCTGGTTACTAATAGTGATGGGATTTTATACAAATTGTAACACTATTTGCCACAAAATCAGTTTCCCCTCCCATCTCAGAAAGGTTTGGTGAACTGTTGGTGGAATATAATAGTTGATTACATGTTTCTTATAATAAAAAAAGACAAAATTCACTGTAGACCCTTTTTTTTTTTTTTATCCAGTTGGAGTGAAAAATGAAAATTTTCTGTGAAAATGGTTTGATTTTGCTGCCAGAATATAATTTATTCTTCAGAATGTCAATGAACGCCCACTCCCCCAAAAGAAGATAGAAAGTAAATCCTTAATTTGGAAAAATTCCACTCCATCCCCTATTTTCTGAACTCAAACTCCTTAGCACTTAAGGATTTCCATTTAATCAAATCACAGAATCTTTTATTAAAAGAGAACAGTAATTCATTCAACATTATTAGAATTCTTGTTGCTTCATGGTGCCTTTTATATAATCAGTCAGTCAAGTGCAAAAAATTATATATATATATGTGTGTGTGTGTGTGCTTGAGTGATCCTGTCTTGAAAGAAACATGACTGACTGGGTAGAACACAGCAGGTTGCCATTACTTTCTGCAGTATATATATATATATATATATATAATGTACATTTGGGCATGTATATAATGTTTCATGTTTCTTTTAAACATCTTTTGTTAAATATGATAGACAGGAAAAATTTTATTCAATTTTTGTTTTGTTTTTCCAGCATTCTTCTTTTTTTTTTTTCATTTGGTGGGAGATAGTGAGTATTGTCAATTGCCTCAAGCACTTTCAATCAGTTTTTTTTTCGCCATTTTCAAGGGAGCTTATTTTTGTGACATTGTGTGTTTTGCATGCCTAGAATTTGAGTAAAGGACTTTCTATTTTTAAAAGAATATAATATATATCTTCCCAATTTCACTCACAAGACATGGATCAACCAGTGGTATGATTTTCAGACACTTTTCAATGGTACCGCACAATTTTTCTCCTGTATATTTTGGATAAAAAATACACTCAAATTTGTATTTTTAACATTTAAGGAATTTTCAGTTGCATGAATGAGTCTCGAAAAATTCATATGGCTACTACAAATCTCATTTTATATACGTATTTTTAAAGATAAAATTCAAAGGATGTTTGAAGAAAAATTTCTCACTTTGTTTTTTGACTCCACCGCACCCACAGAATGGTTTCTATTAATAATGAAATCAGAAGCTTCATTCCCCGACAATAAATGATTTGGGATCATAAACATCTTATCAATATCCAAGTAAATTTGTTTCTCCCCCATCAAAAAATGCTTACTGTGAATAAACTTTAGTTTGACATATTAGTGACACCGAGTAGCTTATAGATGTTTTTGTATTTGGCCCGTTTTGACTTAGCACCATTTGTTCACATGTCGATATATAGGTGATATTTTATAAGCACCTGAATTAAATGCATTTAGTATTATGCATGATTTGTCAATGCTATAAATACTTATTTCCATGAATTTGATTCAGCTGCCATATCTGGTCTGATATTACCACATTATATCTCTAGATTCTTGTTAACTAAATTCAAAGAAGGATCTGTCATGTTATTGATTCTATCCTGGCATCTCAACTTCATTCACTTTCTCACTGATGTGAAATAGCTTTCCTTTGTCTTTTATACAAATGGCAATTCTTATGATGAGCAGTTATCCTTAGTGCCTCAACTGCATGAATATAAGCATGCAACTAGATTGGCAATTAGGTCCCACTGTTTTACTGCTGAACTAAATAGATGCAAGCATCTATTCTACTAGCTTCTTTTTTCACACTTCTTGCCTGTGGAACTCCCTTATGATTTTTTGCTTTAAAAAAAAAAGATTACAATCTTCAAAAATTTACATGCAATGCTACTTGCCATCTTGTGACTTCCTAAATTTTGTTCTTTTATTGTTCTTTCTTCACTTCTCACTAAGAGTCTTTTTACAATCTAAAAATATTATCTGGCTTTAAATAACCTGCAAAGGGTTGATAAGCAATAGAAAATGAATCAATGAAATACTGATTAGCTACAAATGCATGTCTTTTAGATTTATTTACATTCTATGTTATATAAATGTACAGAAATTAACATGGTCACCAAGTTAGGGAACCGTTTATATATTAATTGTAATGTAGATTTGATCCCCCACTTTATATCCACAATATAATTTCTTGTCTGTAGATAAGCTGTAGAAAACTGAATCAATCAATCAATGAAATATTGATTAGTTACACAGGCATGCCTTTAGATTTATTTACTTTCTCTAAAATATAAATGTATAGAAATTAATGTGGCCACAAAGTGAGAGAACAGTTTATATATTGATTGCAATATAAAATTGATCCCCCACTTTATATACATATAATTTCTTGTCTGTTGATAAGCCATAGAAAACCAAATCAATGAACCAATGAAATACTGATTAACTACACAGGCATGTAAAAAAAAACATTTTATTTACATTCTCTGGAATATAAATGTAGAAAAGCTATCATAAAGTGAGGGATTAGCTTATATATTGATTGCAATATAAAATTGATCCCCCACTTTATAATTTATCAAATTCTGAGTAGGTATGGGTCCACCTCTTCTTCGTTCAGTTATGGATTAATTAGTAAGACTTGTATCACTAAACCATTATTATCTTGAAAAAAAAAATTCTTACACTCTAAAAATATTTTCTGGCTTTAAATAACCTGCAAGCAGTTGATAAGCAATGATCCTCTACTTTCTGAAGGGACAAGATACAAAAAAGAATCTAAGAATATTCCATGACAGGTAACATGATCCATACCATTAACATTTGACAGCATTAAGTAATTTTGCAATTATATTGATTATTGCTTGAGCAAGCTAGAATTTTCAATGTGCGTTGTGGTGCAGTGGATATCGACTCAGAACGACAAATCAGGGAGCCGACTTCGAATTCCAGTTGAATTCCTTGCATTCACTTACACACAAGGTAAGGTATTAATCCGTGTTCTCCCTCCAGTTATGAATTAAATAATAGGACAGATTGAGTTCTATAGCCGCTTGTGATGTCAATGCCTGACAGAATGAAAGCTGTGATCAAAACAAAAGGCTATTATACAAAATATTTGTTATGTCGTGACTCAACAACAGGAATAGGTTAATTGTTGTATTCCGTGAAAATAGTATTTACAAAGGTTATTCGTATCCAATACAAGAATAGAGGTTAATCGTCTCAACCGTCGTAAGACATAGTATGAGCAATGGGTACTTCCGGGTCATCACCAGAAGTCTACGACTGACTTGTCGATCGGCTGCTCGGCACACTCTCTAACGTAGATGCCACCATTACTTTACATAGTAATGGAATAGTCCATTATAGCCGAATAGGTGCGGGCATCCCAACAATATTAAATTTATTTTGTAACAAGTATTTTTTTCTTGTTAAAGCATTTGCTGAGTAAATCAAATAAAATTACTTTAATTAAATTGTTTATTTTCTGTCAAGATGCCTCATAAAAGATAAAATAGTTCTTGTCCTAATACTTTTGCACAGTACTGTATATATACTAGGTGCGATTGGTAAATTGTCGCAATTATTTTGATGCCTCATAAAAGATAAAATAGTTCTTGTCCTAATACTTTTGCACAGTACTGTATATATACTAGGTGCGATTGGTAAATTGTCGCAATTATTTTGATGCCTCATAAAAGATAAAATAGTTCTTGTCCTAATACTTTTGCACAGTACTGTATATATACTAGGTGCGATTGGTAAATTGTCGCAATTATTTTGATGCCTCATAAAAGATAAAATAGTTCTTGTCCTAATACTTTTGCACAGTACTGTATATATACTAGGTGCGATTGGTAAATTGTCGCAATTATTTTGATGCCTCATAAAAGATAAAATAGTTCTTGTCCTAATACTTTTGCACAGTACTGTATATATAGTAAGTTCCTGGTTCATGGCATTCCCAACTTATGCCAATTTGTTGTTATGACATCACCTCCCATTAATATGTTACTAAAATCTTGTTCTGTCATTCTGACATACAGCACTGGCAGCATTGCAGAGCAAAGGCACAAAACTTCTCGTGTTAGCAGAATGATGCAGATGAATACATTGCCACATGGTAGCATATGGGGTAGGGAGAGGACGCCATTGTTTATAGTCATGTGTCATATGCCATATTTGATTATGCAACAATTACTTTTGTTCGTGTTTCTTGTGTGTGCTTCTTTTTTTTTTTTTATCTTTTTGGTCCTTCATTTTGTCTCCAAAGCATAAGTTCTTGAGACAGCACTTCAAAGAAAAAGAAAGCCATCTTCATGGAGATGAAATTAGATAATGGATTCTGTAGCCTTGGCTGGTAACCAGTCTACTGCAGAAAGCAATGGCAACCTACTGCGGGATAATCTTCTGCCCAGTCAGTCATGTCTCTTTCGAGACATGATCACCCAAGCATGTTTCACATATGGCACTTAACTGACTGACTGAAACACCAATGAACATTGGCCACATACTGCAACACGTAAAAGAATTTGCTCCTATGCAATCAACTGTGTTTACAAAGCAGCGAATTGGTTAAAATTATTAAGGGGAATGCTGTTATTGATAGTCACATGTCATATGCCTTGTTTAGTTGTGTTTCTTGAGCTTTTTTTTTTTAATTTTTGGTCCTTCACATTATGTCTTCCAAGCATACGCCTGATTTTTATGGGAGCAGTGCTTCAAAGAAAAGGAAAGCCATTTTCATAGAAGTGAAATTAGATAAAATAAAATGGTCAGAAAAGCTTGAAACACCAATGAACATTGGCCACATACTGGATCTAAGTTGTACAGCTGTTTCAACAATCATAAGGAAGTCATACTTTAACACATAAAAGGATCTGCTCCTATGTAATCGACTGTGATTACAAAGCAGGAAAGTCGTTTAATTATTGGAATGGAAAGTCGTTTAGTGCAATTGATTTCTTTTATTTCTTTATTTACGAGGGTCATTCAATAAATAAAGTGAATTTTTTGGTACAAAAACTTTTAATACAGATAGAAGCTTTTTTAAAAAATTTTTTTCATTTACTTCTTTTTTAAAGGAATTGCATTTTTTTGCAGATTGAAAAAAAAAACTTTGAGAGTTTTGGAGATTAACGAAGATGACCGACCAAGAAGCATGCTCCAGGATTGAACAGAAGTCAGTTATCAAGTTTTTGGTTGCTGAAGGGTACAAACCAGTTGAAATTCATAGAAGAATGTCAACTGGGTATGGTGCCACATGTTTCAACCAAAAAAAATGTCTACAAGTGGGCTAAATTGTTTAAAGAAAGATGAAGCAGTGTTGAGGATGAAGACAGGCCTGGAAGGCCTACGGAAGTGAGGGCTCCTGAGATGAGTGAATCAGTCAATGACCTCATCCCGGCTGATAGAAGGGTGACAGTGGATGACATTGCAAGGACTTTGAGCCTATCTGTTGAACAAACGCAGGGTTCATCAGTTACAGGGAGTCGTCTTGCATCAAGACAACGCAAGGCCTCACACAGCAGCTCAAACGGTGCAGACCATCAACGAGCTGGGCTGGGAACTGCTTCCTCATCCCCCTTACAGCCCAGACCTTGCCCCTTCAGACTTTCACCTGTTTGGTCCCTTGAAAGCGTTCATGAGAGGCATGAACTTTGAAAGTGACGATGAAGTCAAAAGTGCTGTGAGTGATTGGCTGAGACATCAGTCCAAAGATTTTTACGCTGAGGGAATACGGAAGCTTGTGCACAGACGGGAAAAGTGCGTGATACTGCTGGGATACTGGGTTGAAAAATAAAAAGTAAGCTTCTACCTGTATTAGAAGTCCTTATACCGAAAAATTCACCTTATTTATTGAATGACCTTCGTATTTATTATTTTTACTGTACAGTGTTTATATGATACTAGATTATGATTTTAAATGTATGTTATCTCAGGTAAGTTAATCTTGTAGAGTAGCTAGCACCCCTTCAGCACTCTAACCAATGGACTGGCAGATAGTCTGAAAGAGTCTATGAGTATGTATTTAAAAGGTTGTTTTTAATAAGTTGTAACAAGCAGATTGATATTTCGATTGATTTACTTCATCAGCTATTCACCATTTAGACCCTCCTCTCTTTTGCTCATAAGTTTTGTCTTAATAATTGTTTGTAACCTGTTCTGTATTTTTGCCTATATCCATGATCACCAAATATTGAGCTGAATAAATGTATTAAGTACTCATCTTTCTCTGTGTATCATTCACCTCAATGATACAACAGTGACATAATTACTTATACACAGTATGTGAATTCAAACTGACATTAAAAATCAACTTAGGTCATGGTCTAGAAATGAAACTCTGACCAGGTACCCACTGTGTGTGTGTGTGTGTGCGTATATTGCCATCTCTTGTCTCCTTGACTCGCATTCTTTCCCTGACAACCCTTGTATCATGCTCTTCTCCCTTTCCACTCTACTCTCATGCAGCTCTCTTCACATCAGTGTTCTTTCCTTCTCTTACCCATTCTCTGACACCCCCTGTAACTTCTTCTTCTTTTATATAACCCCCTGGGCAACAGTGGCAGTACTGCTTTGCTTGGAGTAAAATGATTATAATTATATATATATATATATATATATATATATAGAGAGAGAGAGAGAGAGGTTTAGGACAACCTTCTGGATTTATTATTAATAAATAGTAAGTTTAATACATTCTGTAGTTAAATTAATTTGTTGGGTAACTGAACTTTGAAATCTGTCAACCCTATCTTTGACATGAGGTAGCATAGTAAATTAGGTAAAAAGAGCTAAAATTTTCAGGAAATTTTATTATTATTGAATATATGATAAAACCTTTCAGGAATAGTAGGTCTCAACAAAAACATCCTTGATAATGGCCAAAAGCACTCAGACATATAGACTATTTGGACATAATTTATGTCGAGAAATGAAGAAATTTGTAAGAACTCATTAAAAATTGAATAAAAAACTTAACTGCATTATTTTGTCAGTAATTTCAAATGAAACCTGTATAAAAGAAGAATTGCTACCCACATACAAAATGTGTATATATTTTTTTATTCAGATACTTCAATCCAAGGAAAAAAAGCAGGAAGGTAAATTCCAAAAAACCCGATCCTAATTAATATCAAAAATTTCATTTTAATATTAAAAACTGATACAGGAAGAGAGCTCCATGTAATAAAATATTACAGAGCAAATATAAATTAAAATAGGATTAATTCAAGGATGTTGAATGACCATTTCGATATGAAAATCCCCACGGGGGATAACACATCACCTCAGCAACAAAAAAATCCTTTCAGAAACTGGAGAAAAATCAGTCTAATTTCCCTTTTTAAATGGATTTGAAAAGAAATTAAAAAAGAAAAAGAAAAAGATAAAACAAAATAAAATCAAATAAACATATATATATATATATATATAACAACAAAAAGATAGATGGAGGGCAGTAAAAGACTGTCCTCAAAGGTACTAAGCAACAAAAAGTGCTCAATATTATCTTGAGGAAGTAGAGCAAAAATACACTTATAATTTTTGGGAATCTGTATCACACTATCTGGGTATCAACCATTGGGTCTCTTCAGACATAGATATTCAGGTAGTGTGATACGGATTCCAAAATTTGTAAGTGTATATATAAACTAGTTTTTTTTCTAAATCCTATGATTTCACTTTCATTTTTAGGTTTCTGTATAAATCAAATTAAAATTATACATTTAATAAATTAAAAAATTGACATCCCAGATTGATAATTTATAATGACAAACAACTCTAGTACTAAAAAACAAAATTCAAATCTAGAAATGATCATTTCATAATAGAAAGTTTTGTGAGTACACTGTTATGTTCTTACTCAGGGCTTGTTTGTCAAGTGAGAACATTATAACGATGTACACACAAAACTTCCAAGTCAGCATGAACCTGCTCAGTTAAAGTGACAAACCCTTTGTGTTTATGAAGGCTCTATCTCCACCTAGATATCAAGCACTTTACGATAAAAAACCTGCTTGCCTAAATACACTTTATCAGTAAAATCACAGAAACAACAACCACCTTGGCACTAAACATTATCACAATTAAACACTATATATATATATATATGTGTGTGTGTGTGTGTGTGTGTGTGTGTTGTGTGTGTATTATAAATTATATCTTAGAACATGTACAAACTACAATCTACTACAAAATTGTACATTTTGTTTTGACATTGAAAGAACAATGTCTCATCAGGTAGTTAATAATGATGGTAATAAATGTTATTAGATTTTCAAAAATAACGTTTATTACCTTCATTAACTACCTGATAAGACATTGTTCTTTCAATGTCAAAACAAAATGTACAATTTTGAAGTAGATTGTAGTTTGTACATGTTCTGAAGTATAATTTATAAGAAATATTCACTGCTCTATTTTTATATTGAGCACTGTTTTAAATTATTGTTTTGAACATTGCAAATATTTTCTTTGTTCCTTATTCCTTTGGATATATATATATATATATATATATATATATATATATATATATATATATATATAAGCTTTAACAGCACAGTGTGGAAAATTGAGCACTGTTTTAAATTATTGTTTTGAACATTGAAAATATTTTCTTTGTTCCTTATTCCTTTGGATATATATATATATATATATATAAGCTCTAACAGCACAGTGTGGAAATACTAGCTTGTTATTTTCCGTACCTCAGAATCCAAGTTACTATCATTTCATTGACACCATTCATAGAATAGGTTTCCTCTTATCATGATGAATGTTTACACCCCCAATGAGGCTTAATTCTTTGAGCTTCTATTGGCTCTCAATTTCACTTCAAACCTTAACTGGAGTTCATATATTTAATACATTGTTAAAGAAGCTGGAAAAATGGCCAGTTCACTGTATCAGTTCAGATAGCATCTGACCTCTTCTGCCATGTTTTATCTTTATAGCGGCATCAAGCTAAAAATAAAATATTGATGCCAGATCTGTGTTGGCATTACTCAATCCTCACTCACCATCTTCGATAGAGTTCAAAATCATTTAGGCGGTTTTATAGAGAGAGGGATGATATTTTTCTCCAATCTGCAGCCACTTTTTCCAGAAACGTAAACATCACAAGCCTATTTCTTCATTGATGCTCTTTCCAAGGTTAATGTTCAGATGAGCTGCATTCGCTTGTTCCACCAGTTCAGACCTTTACTACTTGGACATTTCAAGCTACTTCTACGGGATCGAATCACCTTTATTTTCATTTTATTCCAAACTAACAGTATAGCCCGGCATTGCTCGGGTGTAATGAAAGCTTTAAAACTAATCCATAGAGCTCAGACTTAGCCAAAAGAATATTTTTGTGAAGTTTGGTGAGAACCGGATGAAAAATTGTAGATTTGTATAAAGGACATACAGACAGATAAACAGACACACATACACAAACATCTTGCCTTTTATATACATATATATATTATCACTTTTCTGCACTATTGTAAGAACTGCAACCTTGAAACTTCTGAATATCGTTTCTTATGTCTTCGTCTATGAGTGTATCAAATTTGATTAAAATTGGACCACTCCTTCTATAACCCGATTTTTTCGATTATCGATATTTATCGGGGGTACCTCAACACAAAACTTAGCTAAGAACACTCACAGACGCTTATAGTACAACTGTCTAAAATTTCAAGAAAATTGGTTCAGCCCTTTAGGAGTCTAGAAGTAATGGATACACACAGACACACACACACACACAGACAAAGTTCCATTTATAAATAAATTTAGATAGATAAAGAGGAAGTTCTACTCAAGCTGACTTTCTCCAAGACTTCTCAATGAGTGCTTTCTTGAATATAATCTTGACCCTTCAAATCTTCTTCTTCTATGTTTCTTGTCCTTTCGGGATGTAGGCGATCATGACCTTCCATGTCTCCCTATCCCTGGTGGCTCTTAGCACATTTTCTCCTGTAACACCATGCTACCCCCGTTTTGTCATCCACCTGCTCAGGCCTTTCAAATATGTTATCCGCTGCGTTCCTGTTTCTTTTTCCCCTCTATCTGGCCTGTTAATATCAAGCTTTCCAAGCCCTCCTTCCTCATTATGTCCCAGGAACTTTATCTGTCTCTTCCTGATGCTCAGATCAAGGGTCATTAATTATCTACCTGCATACTCATAAACACCTTTTCTTACCACCTTCTCTTTCACTCATGTCCCACACTTCACTCATCATTGACATTCTAACTGTAATGCTCTACTTTGTGTGACTTTTGAGCCTCGTATTTGGTAATAATGAGTAAGAAAAAATTAGAATAAGTGTTTCAATACAAAACTAGAAAATTAGTTTGATATTCTATGACTTTTTACTTGAAGTGTAAATCTTAGAAAAAAAAAAGAGTATTGAACTGTTATGAGATACATGTTCCCTTACAATACTGGAAAAATCTTCTCACAGATGTAAAAGAGACTTGGAACAATGGAAATGTGGTTCTACAGAAGGATACTGAGGATACCATGGACCAAACATGTGATTAATGACGAGGTTTTAGAAAAAAATGGAAAAAAAGGAAATTTATACATAACATCAAGTGTAACACGTTTGCCGGCTGATTGGTTGGTTTGCTGCCCCTATGGTCTTTTCGACCTTTATCAAACTTTGCAGAGACAGCTGAATAACAGTGCGACGTGGTGGCAGGTGGTGTGTGGTCGTTTGGTCTTTGTCACCTGAAAATCTCTCACCAACTTTCCAACTGATTTTTCTCATTGAGTCTCCATTTTTATAGTTGTCCCCAATTCTCTTGGGGGATCTATCCGACTCAAAGCTTTTGACCAATGAGATTATTTTCCACCCACACGATTTATAGGGAGCCATGGCTCAATGAATGAAATATCAACAGCTCACATGATGTAATGTCTTTCTGTTTTCTTTCTTTCAAATTCATCATTTTTGGTTTTCCAACAGGCAGGAAAGCAGGAAGAAGATAGGCAGAGGTTATAGAGTTTAGAGAGGACAGAGGAGAGTTCTGGGGCACATTTCTTCAGTACTATGACTGGGATTCCGTCACCGCCGCTCGCTTTGTGTGGGTCAAGTTGTGCAATTATCTTGGCGACCAGCGAGGGTGTAATGCGGACGTTATTTATTTGAGCCTTAGTTCTGGGTGGGAAGTCTGGTGTAGGTATTCCTAATGAGTCCAGTGTCGAATTGGTTGAGAATCTACGGGCAAAGCATTCAGCCTTGTCAGCTGGGTAGGTGAGAACTTCAAACTCATTGATTAGTGGGGGTATTGAAGTCTTGTTCCTGCTGAGCACGCTTTTGCAGAGACGCCAGTAATCTTTGGAACCAAATTTAGAGGATGCTATGCGTTGCCTAATTCTGGTAGCAAACGCCCTCTTGGCTTCGTTCAGTACTTTTTTACACTTGTTCCGTGCTGAGGTGAAAATGCGCCTGTTTTGGTTCGACGATCAGCTTCGATAGAGCCGGAAGAAATGGTTCCGGTGGGCAATGGCGGCCGAGCAAGCGGGTGAGAACCAGGGGGACGAATTTGGTTTTAGTTGGAATTTCCTGACCGGGATAAAAGCATCGATGCCAGCCTTAACCCAAGAGGAGACTTCGGAGGCACAGTCTTCGACGAAGACCGAAGACGTTGTTCCAGGGGACGTCGCAGAGGAAGTCCCTGAACGAGTCCCAGTCGGCTCTTTGGTAGCAGTATGATATTCTGCTGGTCTGGTTTTCTTGGGTAGAGTTAGTGCGGACTGATATGTTGACGGAGACTACGGCGTGGTCAGAGTTTCCGAGGGGGCAGAGTTGCCTGGTAGTGCAGGAGTCTGGGATGGATTTAAAGCAAAGGTCGAGTAAAGAGTACCTTCCGTTAGGGTTTTTAGAGAAATGTGTGAAAAGAGTTGTGAGTTCAGTACCAGGCTAGAGCAGTGGTGAACAACCTGCAGGATTAGAGGGAGATAACTCATAACTTCCAATTATGGCATAACTACTACACAAGAAATGAAAATGATATATCCCAGTGATTGTAATAAAGAGTTTGGTTCAAAATTCCTAGCACCTGAAAAAGGCAGGAGCGTAGAACAGCCAAAACATCGTACAAATGCCAACAAAGATAAGGACAATAGTCCAAATAATGTAAATACTGTACTACAAAATTTACAGTAAAAGAACAAATCAAAGTACAAGAAAATAGTGGAGAGCCATGATAACCTTCATCCTGTATAAACACAGCATATAAAGAAGATTTCAGTCTGAACTGTCAACTTATATACAAACTAGCAGTATAGCCCGGCGTTGCTCGGGTGTTATGAAAGCTTTAAAACTAATCCATGGTCCTGGAGCTCAGAGTCTTTGGACGTTGGCATGAAAGACTAAAAAGCAATAGTTGTTTCCAGTTAAAGTGAAACCGCAGACTGAAAGAAAAATGAATGGATGAAGTCAAATTTTGATTTCCTGGTATCGATTTATACATATATATATTATCAATTTTCTGCATTATTGTAAGAACTGCAACCTTGAAACTTCTCAGTATCATTTCTTATGTCTTTGTCTATGAGTGTGTCAAATTTGATTAAAATCTGACCACTCCTTCTATAAACCAATTTTTGCGATTATCGATTTGATATTTATTGGGGGTACCTCGACACAAAACCTAGCTAAGAACACTCACAGACGCTTACAGTACAACTGTGTAAATTTTCAAGAAAATCGGTTCAGCCGTTTTGGAGTCTATAGGTAACGGATACACACACACACACAAAGTTCCATTTATAATAAAGTTTAGATATAATATTCCTGTTTGCAATGAATCATAACCAAAATTTTCCTTCACACATCAACGCCTACTTGAAAACACAGCACCTGCATCTGAACTCCAAGAATGATTATATTTGAAGCTATCTTATCCAAGAGATTTCACCAAAATTAATGTCTGCTCCTCTCATTCCAGCAAGGTTAACCTCTCATTCAAGGTTTGAATATTTTTCAACATTTGTTTTTCTTTCTTTTCCAATACCAGATAAAATGTCATATGATCACAAACCTTGCCACAACATACAACTGCCCATGATACATCTCTTTTATCTTTTTATAATTTCCGGCCATCCATATTTCTGTTCTTGCTCAATGAAAATATCTAACTCTTCCACTATATCACTTCAACTCTGAAAAGAAGGTTGCTAGGATACCTCCTTTATAAAAGCATACAACTGGATTGGCAAATAGGTCTCATTATTTTCTTGCTGAAATTTTTCTTTTAATCATTTCACCCCAAGCAAGGTGGTAACGCCACTGATGCACAGGGGGCTACATAAGAGTAAAAGATTAGTTAGGAGGAGAGTAAAGGAACAGACGAACCAGTTACAGGGGGTATCAGAGAAAGGACAAGAGAAGGATGGGAATACAGGTGCGATGACAGTTGCAAAGGTAGAGAGAAAGGAAAAGATAAACAGGGTGATGTAGAAAGAATTGGAGTCAAGTGGTTAAGAGATGGGTATTGACCTTGCATTTAAATTCCTGGAGGTTATAGCCATCAAAAAAGCAAGAATATGGAAAAGAGTTCCACAGGCGGGAAGTGAGAGAAAAGCTGCTGGAGTAGAATTGTCGGCTGCATTTAGTAATAACAGTAAGCTCTATTTTAATAATTTCCACCAGGTACTTGAATGTGTGGGTGGTGTAATGGATTATAGCTCAGAATTGTTAATCAGTGAATCACATTTAAAACTTGACCTTGTGCCACATTTCACTTGAGTAAGTATGCGAATAAATACAACAGAAAATTATACTTATATATATATTTGAATATGTATAATAAAATATATATATATATATATATATATATATATATATATATATATTTGAATATGTATGATTTAAAATATATATATATATATATATATATATTTGAATATGTATAATTTAAAATAAAATATATATATATATATATATATATTTGAATATGTATAATTTAAAATATATATATATATATATATTTGAATATGTAATAATAAAATATATATATATATATATATATATATATATATATATATGAATATGTAATAATAAATATATATATATATATATATATATATATTTGAATATGTATAATTTAAAATATATATATATATATATATTTGAATATGTATAATTTAAAATATATATATATATATATATATTTGAATATGTATAATTTAAAATATGTATATATATATATATATATATATATATATATAAACTTATTTATAAATGGAACTTTGTCTGTGTGTGTGTGTGTGTGTGTGTGTCCTTTACCTATAGACTCCAAAACGGCTGAACCGATTTTCTTGAAAATTTACACAGTTGTACTATAAGCGTCTGCGAGTGTTCTTAGCTAGGTTTTGTGTTGAGGTACCCCTGATAAATATCGAAAATCGATAATCGAAAAAATCGGGTTATAGAAGAAGGGGTCTGATTTTAATCAAATTTGATACACTCATAGACAAAGACCTAAGAAACGATATTCAGAAGTTTCATGGTTGCAGTTCTTACAATAGTGCAGAAAATCGATAATATATATAAAAGGCAAGATGTTTGTGTGTGCGTGTGTCTGTTTATCTGCCTGTATGTCCTTTATACAAATCCACAATTTTTATCCGATTCTCACCAAACTTCACACAATATTCTTTAGGCTGAGTCTGAGTTCCAAAACCATGGATTAGTTTTAAAGCTTTCATTACACCCGAGCAACACCAGGTTATACTGCTAGAACATATATATATATATATATATATATATATATAAGCATGTCTTTTCTATATATGTTTCTTCCTTGGGTAACTACTAAGGGCTGCATGTCTTAGTGCTCTTAAATAGAATCCTATAAATATTCAAGATTTTATCTTGTTACAGAGGTTCATAAGGTCATTCTTGTTGGTTGATATTCTGTAAGCCACCAACTCAAGTTTGTTGTTAGTGTTATGTCACATGATATGTAGAAAGGTTTATGTGTTGTTAAACTTAGATTCAAAGGTAAAGTTTATTCTAGGTTCATCGTTATTAAGTTTGTTAAGAAGATTGGATAAATCTGAGTTTGGTGGATACACTAATGCTTTCAAAACATATCTAGAGGATTAAAAACAAAAGACAAATTACACCAAAAATATCATGAAAAATAAGGAAAAAGCCACAGCAATCCATCCTAAAATTGTCTCTGAAAGAAAAAATAACTACAATTACCTTCTCAGATCAAAACAACTAAACAATCATTCACAACTCATCTCAAAATGCAGACACAAAAACAAATTTTTATTATTCTAATTAAGATCAAAAACTATAAATGAACAAGCAAAAACAAATGAACAAAAGCAGGTATACTCAATTAATCCAAACAAATAAATAAGCAAATAGACTAAGTGAATAATAAACAAATTAACAAACACCATCTCCCAAAATAAGCATTTAAATAATACAATAGCCTACCCACAATGCATCACTGACCTGTATCGATAAATAGGTGAGCAAAAACACAATGCACACTTGCATTTTTATATAAAAATCCCTTTCCAATGCACTTTCACACTAAAATTCCTTATTAACAATATATATATATATATATAAATTGTTAAGTTCATAAGTAAAAAGTAAAAGTTATTTACCTTTGTTCTACAGGAAATGAGGATGATTGGAAGTGGAATGGTTTTTCCTTCTAAATATTTGAAAGGAATTAATATTTTTTGCTGTAATTTATTATTTATCTAACTGCAAAATAATTATTGTTGCTGTCACTACTTTTGAGATTAATGGGTTATGTTTTATATTATTTACATTTAAACTAATGTTTGAAAATGCACTGGAAAGGGATTTTACTATGAAAATGTATTGGAAAGGGATTTTATTATGAAAATGCATTGGAAAAGGGATTTTTCTATGAAAATGTATAGGAAATGGATTTCACTATGAAAATGTATTGGAAAGGGATTTTCCTATAAAAATGCATTGGAAAGGGATTTTACTATGAAAATGCATTGGAAAAGGGATTTTACTATGAAAATGCATTGGAAAGGGATTTTACTATGAAAATGCATTGGAAAAGGGATTGTACTATGAAAATGCATTGAAAAGGGATTTTACTATGAAAATGCATTGGTTAGTGATTTTACTGTGAAAATGCATTTGAAAGGGATTTTACTATGAAAATGCATTGGAAAGGGATTTTACTATGAAAATGTATAGGAAATGGATTTCACTATGAAAATGTATTGGAAAGGGATTTTCCTATAAAAATGCATTGGAAAGGGGTTTTTCAATGAAAATGCATTGGAAAGGGATTTTACTGTGAAAATGCATTGGAAAAGGGATTTTATTATGAAAATGCAATGGAAAAGGGATTTTTCTATGAAAATGTATAGGAAATGGATTTCACTATGAAAATGTATTGGAAAGGGATTTTCCTATAAAAATGCATTGGAAAGGGGTTTTTCAATGAAAATGCATTGAAAGGGATTTTACTGTGAAAATGCATTGGAAAGGGATTTTATTATGAAAATGCATTGGAAAGGGATTTTGCTATAAAAATACATTGGAAAGGGATTTTACTATGAAAATGCATTGGTTAGTGATTTTACTGTGAAAATGCATTTGAAAGGGATTTTACTATGAAAATGCATTGGAAAAGGGATTTTACTATGAAAATGCATTGGAAAGGGATTGTACTATGAAAATGCATTGGAAAGTGATTTTACTATGAAAATGCATTGGAAAAGGGATTTTACTATGAAAATGCATTGGAAAGGGATTTTACTATAAAAATACATTGGAAAGGGATTGTACTATGAATATGCATTGGAAAAGGGATTTTACTATAAAAATACATTGGAAAGGGATTTTACTATGAAAATGCATTGGAAAAGTATTTTTACTATGAAAATGCATTAAAAAACATTTTACTATGAAAATGTGTTGGAAATGATTCATCAAGCAACCCTGTATGATTTGACACATCACAAAATCAAACAACTCAGTCAAGAGTATTTCTTGATATAAGACATGACCAATATAGTAATGAGTATCATATACCTTTTGGAAATTTGCTCAACACAACAGATGCTGGAGATAAGCCAGGATGTATACAGCTGAAATGTTATCAATATACAATAAAATAGCAGAAATGAAACTGTAAGAATCAATATCACATTTCAAAATTATTATTATCCCCCTTCCCTAATTCCCAAAATATCAGATTAAAAAAAAAACACTGCAATATAGCATCAGGTTTTATTGCAGAAAGTATAAACACAAAATGACTCATTTTGGCATTTCCTCACTTTAAGTCAACACAGATACTTAAATATTTGCAGTGGTTTTGTAAAATAATTTGAGTTTCAGTAAATATTGATTCTTCTGTCTTGATTAGGAGAGGTTTTGCTTTTAACATCTGCTAATTGGCTGCCTGTGTGAAATCCAAGACAGGATGTGTTGATAGTAAACTGTAGTGGGTTCATCTTTAGATTCAAGCAATTTTTTTCTTTCTTTTGCGGTTTTCATTCTTGATCTTTTTTTTTTTTTGTTCCAATTATTTGCTCTGTTATTTTTCACTGTATTTTCTTCCTATTATAATCCATTTGTCTACAAGTAAATAAACTTCAATTTGGCTACAAATATATTTTTTTTAATCATTTCACCCCAAGCAAGGTGGTACTGCCACTTGTGCGCAGGGGGCTACATAAGAGAAGAGTGAAAGTTTAAGCAGGAGGAGAGTGAAGGAAAAGATGAACCAGTTATAGGTGGTGTTGGAGAAAGGGGAAGAGAAAGATGAAAATATCAATGTGCAGACAGTTATAAGGGTAGAGTGAGAAAGTAAAAGAACAAGATATACAGGGTGATGGGGAAAGGACGAGAGAAGGACTGGAGTCAAGTGAATAACAAAGGGAAATTAACATTGCATTTAAATTTTTGGAGATTGTAGCCATCAGAGAAGCAAGTATATGGAAGGGAGTTCCACAGGTGGGAAGTGTGAGAAAAGAAGCTACTGAAGTAGAAGTGATGGCTGCATTTGTTTGATTTAACTATAAAAGAGTGGGACCTTGTAGCCAGTCTGGTTGCTTGAGTAAATTCTTGTAGAGGGGGCATCAGTTAACTAACCTTGTTGGAGCAGAAGCCATGAAAATATTTGTACAATAGACAGAGGGAAGCCATATTCCATCAATGAGAAAATAGCTGGAGTTGAGCTGCCAGGACTGGAATGATCACATTACAGATTCTCCTTTGGAGCTTGTCGAGAACCCTGAGATGAATGTAAGGGGTGCCCAACTGAATATGACAACAATCCCCAAACTTACATTAATGTGGCTTACTCTGATATTTGTCATGACCCTTCAGGACATGGCTCTCCATAATTTACATTCCTTTATAGTTCTTAATAAATTTTGTCATTTTGTTAAAAACTTGAAGCTGCACCTTCCAAACTGAAGAGAAACTCTGTAAACAGAGCCAGACAGAATTGTAATAGAGGCACTGATAGTCTTGGATGATTTGGGGAGAGGCGCTGATACTCTTGGACGATTTGGGGAGAGGCGCTGATACTCTTGGACGATTTGGGGAGAGGCGCTGATACTCTTGGATGATTTGGGGAGAGGCGCTGATAGCCTTGGACGGTTTGAGTAGAAGTGCTGATAGTCTTGGACGGTTTGAGTAGAAGTGCTGATAGTCTTGGACAGTTTGAGTAGAAGTGCTGATAGTCTTGGACAGTTTGAGTAGAAGTGCTGATAGTCTTGGACAGTTTGAGTAGAAGTGCTGATAGTCTTGGACAGTTTGAGTAGAAGTGCTGATAGTCTTGGACAGTTTGAGTAGAAGTGCTGATAGTCTTGAACGGTTTGAGTAGAAGTACTGATAGTCTTAGATGATTTTGGTAGAGACAAGATTACAGAAATAAGAAATGAAATCTACAACAGTGGCAATATACCAAAGTAGGTCTATATTCATAGCACTGGCTAAGAAACCCAGTACAAACAAATATAAACTTCCACTCACCTAAACTCTGTTCTGCTATACATTTACTGAAGCTCATGAAGAAAGTTATGCATTTTCTTTCTCTGTTTCTCTTGCCTTCAAACTTTCCTGTGAGTATCAAATTTTCCAAGGCCTCTTTCCTCATTAGGTGTCTTTGTCCTTATAAACTTTTTCATTGCTTATGTGGACAATATGGAAGTTTTAAGAAAAATGAAAACAAAAAGGACACTTATACATAGCATCAGAAAGACAAAGTTGAAACTTCTGGGACACATAACGAGGGAAAACTTAGAAAATTTGATACTCACAAGACAGTTTAAAGGCAAGATGGAAATCATTACATAACTTACATGATGAGTTTGTATATATGGTTGGCAGAACAGGGATTAGGAGAGATAGTGAAAAGACAAAATTTACTAAGATTTACAAAAGACAGGAAATTGTGGAGAGCCATGATCACCCACAACACACCGAAAAAATCTTTATAATTAAAGTGTTCAATATCAAGTGACAGAGGACTGATAGTAACAAATAAAACTAAAATCTTGGCTTCTACTTAAATTCTCTTACAGAAAATTAAATAATCTTTTTGAAAATATATTTCTAGAAATAAATTTAATTTTATGATCAAGTCTCCTGAAAAGTGGATGTAATTTCTGTAAAATTTAAAACAGGAACAAAATAAGCAATGATATAATTTTTTATTACTATATAAGAACAGAAAAATACTAGCTATGAATATCAGCAAATAGTAATAGCTGCTCGTATGCAAGTATGCCTGTCTAATATGTCACCTAGCCAATCCCATTGCAGATGTCTGCTCAAGCACATTTTTATTTGTTCAGCACCTCCAGAAACCACTTGTGGTTTATGATGCAAGTATACTATAGGATCCAGATGGTAATGTATGTGTGTGTGTGTGTAGTAGACATCATGATTGTTGGTTTTTCACACGTGTATATATATATATATATATATATATATATATATATATACGGGCCATAATTATTAGGCCACCCCAGTTTTTAAAAAATGATGTATTTCATACTATTTTTAGTATTTATTACTAAGTGGATAATTCTAAATGAAAATATAATGGTTCTTTGGTTATTATTACTTTACAAAATTTTACAAGGCAGCTAGGAAGCCTTTGCTTTGGCCAGCTAATAAGAAGAAGAGACTAGCATGAGGAAGGGAGCACAAAAACTGGACACCAGAACAGTTCATTTGATGCACGTCTTATTGTGTAGTATTAACAAAAAATAGTTTATGTTCATTTAGAATTATCCACTTGACAATAAATACTAAAAATAGTATGAAATACATCATTTCTTTTTAGAAACTGGGGTGGCCTGATAATTATGGCTGGTAGTATGTGTATATATTATACACATACACTACCGGCCATAATTATTAGGCCACCCAAGTTTTTTAAAAGAAATGATGTATTTCATACTATTTTCAAATAAATATGTGAAAAGTTTATGCATATATAGTCTTGTGTATGTTAAGTTTAGAATGCAGTAAGTACATTGTTACCATTTTCATAATTTATTATTTATAAGTAAAAGAAAATCAATTTTTGCTAATGGCTAAAAGTATAGCTGGAAATGCTCAAAAGTACAAAAGGACATTTCTTATATAATTTAAGTTTCAAAAAGAAAAAATTACGCGAACACATGAAAAATTATATAAAAAAACTTCATGATAATAACTTGGTGTCATTTTCAATGAAACCTGTATAAAAGAGAGATTGTTGCCCAAATATACGATAGATAGATAGATAGATATTATTAAGTATTACATTATAACATATTTAATAAATATTCATTGCTCTATTTTTATATTAAGCACTGTTTAAAGTTGATGTTTTGAACATTGCAATTTTATTCTTTGTTGTTCTTCATTTGGATATATAGACAGATAAATTACACTCGCATGCATATATATTTACTGAGATAGATGGATATATATATATATATATATATATATATCTAGAGAGAGAGAGAGAGAGAGATGAAACAAAGTAAAAACATGGTAATTGAGCATGAGAAGCAAAGCAATAATGCTACTAAAATGTAGGTGGGGGAGATTACAGAGAGTGAAAGAGAATGAGAAAGATTTAATTGAAATGATTTTGGAAAGGACAATAAAGAAAGAAGACAGAATATGGTGAACAATGTTAGATTTAAATTTTTGAAAATTGCATTTATCAGAGAAATAAGAAATCAGACAGCAATTCCACAGGTGAAAAGTGTGAGAAAAGGAACTAAATGATTAAAAAAATTATGAACATAGATATATACGTAACAATGAACAAATACACACACACACACACACACAAATACACACACACACACACATATATATATATTATTCATTATTACTTTAGAATAAAGTAATAATTAATAATAAATATTCATTGCTTTATTTTTATATTCAGCACTGTTTTAAATTAATGTTTTGGAACATTGTAATTATTTTGTTCTAATTCATTTGGATGTATATATATATATATATATATATATATAAACTTGTATTACATCAAAACAATGTAGGACACACTTTTCATTTCTCTAATGCTAGTTTAATTAAAAAAAAGAACATGACCTAACCTTTTATGAAGAAAGTACTTTGAAAACAGGATGTGCGTTGTGGTGCAGTGGATATCGGCTCGGAACAAGAAATCGAGGAGCCGAGTTCGAATTCCAGTTGAATTCATTGTATTCACTTACGCGCAAATACCCTTGGGAAAGGTATTAATCCATCTCTTCCTTCCAGTTATGGGTTAAATAACAGGACAGATTGGGTTCTATAGCCTTGGATGGCAATCAGTCTACCGCAGAAAGCAATGGCAACCTACTGCGGGATAATCTTCTGCCCAGTCAGTCATGTCTCTTTTGAGACATGATCGCCGAAGCGTGTATCACGTATGGCACTTAACTGACTGACTGACTTTGAAAACATGAATAGCATTACTACCAACAAAAACACTCATTTAAAATATATCACTTCTGTATCATTCTACAAATCTATACTCCATGAATCCGAAATGTCTCTACCAATAGGTATAATTAAATAACTGAAAGTTACTTCCATGTATTCATGACGCTGTATTATTTTTTCTCTATATGCACTACATTCTATTTTACTTTATAATTAATCTATTATAATTGTTTTCTCCCTATTATTTTCTATTATTATTTATATATATATATATTTTTTTTAATCATTTCACCCCAAGCAAGGCGGAAACACCACTGATGTGCAGGGGGCTACATAAATGTAAAAAGATTAATTAGAAAAGAGTGAGGAGTACAAACTAGTTAGAAAGGAACAATAGAAAGCTGAGAAAGCAGGTGCGATGACAGATACATAAGCGGAGAGAAAGGGAAGGTTATACAGGGGTGGGGAGAGAGCTAGAGTCCAGTAGATGAGTATTGACTTTGCATTTAAATTTCTGGAGGTTGTAGCCATCAGGAAAGCAAGAATACGAGAGTGAGTTCCACAGGCGGAAAGTGCGAGAGAGGAAGCTGCAGGATTAGAATTGTCGTCTGCATTTGGCTAACCTGACTGTGAATGGGTGGGACCCAGTTGCCAGTCTGGTTGCACGAGTAAACACCTGTTGAGGAGGCATCAGTGACTTGTTACTATTATTATATATTATATTTTTCTCCCTTTCATTATACATTATTATATTTTATTTTTATTATTATATATTATTTTCTTATTTATTATATATTATTGCATGTTATCTATATTGCTTAATTGCGATATAGTAATGACATATATGTTACTTTATATAATTACTATTATGATATTCTATTATGTAATACCTTAATGTTTTAATATTTCTAAATATTACTCAATTATGATATTGTAATTCTTTTAATACAGCATAACTTAGTATTTTAATACATATTATTTTATTGAGAGATTCTAAACATGAACAACTTACTTTCAAAAAATTTATTTTATTTATTAAAAGTTTGTTTCATACTTGTATACATTATTTCACTAGAATTTTAAATGGAAATGTATTTAGTTTTATCATTCGCACACATACTAACCTTACTGACTCATAAATACACATATTCATTCATGATTCTCTTATACACGTATTTCATTTTAAATAAGAAAATCATCTATTGTTTGCTATTTGTATACATTATTTTGCTACAATTTTGAACAAAAATGTATTTTGTTTTATCATTCATATACATACTAACATTACCCACATATAAACACATTTAATTTGTCTATAGTTTAAATACATTTGACACATGCATTATTTTTGCAGACATACACTTACATTTAAAATAAACATCTCTTGCTTTTATTACACATGTCACACATACATATAAACAAGCATAAGTTTTTTTCATCTTTTCTTCTCTACACTTAAAAATGTCCATTTATTGCTTCATTACATGTGACCCTTATCTGACCCATGAACTCAAACCTCAATCAACATACTGTTCCTTTGGATTCATCTTTAAAAAAATCTCTGAAAAAGCATGTCAAAGAGAAACAAGTCAGATTAAAGACAATTTTTCCTACCTGTTCTTTACTTATTCTATATATATATATATATATAAATGGAGCTCTATGTTGAAACGCCAAATCAAATGGTCCAAAATATGGCACGGTGACTCCAGATTAAAATTTCTTATTCGGGCAGTATATGACACCCTGCCAAGCCCAACAAACTTACAATTATGGTATAAAACCCAGTCGCCAAATTGTCATCTTTGTGGGTGCAAAAGTACCTTAAAACATATCCTGAGTAGCTGTAAATCTGCACTAGCTGATGGGTGCTACAGGTGGCGCCATGACAAAATCCTAAAAGAGATTGTGAAAATAGTTCAAAATGCTATCAAAGAGAATGTTTACAACCCAGACACAAGGCAGATAAAATTTATTAAAGTGGGCACGAAAATCCCACAAAATAGAAAGGTAAATCCAAACCTGCTATCTCCTGCAACAGACTGGGAACTAAGGGCCAATATAGGCTCAAGATTGAAATTCCCAGAGCAAATAGCCATCATAAAACTTCGCCCAGATATAGTTTTCTTCTCACATAATTTGAAGAAGATAGTCTTGTGGGAACTGACGGTCCCCTGGGAAGAAAACGCAGAGGAAGCTCATGAAAGGAAGAAGTTAAAATATGACGAACTGCTGGATAGTTGCAGGGTTAAAGGCTGGAGGGCTAGCTGCACTCCTATAGAAGTGGGGACTAGAGGATTTGCAGCAAGGTCCTTATGCAAAGCCTTAACAGTAGGATAGTGGGAGTAAAAAAAGGAAAGCACTCAAGTCCATAACCGACACAGCGGTAAGAACAGCTAATTGGTTATGGATCAAAAGAGAGAGTGCCTGGATTCCAAATTGTTAGCTAAATTCCCCGAAATTCTGCGTCTAAATTAATGTTTCGGACGAGCTCATGTACCGTTCGCCTCTAAATGGAAAGTGGCTCTGACTGTTGCCAATCAGAAGCATTTGCAAGGTTTCGTACCAGGCCTAAACGTAATTTTCCAGTGTTTGAAAGCGCTTATCGAGGGTGGGCCAGAAACTGATCATCTCTGGTCGAGTCAGCGCGGTGAGGGGGGAATGATGTTGAAAGACCCAAAACCCCCCAGTAATCCTCGTGATGACATCACTGACGATACCCTCTAGCGCCCCCATTACGGTGCGTATGTTTGAAATCATATATATATATATATGTTTGTGTGTGCATCCAACATACATCTAGACAGACAAGCATTTCTACATAAACACACATATAGTATTACACACTTTACAATAAAAAACTTTTCCTTTCAAAACTATCCATTGCTTTAATATATATCTCACACACACACATTAACTAACATTACTGTCCAACATACACCTAAAAAACAAGTGTTTCTACACAAACATACATACACTGTTATACATTTTACCATCCAAAATATTGCCTTAATACATATTACACATATCTAAACAATAAGAACTAACCCGAAATCGCAACATATCAGGATACAGTTTGATTGTTTTTTCATTTTTATCTCAGTCTATGAAGAAGATTTAAAGAAAAGTGAAACATGTTAGATTGAGATATATTTTCTATTTGTTCTTTCTTCTTTATCTTATAATCTTGTTGGATTCTAAAATATATATATATATATATAGATATAAAAATCAAAATAATAACTAAATAGACTCTGTAAGTATGTAGGCTGTAAATTTATACTAAGATAAACCTTCAGAAAAACCACTAACAAACAGAACCTAATTCCGTTATAATCTGGTGCACTGAGGCGTCAGATAAATGGGGAGAAAAAAAAGAAAGCCGCGGAACAAGAACAAAACATTCAATACTCCGCAGTAAAGAAAAAAACCCCAAACGGAACCAACCACAAGAAAAAGTGCTCGATACAAAGTACAAAAGATATACAAAAGTAGAGCAAAGACACACAAAAAAATCTAAAGCGAGCCAAAACCTACCGCGGTTTCACACTACGGATCGTCAGGGAAAAGGCCTTTTCCCTGACGATCCGTAGTGTGAAACTGCGGTAGGTTTTGGCTCGCTTTAGATTTTTTTCATGTATATATAGATATATATATATATATGTAGGAAAGATCAGCCAGTTATGCTACCATGATTTTGACATTTTTGGTTTTGTCAGTCAATTTGGTTTAACTGATGGTTTAACAGTTAACCCTTTTATAAATTCATAACTGGAAGTTCAAATTAAGGGAGTGATTTGTTATTGGAAATCCTTTTATCCTAGTCTGTCAGTCAGTCAGTTAAGTGCCATACATGATACACGCTTAGGCGATCATACCTCAAAGGAGACATGACTGACTGGGCAGAAGATTCTCCCACAATAGTTTGCCATTGCTTTCTGCGGTAGACTGGTTGCTGACCAAGGCTATAGAACCCAATCTTTCCTGTTATTTGACTCATAGCTAGAGGGGGAAGAGATGTATTATATTATTAAGTAGTAATTAGTGGGGGATCAGTTTATTACTTCATAACAGTATAAAACTGATCCCCAACTTTATGCTCAATAGAAGCCTTAATCATGTTTTCAACTATTATATGCAGCCAGTTAAGTGCCATACATGATACACACTTAGGTGATCATGTCTCAAAGGAGACATGACTGACTGGGTAGAAGATTCTCCCAGAGTAGGTTGCCCTTACTTTCTGCAGTAGACTAGTTGCCATCCAAGGCTATAGAACCCAATCTGTCCTGTTATTTAACCTTAACTGGAGAGAAGAGATGGATTTATACCTTTTCTAAGGGTATTTGCACATAAGTGAATGTAAGGAATTCATCTGGAATTCAAACTTGGCTCCTTGATTTCTCGTTCTGAGCCAATATCCAGTGCACCACAATGCACATCTGGCTCCTGGTTTGTACGAGCCTAGAAAATATTTTCTTATGTGTCTAATATCTAAAAGATCTACATGTTGAATCTTCATCTCCCTTCAAACATGTATTGAGCACTTTCTAATACAACTGTTTACTGGTCTAATTTAATTTAAATCTGACCCACAATGATTTAGCCTTTTACCTGTTACATGTGGTTTTGTTGCATGCAGTAAAGAAACATGCAGCAATTAATCCTCAAACATTCAAGCAAAATGGGTTGACCCCGTGTTTTATCTAAAAATCTGCAAAACATCTACTGACCTCAAGAGACGCATGCATGTGTCCATGGAAGTTGGGCACTTCTTTATTTTACTGAGTTCTTATTTGTTATCACTGATAAGAGAGTTTTATATATATATATATAAAACTCTGTGTATATATATATATATATATATATATATGAATAGAATAAGTAAAGAACAGGTAGAAAAATAAGTGTTAATTTGTCTTTAGTTTAAATATGCTTATTTTCGCTTATATATAGTTACATTCATAAAAACATCTAGTGTTTTTATTACGTATGGCATACACACTTAAACAGACATAAGTTTTTCCTCTACATTTAAAATATTCATCACTTGCTTCATTACATGTGAGACATATCAAACCAATGAAATCATACCTCAACATACTGTCTCTCTAGATTTTAGAAAAGATTTTTTTTTTAATTTTTAAATCATTCCTCTATAAAAATATATATATATATATATATATATAAGAAAAATTAAGGCAGACACATTATTTCATGGTAAATTGGAAGTTTATGCCTATTTCAGGTGAACCATCATCAGCTTCCATCTTTATTGTACAAAAGATTTTACACAAATGAAATTCACAATGACCCCAGAAACAAAAAAGAAATGGTTCACCTGAAATAGGCCTATACTTCTGATTTACCATGAAATAACGAGTTTGTCTTAATTTTTCTTATACTTGCTCTATATGTATTTATATACATATATATTTAGAGCTCTTTTAGAGAGTTATCCTGCCACTGTATGGACAGGATACTCCTTTGGATTCTTCTATATAAACACCACAGGCTGATATATATATATATATATATTGGACAAAATAATTGGGTTGACAAAATAATGGAAACACTTAGTACTATAATAGCATAATTTAAAAAAATTAAAATTTGAATTAAAAATAAAAATTAATAAAATTCCGAGAGAGGAATTCAAAGGGGGGTAATTTATAATTATTATAAATGATAAATAATATTTGCAAGGGAAATTTAAGAAAGAAAGTAATAAAGCAAGAGAGTAAGAAGGAAAGAAAGAAAAAAAAATTAAGCTTATCAGGTAATCAAAATTAATCTGCATGTAAGTATTTAAGTACCGTATAAACTCACGAATAGGTTGCACCATTAGTTTGGGATTGTCAAACTGGCTATTGGTAGTTGATTTGCATATAGATTGCACTATAATCTGTAGAATTACATGGCCCTTTTTTAACGTAAATATAACTGATATTTATTAAATATTTTCAAATATTCACCCTTATTTTAAAACTTTGCATATATTAAAGCACAAGAACAGTGTTTCTTTATTCAGATATAGTTATTCAACTTCATCAGGACTGAAACCCCAAAATTCTTTTTCATCATCATCATCACTGTAAAATATTCTTTCAGTTCAGTTCATTCAGTTTATTTTATTTCTCCCTTATGCTTGAGCCCAGGGTACTCAGCTGGACTACTGATACACCATAGTCTACTACAGATTCTTAAAGTACAACTCTGTTAATCTGCTATGAAATCTTGGAATACGAGCCTACATGGAGCATAAAACAGCAGCTGCACCACATGTAAAAATATATCCAAATACACATGCTCGATACATGATATAGGGCAGGTCATAATTCCAGCTATAAACAGTGTCAAATGTACAAGGACTGGAAATGGGAATAATATGCAATTTTACTGTAATAAATAAATATATATTTCTAACAACATCAGATTAGTATTAAGGTGCAAGTTGGTAGGGTTGTTCTTTACTTGATTAGTAGAGGACAGTTTTCCAATGCTTAATGTACTCATTCTGGTACTTGTATCTAGATCTACTTGTTACCATAAAGACAGTTAATAAAAAGTTAACGTTAATTTTACAGATATGTCGAGTATATAGGTCGCACCCCCATTTTTTAAAGAAAATTTTGGTAAAAAAGGGGCAACTTAACTGCAAGTATGTACAGTAAGTATTTTTTTTAAAGCAGAATGTGGTCATTGATTCACTTGTTTGTTTTATGCATGTCACATATTCCATTCAGTTTTCTAAGATATTTTTGTTAATTTTACTCCAAATGGCTTATTAATACCAATTTTGGGAAAAAATACTGAACTGTTAAAAAAATTAAACCTAAACTTTTGTGTTGTGGGGTGACATAAGTCAGAGATGATAAAGATTAAGTCATAAAGGAAAAGAGGAAGAAAGGACTATCAATTATAATAATACAGAATGTATGGTTGTTAGCAAGAACAGCCCGAGATATGAGCTGTGATTTGAAGATGTCAGTATCAAGCACGAAGAGAATTTTAACGATCTGAGAAGTGTTCTGACAATGGGAAATGTAACAGCGGAATTCGAATGCACATTGGAATAGTAGAAAATGCTTTCCAAAAGCTAAACAAAGGAAATAGGAAAGTTTTGTTGTAAAAGAAAGAAGGAAAGATCACTGAACTGTTATGTAATATCAATCCTCCTATATGGAAGTAAATGCTGGACAATTTCTTCACAGATGAAGAGAAGACTTGAAGCAACAAAAACAAAGAAAAGAGCACTGAATTACTTTATATTATTGTTATGTCATGAGTAAGAATAAATAACTCAACAACAGGAATAGGTTAATTGTTGTATTCCGTGAAAATAGTATTTACAAAGGTTATTAGTATACAATACAAGAATAAGGGTTAATCGTCTCAACTGTCGTAAGACGTAGTATGAGCAATGGGTACTTCCAGGTCGTCACCGGAAGTCTACGACTGACTTGTCGGTCGGCTGCTCGGCACACTCCCTAACATAGATGCCACCATTACTTTACATAGTAATGGAATAGTCCATTATAGCCGAATAGGCGTGGGTGTTCCAACAATTATAAATTCTCCAAAATAGCAGTGAATGCAGGACAATTTCCTCGCAGATGAATAGGAGATGCAATTCTACAGAAGAATGTTGAAATAATTAAGGACAGAGCAGGCAAACAATGAGGAAGTTTTTAAGAAAAACAAAAAAGTACACCTATAGTTAGAACCAGATAGAAAAAGTTGAAATATTTTGGCAACATAATGAGGAAGTGTTGGGACGCCCGCGCCTATTCAGCTATAATGGACTATTCCATTACTATGTAAAGTAATGGTGGCATCTATGTAGGGGAGTGTGCCGAGCAGCCGATCGACAAGTCAGTCATAGACTTCCGGTGATGACCCGGAAGTACCCATTGCTCATACTACGTCTTACGACGGTTGAGACGATTAACCTTTATTCTTGTATTGGATACTAATAACCTTTGTAAATACTATTTTCACGGAATACAACAATTAACCTATTCCTGTTGTTGAGTTATTTATTCTTACTCACGACATAACAGGAAGAAAGGCTTAGAGAATTTGACACTTACAGGACCTATTGAAAGCAAGTTGAGCAACAGAAAATTGTTGATGAGCTACTTAACAACCTTATGTAAATGGATGTTTGATCAGGTAGTGTAGTGGGAAGGATAGTAAAAATGCAAAGACTGCCAAGAGCTACAAAGGACAGGAAGCTGGGGAGAGCCATGATTATTCACGTTCTGAGAGGAAACAGCATACAGAAAAAAAATTTTCTAGAATCTACTGACAGTGATATTGTAGTAATCATTGTCAGCTGCTACTCTTATCTGAGCACTGGGATCATCATTCTTTCTGCCTATTCCCTTCCTCTCCTTTAGTAGCAGTGGCAGAGATAGCTGTGAATCAAAGAGAGTTTGACAATGTCAATCACATGAATTTGATCTTGGTGGACAACTCTGTGCATGCTCAGCCAGAAGTGCCTTCCCTGTGGCTCAAAAATGATTGAGACAAAAAGATCTGACGAACCTGGTTGCATTGGGCTTTTACATGCTTGGTCTGCCAAGGTCCACCTTGGTTATGCCAGCCTGATTAGTGTTGTCTCTTTTGCCAGTTTGGCAATTAAAATCATGTAGATCTTTGCATATTCCACCTATGGAATCTTCAGGGATTGATTGCATTCAGTCTGGTTCCTGCTCCTTGATCATACCGCCATGGTGGCATTAAAAGAATTGGAACTCTATACTGTTATATTTCCTGTGTTCACTCTTGAATTACAGAGACATGCAAGCCCTCTAGTATGACAAGGAATAGCTATATATATATATATATTTTACATTGGATGTTGGGGTGAACAGTTCATTAGCAAATGTAGCACTGTGACTTATTACTTTAATGACAATAATAGAAACAAATCAAATAAAGAAAAGAAATAAAAGTATAAAATTATCCTCTCTATTACAATAAAGACTTGTGTGTGTGTATATATATATATATATATATATATATATATATAGTGTATCGAGGCAGCAAATAATTTTCTAAACATGTACTGTTAAATATAAGACACAATGAATATCTATTATGTTTAATCATGAGCTGTTCTAAACGTTGTATTTTGGCTTTAATTTAATTTCTGATCAGATTTCAATTAAACAACATTTCTTACCTCATGTAGGTAATATCAGACAGATTTTGGTCAACAATACGGTGATCCTTACTCATACACACAATAAAAAGAACCTTCAGATATTGGAGGCCATCTACATTAAATTAAAACAACTCACACTTCGTAAAATCATGTTTAAATCTGGTCATAACACATTACATTGCATTTAAATATATTGTTCTGTTATCATTTTGAGCTCTCACATGTTGTGATGTCATAGAACCACATTACAAATTTATGAACTGTGTTTTTTATTTGGTGACTGTTGTCATTGCTTAGCAAAGTTTTATGTCAACACAAGATAAAATCGTCTTTGATGGTGGATGTTTTTATGTTAACGTCTCTGTAACCTCTCTGAAGATGGCTGATGTGAGCCGAAAGCTCAGAACCAACTTTATAAAAAATTATCCAAATATTGGAGAATTTTTGTCTTTATTTTCACCTGAAATTATAGCCAAAAATACAATGTTTAGAACGGCTCATGATTAAACATAATAGACATTCATTGTCTCATATATATATATATATATATATATATATATATATATATATATATATCCAAATGAATACGGAACAAAGAAAATATTAATAACGTTCAAAACATTAATTTAAAACTGTGCTCAATATAGAAATAAAGCTATGAAAATTTATTTTAAATTATACTTTAGAATATGTTCAAATCACAATCAACTACAAAGTGTAGATTGTAATTTAAACATGTTCTAAAGTATAATTTAAAATAAATATATATACACACACACACAACTGAGTGTTGGCTCAATTCATTCTCTTTACTACCAGTTATTAAACTTTACTACCAGTTATGAAAGCTCTTGCTGCATGTTTGCTCTTTAACAGTGCCTTATTATTTTTGTAATAAATATGTTGTTGTGTAGGGAAGAATATATATATATATATATATATATATATATATATATATATATATATATATATATATTGATTGTTTAATTACTTAGTTTTTGGTCATAAGGTTAGACAAGTGCACATTTGTATTAAAAAGTGTTCAATACAATTATATTGTAGAACTTGAATATTTTCCATTTGTAAACGAGTCATTACGTGACCTAGATTTCTATCATGGGTGGTGTCTTCAGGCGATTTGCAATAACTGATTTTACTGTTTACGGTTTTTTAAGAACGCTCATGTTACGGTGTTTTTTTTTTAACATTCATATGGCAGGGAATTTTTGAACGTGCAATTTTTAAAATTACAAGGAATTATGCTGTTTTCATCCATGGTTATATTGACCATACTAAAAATACCTCTTTGGTTCATACAATCATGGATGAAAACACCATAATTCCTTGTAATTTTAAAAATTGCACATTCAAAAATTCCCTGCCACTTGAGCATTAAAAAAAAAACACTGTTACATGAGTGTTCTTAAAAAAGGTAAATGATAAAATCAGTTATTGCAAATCACCTGAAGACACCACTCATGGTAGAAACCTAGGTCGTATAATAACTCATTTACAAATGGAATATATATATATATATATATATATATATATATATATATATATCCTCTCTATTATAATAAAGACTGTTGTGTATGATATATATAATTTTCTCAAATATTTTTCCGACATTTTTTATGGCAGAGGTACACTTGTAATTAAATATATAAGAATATTTTTCATTATTGTTGTTACTAAAAATAAATATTTGAGAGATAAATGAGGAGAAAGAAATTCACTAATGAGTAAAAAAAAAAACAAAATACAGCAATATTCAACTAAAAATCTGTCGGTGATACATTTTGGTAGCACTGACATCAACCACCAACTTTATTGTCACAAGAATCTCTTTTACAAGGACAATTTTGTTATTCATAATTTATGCAAATTTTTATTTGGCAACCTATTTGCATATCATATTTAAAATGTGTACATAACTTGTAGAAGGTATTTTTTTTTAAATCCAATTTTAATTTTCAAAACTGTTATATTTTCCATGTTCAATAGAAGATATGCAAGATATATCCAGTTAAGATGATCTTTTACATGCCATTTCTCTTCAAGACATGGATGATCATGACTCGCCATATCTTCCTATCTTTCATAGTGCTAACGTTTGTCTTCTTACTATCCTTCCCTATCCCCATTCTACCATTCATCGAAGCAAACTGGTTAGGTAGGATGTTTGCTGTTACTCTCTGTGCCTTAAAAAGAAGGGGATCATGATGATCCACAGCTTCCCCTCTTTCATGAGCTCTGATGTTCTGTCACACCCAGTCCCTATTCTTAAGTTCATGTACTCATGCTTGTTAGGTAGGTTATTCTGTATTCCAATCTATCCTTTCGGAACATGGTTGATTATGGCTCTTCACAACTTCCTACCTTTTGTAGCTTTGAGCAATGTTTGTCTGTTTATTACTCACACTTACATAGACTACTTACTGTTTCCCTCTCCCACTTCATGCCTTTGAGATATCCTGTAAGTGTCAAATTAGTTGAAAAATAAATTGAATAAAATTTAAAAGACTCAAAAATCAGTGGCTAAAAAATTATAACAGAAATCTTTGTAAAAAATTATCTCTTGATATGATTTCTCAGATGTATAACTGTAATATCACTCTTCCGATATGGAAGTGAATGCTGGACAATTTCATCAAAGATGAAGAGGAGACTTAAAGCAATGGAAACAAAGAAAAGAGTACTGAACTACTATGTAATATCACTCTTCCTATATGGAAGTGAATGCTGGACAATTTCATCAAAGATGAAGAGGAGACTTAAAGCAATGGAAACAAAGAAAAGAATACTGAACTACTATGTAATATCACTCTTCCTATGTGACAATTTTCTCACAGATGAAGAGGAGACCTAGACTATATATATATATATATATATATATATATTTTATAATAATTTCATCCTAAGCAAGGTAGAAATGCTACGGGTGCACAGAGGATTGCAGTAAGAGAATAAAAAAAAGGTACAGGAGATGTCGAAGAAAAAGTAGATGAGAATCAATGAGATAAGAAGATGGCAACTGACATTGCATTTAAACTTTTGGATATTGTAGTCTTCAGGGACGCAAGCAAATGAAAGTGAGCTTCACAAATGGGAAGTGTTAGAAAAGAAACTGTTAGAGTAAAATGAGATACATTTAACTATTTTGACGGTAAAAGGGTGGGAACTTGATGTCAATCTGGTAGCACGACTAAATACATGTAGTCGGGGTACCAGGGAAAAAAGCACACCAGAGCAGTTGCCATGAAAACATTCTTAACTTCTCTTAAGAATTTTATACTTAAATAAAAAACATCTTGTTTCTTATTTAAGTATATAATTTATGATATACTTAAATTATTTATAAACTTAAATAACAAACAAGATTTATTAATGTTATATTTTCTAAATGGCTGTCTATATTTCTGAGATGAGGTATTTGGACTGTTATCCTACTCTTTGTTGTCATATTTACAACATTTCAACTGTTGTATGCTTCAACCTTCTTCAGATGATTGAAATTTTGAACTGAACCCTTTATTTTGATCACTTGGGTAGATTGTTCTTATTCCATGATTCATGCTACTTCCATATGACTTAGATATGTCCCTTTAACTCAAATGTAAGTTTTTGTTTACCACTGATGCAGACAGGTATTGAACTCACAACCCTTTGGGTCAAGTCACTGGATCTAACCAACACTTTTATCCGTGTGTCCTTTTACTGTTATAACAGAAACTCAGAAAATATTCCAAAAATGCAATCAGAGAGAACAATGTTGTTTTATGTGAAGTTGTTCAGCTTGTTCCAATCACTTAGGCTTTGTGAGTAAAAGAAATAAAAAAAAATCTGAATTGTTTTCAAAATACAAGTCTCTTTCTACAGTTAACCTTGTGTCCCAGATATTGTTTAGTGAGTGGTAAAACAAGATGGTATTTCATTGCATCACTTGGTAGAAATTACATAAAGTTAAAATGTTGATGTCTTTTATGTCTGTGTGTCTGAAAAATTTCAATACAAGACTTGAAAATGTTTTCTTGTCATGACACCTGATCAATATTACGCATATTAACACTCACAGAAAGGTAAATAATGGATATGCTAATATTAGCTGTTTCCCTACAAGGAAATGGTTGGCATTCATCAACTGAGTAGCTTGTACTGCTTACGATTGAAATTTATAGAATGTTCCTCTTAAAACACTGTTTTTTTTTTGTTTTTTTTTAAAAAGGAGAACAGGTTTTTCAAGTCTAGTAACTTTTATCTCTCTTTTCAGTATTGATGGGGTTGTGGAATGTCAACATCTTGATTATGTCATGATTTTCTCTTTTAAGTTATTTGTGCTATCTATTTTAGTTGTTGCGGCTGTTGGTAGTCCTCAAGTGGTGTGGTTTCTGTTATTTGGTTCCGATCAATGTTGAAAGAAGGATGATCTTTGGCAAGACACTTCAGTTTTACTCACTTAAGGAACTTTATATATTTGAGTAGCTCAGTCAAGGGAATGAAAGCCAATTTTTAGTGAAATATTTTTGAAGTGGTATACCATAAGGACACAAAGATGCAAAGGGTTATATGAGTGTAAGACAATATGATAAAAAAAACATGATGAAAGAGAGAGGAACAATAAAAGAATAAGAATTACTTTCTTAAATCATTATATACTGAGCAAGGCATTAAAGCCACTGAGATGCAAGGAATTATATGAATAAGTAGGTTACCTTTTCTTTCTGCGATAGACTGGTTACCAGCCAAGGCTATAGAGCTCAATCTGTCCTGCTATTCAATAGTTGAATAGTTAGAAAGAAAGAGATGGATTCATACCTTTCCCAAGGATATTTACACTACCGGCCATAATTATTATGCCACCCAAGTGTTTTAAAAAATGAAATATTTCATACTACTTTTTAGTATTTATTGCCGAGTGAATAATTGTAAATGAAAATAGAATGGTTCTTTTGTTAATACTACACAATACTATGTGCATCAAATGAATTTATAAATATTTAACAATTACTTATATTACAGATTCATTAATGAAAGAATATTTGGGCAAGTGCTACCCAGACTACACTCTATATCCTTGATAGAATCCAACAGTGTCTCCATGTCATTGTAGGTGACAAATATTTTCCACACTCCAACCTCTCTCTCACAGGTGGGATGTGACAAGCCACTCACTGCCCTATCACTACTTCCATGGAAAGTGCTTGAACAAGCTACATTCTTTGGTTCCGCAAGTTTTAACCTTCATAGGTAAGACCTTACTTGCCACCTACATTGTAACAAACCACTCACATTCAGTGAGAAATAAGGTTCACTCAAACAGCTTCTTTCTGCAAATCACTATATGCATTGTGGTGCAGTGAATATCGACTCACAACAACAAATCGGGGAGCCGAGTTCGAATTTCCAGTTAAATTCATGGCATTCTCTTATGCACAAATACTCTTGGGAAAGGTATTACTCCATCTCTTCCCTCCAGTTATGGATTAAATAATAGGGCAGGTTGGGTTCTATAGCCTTGATTGGCAACTAGTCAACCGCAGAAAGCAATGGCAACCTACTGTGGGATAATCTTCTGCCAAGTCAGTCATGTCTCTTTCAAGACATGATTGCCCAAAGCGTGTATCACAAATGGCATTTGACTGACGGACTGAGGATCAAGACTCCCAAGAGGATGTTTTCACAATCATTTCAATCTTAACCTGTTCAAGTCTAGAATTAACTGTTATCTTTTCCTATCTGTACAAATTTCCTCCTAACCTAACACTCTACCATGATTGGCCCCAGGCCTTGTAGACAGTGAACCTTATTATATATATATATATATATATATATATATATATATATATATATATAATCATGTTGACAGAAGTTATTTTTACATTATTAAAAACGATTATTATAAAATGTCTTATTTTTAACATTATATGTTTAAATGAACAATTGCTGTCCAGATATCTTCTTTCTTTCAGCACATTGTCAATCTTGGCTCTCCACAATTTCCATTCCTTTTTAGCTCTTAATGAATTTTGTCTTTTTGTTATCTCTCCTAAACCTTGATCCTCTATCCATTTACTCAAGCTAAGTAAATTATGTGTTGTTTTCCTCTGTCCCTATTGCCTTCACTCTGTCCTGTGAGTATCAAATTTTCCATGCCATCTTTTCTTATTATGTACTCTAGAAATTTCAACCATCTCTTTTTGATGTTAAGTATAAGTTCCCTTTTTGATTCCATTTTCTCTAAAACTTTGTTGTTACTCACATGTTTGGTCTGTGGTATCCTCAGTATCTTTCTGTAGAATCACATTTCTCTTGCTTCAAGTCTTTTCTTTCTCTGTGAGGAAACTGTTCAGCTCTCACTTCTTCCTGAATTCAACATACCCTTAATACCCAATTCCCTTTCAATTACGCCAGGCTTATGGCCACATCATATTGAAACACTAGTTCCTGTACGATTGCTGAAGTTAAGCAATGTTCAGCTTGGTCAGATGGGTGACTACAAGCTTGAATGTGCAGGTGGAGTTATGAATAATGATTAAAAATTGTTAAGCATTGTGCTTAGTTCCAATTTCTTTTGTGTTTGTCGTAGTCAGTCAGTCAGTTAAATGCCATATGTGATACACACTTGGGCGATCATGTCTTGAAAGAGACATGACTGACTGGGCAGAAAATTATCCTGCAGTAGGTTGCCATTGCTTTCTGCGGTAAACTGGTTGCCGACCAAGTCTACAGAACCCTATCTGTCCTATTCTTTAACCCATAACTGGAGGGAAGAGATGGATTAATACCTTTCCCAAGAGTATTTGCGTGTAAGTGAATGCCTTCGACTGGAATTCGAACTCGGCTTCCTGATTTCTCATTCCGAGCCAATATCCACTGCACCACAACTCACATCCATCATAGTCACTTACACAAAAATACCCAGAGAAAAGACTTGTTCCACTTCCTCTTGCTCCAGCTACTTGTTAATTAGTAAGACTTGTATCATTAAATCATTATTATTTCAAAAAATAAAATTTCTTAACATCTAAATATTTTACGGCTTTAAATAGCCTGCAAAGGGTTGATAAGTCATAGAAAACAAATCAGTCCATCAATAAAATACTGGTTAGCTGCACAGGCATGTCTTTTAGGTTTATTTACCTTCTCCAAAATACAAATTCATAGATACTACTATGACCATAAAGTGAGGGCCCAGTTTATATATTGATTGAGATTTAGAATTGATCCCCTACTTTATATACACAATTTCTTGTCGGTTGATAAGCCATAGAAAATGAATGAAAATGAATCAATCAAATACTGATTAGCTACACAGGCATGTCTTTTAGGGTAATTTACCTTCTCTGGAATATAAATTCATAAATACTACCATGACCATAAAGTGAGGGCTCAGTTTATATATTGATTGCAATATAAATTTGATTCCTTACTTTATATCCACAATTTCTTACCTGTTGATAAGCCATAGAAAATAAATGAATCAATCAGTCGATGAAATACTGATTAGCTTCACAGGCATGTCTTTTAGATTTATTTACATTCTCTGGAATAACTGTGTAGAAACTATCATAGCTACAAAATGAGGGATCAGTTTATATATTGATTGTAATATAGAATCGATCTCCCACTTTATATCAACAGTATATTTCTTGTCTTGATAAGTCATAGCAAATGAATGAATCCAAGAAATACTGATTAGCTACACAAGCATGTCTTTTAGGTTTATTTACATTCTCTGGAATATAAATCTATAGAAATTATTGTGGCCACAAATTGAGGGGTCAGTTTATAAATTGATAGTAATATAGAATTGATCCCCCACTTTATATCTAGATCATAATTTCTCCTTTATTTATCAAATTCTGATTAGGTATGATTCCACCTCTTTTCCCATGTATGGGTTAATTAGTAAAACTTGTATCCCTGAATCAATTATTATATCAAAAAATAAAAATAAAATATTCTTAAAAATCTAAATATTTTATGGCTTTAAATGAACTGCAACTAAAAAAAAAAATGAATGAATCAGTAAAACTTTGTTGGTCTATGATATTCTCAGCATACTTATTGAATTTAAAAGATATTATTGCATGGGATAAAATTATACATAAAAAAATTCTCTGAATATGAAAAAGATGTCTTATTTGTTAAATCTAGGAAGCCTATAATCTTTGTGTCCAATTACTTTAGATTATAATTATGACCAATATTTACTTATTTTCTTCCTTGAATTATATTTACAAAGGGGAAAAAAGAAACTCATTTGAAATGTAAATATGTCTCTTACAGTGACAATCAAGTGAAAACTTTGTTTCTTTCTAAATTGCTTAAAGATATGAGTGATGTATTACCATGAAAAACAGCTTTCTTATGTGGGCAATCCAGTGAAAACTTTGTTTTTTTCTGAGCTGATTAAAATAATATGAGTGATGTGTCACCTTTGAAAACAACTTTCCTACCTGCTTTGTCATGCAAAATATCTTCTTTTTTTTTTCTGTAATGTTTTTGGCAGTGCTGTTCCATTTAAATCAACATGGCTGACAATTCATTGATTAAAAGCAGTGGTTGTGTTGGCTGTTTTGAGCTGAATAACAATATGGTTGATTCATTCAGTCTAACAAGGATTTTAATGAAATTTAAAACTGTAAAAGTATCTTAAAAAAACATTTTAATTTCTATATAAATTAATTTTTGGCAAAATGAATTATACAGATTCTAATTATAGCAGACACATTACTAGAACATCTATATAATATAAAAATTTTAACACTGTGTATATTTTTTTTATCAAGTTCACCTTAAGCAAGGCAGTAAAGCCACTGAGACACAAGGGGTTACTCAGTGTGGAAGAATTAAAAACAAGAACATTGCTAAAAAGCAAAAACAGAGGAAGAGTAATCAAGAGTACATTAGATAGCAATTGATATTGTATTCAAATTTTCGCAGATTAAAGTTGACTGGAAAGTATAGAGGAAGAAGGGAGTTCCAAAAAAGAGTAATGTGAGAAAAGAAGCTACCAGCATAGAATTTATGGTTACGTCTAGCCTTCTCAAATGTAAATTTGTGAGACCTTGTTGACAGCCTAGTACTGTGCTTAATGTATGTTTGTTCCTGAAATACAGCTTAAACAATAGATAATACTCCAACTAATTCAGGAGCATAATGTACTTTGAACCACTGCTGAGTGGGGTGTATAACTTCATTAAATTTAGACAAGGGGTTCTTCAGTTAGGGACAATTTTGTTTTACAGAATTTTTAATAGAAAATTCAGTATTTTTTATACATATTCTTATATGAATTTGTGTATATAAACACACATATATATTATCTTAGATGGAAAAGTGCGTGCATAAAAAATAATATTCTTAAGATTATATTAAAGTTATTAAAAATAAAGGGCAAGATATTCTAGTGAAGTAAAAAACGAGACATTTCTTACTTAAAATGTTGCATTCAAATTTTATATTTAGCTGCAATAGTTTAAGTAAGAAATTTTTATTTTTATTTTACTACACGAGGATTTCTTGTTCTTTACTTTTCCAGGTTTAATAACTTGTCCTGTTCTTTTCCAGGTTTAATATAATCTTAAGAATATTATTTTTCATCCGTGCATTTTTCCATGTAATCCATGATTTTTCCAGGTATTGCCATTAATTTAATATAAATTTAATGTTGAAAACTGCTTTTAAAAATATAAAGAAAAAAATTTTATAGGCAACTGATGACAAAAACAATAAAAAAATTGATTATTTATAATCAATTCTGATATAACAATAAATAATAAGCAAAGTTTGATTGACAAAAATGATAATAGATATCATCAGAATTTAAATAGTGAAAACTGCATGCAAAAATATTAAACAGAAAAGTTATTAAGAATAAGATTTATTTTTTTTATAAGCGTTTCACCACGAGCAAGGCAGGGAGCTACATAGAGTGGAGAAAGGATGGTTAAATATAGGAAATGTCAGAAGGTGGGTGATAGGCGGGTAAGGATACAGAGAATGAGGGTCGGGTAGATGAGAGTGTTGGGAGAATAATTGGAAGTTAGTGTGATAAGAGGTGTTTATTGACCCTACATTTAAACACCTGGAGATTGTAGCTGTTGGGAAAGCAGACATGTGGAACGGAATTCCACAGGCGGAAAGCGCGTGAAAAGAAGCTGTTGGAGTAGAAATTACGGTTCCATCTTATCTGTTTAACTGTAAAAGGGTGGGACCTAGTTGCTAATCTAGTATCTCGTGTAAATTCATGCCTAGGTGGCACCAATGATCTAAGTTCATCGGCGCAGAAGCCATGTAAGTACTTGTAGAAGAGGCACAGGGAAGCCACATCATGCCAGTGAGAGAGTGGTTGCAGCCAGTCTGCCAAATCAGTATCAACCACGTTACAGATTCTCCTTTGTATTTTGTCAAGAAGATTGAGGCATTAGTCATTCACTAACTTATGTAGGTAGTCTCCCTTTTCAGATTTCACATATTTTGATGTAACTTTTTTTTCTACTGAACCAAAATTCACAAGTTTTTCTCAAAATGTAGATAGGGAGATTTTTTTTATCCAACTCTGTATACTGTTCAAAATTTGGTTGAGAACTGAATTGCTGGTGAAGCGTGAAAGCTGCCTAAATTCACTCAATGTTGGACTTAAGAATATGTTCAAACCACTGCCATGGTTGAATGATTCCAACTCTTATGTGTGTGAAAAAAAAAAAATATTCCTCATACATTTTAGCAACATCATTAAATAAATTTAAATATGTATAACAACATATATTTATAAAATTCACTAAACTAGAACTTTTTTTATAAACAAATATCTCTGATGTGGGTGTGTCATGGTAGTACGGTGATTTTCTAAGCACAGCTTAGATATGGCACAAGGCTGAAAGTATTAGACACCCAGTGAGGATCGAACTCCCTACTCAATTGCTCACTTTTTCTCTATGTCAAGGTGCACCCCCCAACAAAACAAAGCAGTTAGTATGAGTGGAAAATTGTGTTACATGATTTGATGGCAAATAAATAGAGCACACTGGTTTGCTGCTGTTATGAATTTTTAAATAAATGCGAGAAAAAAAAATTATGTATAATAAAAACAGAATTATTATTTTGAAAAATATTAATTATAAAAAATATAAAACTAAGCACACAAAAAGGAGGCATACCACAAGCAGACAATTATTGTTTGTTTTTCTTTAGATGACTATCACCTTTGAAAATCATGAAATACTAAAATTGGTATAAAGTGTCACTCAGGGGCTACTTATTAATTTCTTTAAGGTCCCATCCCTTTACAGTTAGATCAACCAAATGCAGCCGACAATTCTACTCCAGCAGCTTCTTTTCTCGCACCTCCCATCTGTGAAACTCCCTTCTGTATACTTGCTTTCCTGAGGGCTACAACCTCCAGGAATTTAAATGCAATGTCAATTCCCATCTCTTATCCACTTGACTCCAGTTCTTTCTACATCACCCTGTATATCTTATTCTTTTACTTTCTCTCTACCTTCGCAACTGTCTTCACACCTGTGTCTCCATCCTTCACTTGCCCTTTCTCTGACACCCTCTCTGTAACTGGTTCATCTTTCTCTTCACTCTCTTCTTGTCTAAACTTTTACTCTTATGTAGCCATGTGCGCATCAGTGGCGGTACAGCCTTGCTTGGGGTGAAATGATTAAAAAAGAAATTTCAGAGTTCAAATTCCAGTTGAATTTGTTGCATTCACTTATGTGCAAATACCCCTGAGAAAAGTAATAATCCGTTTCTTCCTCGGGCTATGGGTTAAATAGCAGAACAGATTGGCTTCTGTAGCCTTGGTTGGTAACCTGCCTGCTAAAGAAAGTAATGGTAACATACTGTGGGAAAATATTCTGCCCAGTTAGACATGTCTCTTTCAAGACATGATCGCTCAAGCATGTATCATATATGGCACTTTAACTGACTGAATACTGTATAATGTGATTAGTAATAACTATTATAACAATTTATATTTCAAATACAATTAAAAATATGTGTAATTAATAATAACATTGCTTATATTGTTACCCTATCATTTTAGTGTAGGTAAATAATATCATGCTATATCAGGTTGACACAAATATTGTTACTGTATCATTTTCTATCATGAACTTGTAACGAAAGACATGACTTACCTCGGAATTCGAAACAAGTTCAAACGTGTCTTGCCTGCAAGATAATAACAAAAAAGAAAGGTGGTCGCTATTGAAGATTTATCCGTGCTTATCTCGTCCAAAACAAACGAGAAGATATTTGCGCACATTCAAATTTTGGCCATCTTGGGATGGCATAAAAAGTTGGCTGTTTTGGAGAGCAGATTTGTTTTTTTTCGGTGGATTGTGTGTGTCGAAGTTGCTGGTTGACAGTCAGATTGACAAAGAGGAAGTAAGAGCAGCTTAGTTGGTGTCTGTTTCACAAATACCCTGTGTAATGGGCCTAGAAAGGGAAACCTGAAATCCATTTCCTTGAGGCTACCAAAGAAAGAAAAACAGCTGGCCTGCCTAGTGAGAGTAGTACTACACTTTTTGACACCCCCTCATCATCATTCATTTATTTTTTCATTACTTTTTTGTTTATCCAGAATGAAAAGCATAATGAGAAGTTCCTGGGACATGCAATTGAGAAGGAGGGCTTGGAGAACCTGATACTGACAGGCCAGATAGAGGGAAAAATAGACAGAGGAAAATAGCGGATAACATATTTGAAGTGTCTGAGCAGGTGAATGACAGAACAGGGGTTGCATGGTGTAACAGGAGAAAGCATGCTAAGAGCCACCAAAAATGAGATGTGGAAGCCCATGATTGCCTACGTCCTGAAAGGACAGGGCACATAGAAGAAGAAAAGAAATAAACATTGCTGAGGGAGTTAATATACTTAAAATAATAGCAGTGTCAATAAAAAAACTGACATTTTGAAACAACTATATTATTACAGACATAAAGGTCTATGTTTACCAAATTATTATTTTTTTGTTTTTTTAAACAATTTGATTTTTTTATCATGGGAGCTTACAGTCACATCACATTAAAACAGCAGTTCTTGTATGATCACTAGCACTAGCAGTATAACCCGGCGTTGCTCAGGTGTAATGAAAGCTTTAAAACTAATCCATGGTCCTGGAGCTTAGACTCTTTGAACATTGGCACGAAAGACTAAAAAGCAATATTTGTTTCCAGTTAAAGCGAAACCATAGACTGAAAGAAAAATGAATGGATATAAGTCAAATTTTGATTTCCTGGTATCAATATCAAATAAGTTTTTTTGTTGTAAACTGAATTTTGAAAGCTAAATAAGTCCTCTGAGTAAATGGTATCATGGCTGAGACTAAGAACCACAATTATACCTACTTAGAGCCAAACCCGAAGCAAAAACTAAAATAAAAGGGGTGAAAAAAATAGACATACAGGCAGATAAACAGACACACACACAAACATCTTGCCTTTTATATATATATATTATTGATTTTCTGCACTATTGTAAGAACTGCAACCTTGAAACTTCTGAATTTTGAAACGTCTTTGTCTATGAGTGTATCAAATTTGATTAAAATCCGACCACTCCTGCTATAACCCGATTTTTTCGATTATCGATTTTTGATATTTATCGTGGGTACCTCAACACAAAACCTAGCTAAGAACACTCTCAGACGCTTATTGTACAACTGTGTAAATTTTCAAGAAAATTGGTTCAGCCGTTTCGGAGTCTATAGGTAACAGACACACACACATACAAAATTCCATTTATAAATAAGTTTAGATTTAGATTAAAGCAACATTGAGCCTGGTCAGTACCTAGAAGGGTGACAGCTCGGGAATATAAGGTGCTGTAAGCTTGGATGTGAGGGTTGTATAATAGATAATGACTTGGAATTGTTAATCATGGAGCTGAGTTCTAATTTCTGTTGGATTCACTGTATTTACATATGCACAAATTGTAGATACTTGAAAGAAAACATGGCCGACTCCAAAGTTACAATTTAAGATAAAACCATGATCTCAGTAGCCTAGAAAATTTGCAAGAAGAATCTGTGACTTATGCAAATTTCCAAGCCTCAACCAGTTGGTAAAATGAGCATGAGTGAAAGAACAGCAAAAGGGCAGCTCAGGTTGATGAGTTGCCTGGCTGTGCTTTGTGGGTGGAATTTAGCAGTAGTCTCACTGATTGTTATTGTGAAAAAAGACTGAGAATGATATGAACTTATCCATTCCCTCATAGGCTAATTAGTAAAACTTGTATTATCAAAACATTATTATCTCAAAAAAAAAAAAAAAAAAATATATATATATATATATATATATATATATTTTCTTTTACACACACACAGACTACTGGCCATAATTATTAGACCACCGCAGTTATTTTAAAAGAATGGTGTATTTCATACTGTTTTTAGTAATTTATTGCCAAGTTGATAATTCTAAATGAAAATAGAATGGTTCTTTTGTTATTATTACTTTGCAAAATTTTACAAGGCATCCAGGAAGACTTTGCTTTGGCCAGCCAATAAGAATAAGAGACTAGCATGGGGAAGAGAGCACAAAAACTGGACAACAGAACAGTTCATTTGATGTAAATGTTAATGTGTAGTAATAACAAAAGAACCATTCTATTTTCATTTAGGTGGCCTAATAATTCTGACCGGTAGTGTGTGTGTGTGTGTGTGCATATATATATATATATATATATATATATATTCTTACAATCTAAAAATATTTTCTAGCTTTAAATAAGCTGAGAAGAATTGATAAACCATAATGAATGAATCAATCAATCAAATTTTGATGTCAAAGAATTTATTCTGCTCTTTTAATTATTTGTTACAGCCTGAAACCTGTTAAGAATCATTACAACAAAGATGAGGATATTAATCTAAATGTAATGTCAATAATGACAACTTCTTATACCAGAAATTCAAGACAAAGATTTTCTCCATGCACTAAAACTACAAAGTTTTATTTAAGTTGGCCTACCATCAGTCTTTCTCAGATTTTATTATAATAAGATTTACAAAGTTAGAATTTCAAATGCTGATTTTTTCTTTTAAGTTCTTAATTTGAAAAATGAGTAAGACATCTTGTTTTTGTTGGTAATTTAATTTTATTGTTTAATCTTTCACATTTATCAATCATTGTCTTTGAGTTGATTGATAAAATGGCCGCTTAAGAGGATTTAACACACATTTTTTTTAATTGTCATTTTTTTCTTTCTCTTTTTCATAGTAATTTTCAACATGTCTCCACTTGTTTAGACAATACTTAAGTTTTCTACAATACTTTCTCAATTATCCAAACACCTTGGAACAGGGTTGAAAATATATTTTGATAATTCAAAATTGAATACCCAAATTATCAAAAAAGAACAAAGAAATAAAAAGTCATATCTGATATAAATTTAACATTTCCAATCATCAAATATCATTTTCAAATGCCTTGTCCATGGTTTTGTCCAGTTTATTTTTTTTATAAAAAAATGTGTCAATTTTTGTTTATTCTGAATGGCTTCATGCCTTTCTGTCACTAACTCCAAAGGCTAGATTAAAGTAGTTGTTTTTTTTAATCATTTCAACTTAAGAAAGGCAGTAAAGCCACTAAGACACAAAAGTTTACTGAATGCAGAAGAATATAAGAAAAAGAAAAACATTGAAAAGAAAGAACAAAAAAAGAACAGGACTTAAGACAGAAGATAATGATTGATATTGCATTTAAATTTTCGAAGTTCAAAGTTGACTGGAAAGCAAGTTGGCTAGAAGAGAGTACCACAAGCTAGAATTGTGATAGAAGAAAAGGTTAGCTTAGAATTTATGGCTTAACATTTCATCAAATACCATTTTCAAACGCCTTGTTCATGATTTTCTCCAGATTATTTTTTATGAAAAACTTGTAAATTGTAAAACTTGCAGAAAAATATGAATTGAAAAATGGGTAAGACATTTCGGTTTCATTGGAAATTTCATTTTAGTATTTAATCTTTTAAATTCATCAATTATCAATTATCAATTATCAATGATTATCAAATTGATTGAGAAGCCAGCTGCTTAAGAGAATTTACAACATACTTTTCTTTTTCAAGTGTAATTTTCAACTTGTTCCCATTAATTCTTGCTGTATTTTCCATATAAACAGTCACTGAAAAATTTCTTTTCTTTCTTCAAACAATTTGATGCCCTCTATCTCTAAGGATATTTTTTTTTTTGTATTCCAATCTTTCAATTATTTGTTTCCAACAAAACTTGTTACAAATTTTTCATCTTTTTGTAACTCCCAATTCTTTCGTTTTATTGAAATGGGAGTCAGCCATCTTTATTTATTTATTAGAAAGGTGTCTCAATGCAGGCGTATTCTCAGCAAATAATTTGAAGATAACATTCAAGGTTTCCTTATTGAAAACTTGTAAAGAAATGTGACTCCATTTACATTTGACTAGCAGAATAGCCCAGCGTTGCTCGGGTGTAATGAAAGCTTTAAAACTAATCCATGGTCCTGGAGCTCAGACTCAGCCTAAACAATATTTGTGTAAATTTTGGTGAGAATTGGATAAAAATTGAGGACATACAGACAGATAAACAGACACACACACAAACATCTTGCCTTTTATATATATATAGTATCAATTTTCTGCACTATTGTCAGAACTGCAACCATGAAACTTCTGAATATCGTTTCTTATGTCTTTGTCTATGAGTGTATCAAATTTGATTAAAATCGGACCACTCCTTCTATAAAACTATTTTTTTGATTGTCAATTTTTGATATTTATTGGAGGTACCTCAACACAAAACCTAGCTAAGAACACTTGCAGACACTTATAGTACAACTGTGTAAATTTTCAAGAAAATCGGTTCAGCCGTTTCGGAGTCTATAGGTAATGGACACACACACAGACAACGTTCCATTTATAAATAAGTTTAGATAACTTGCAAACTTACTTGTCTTTTCTTGGGGTAAAATAAATAAATTGTACATAATTTAGTGTTTACTGCACAGACTATATTGACTTTAATCTTACAAACATAAATGTTATGTGTAAAAATGTAAATAACATTTTATTTGTATAACAATATTATTGACAGTGTTTCATTGAAAAACAATTGCTTTCAAACTAATTTTGTCAAAATGAAATTTGAATAATCTTAAGATTTTATTGCAATAATACAAATCCTGAAACCCATTAGGGTTGTAAGGGCACCAGATTTACTGCACCCATAGCACCAATAGTATGTCTTGAGCAAGTTATCTTGATGAAGCTCAACTCTCTCCAAGTTGGTTTCAGAATTTTTCCTTTTCCTAAACTAATCTCCAATCAAGGCTATAGGATGCAGTCTGCATTGCTATTTACCCATAGTTGGAGGAAGAAGAGATGAATTTATATCTTTCCCAAAGGTATTAGTACATAAGTGAATATATTGAGCCTAAGTGGAATTTGAACTCAATTCTCCAATTCCTCAGGGTTGCTAATTAAACAAAATATAATCCTTCATAGCTTTTTAAAATTTTTTTTACACCCAATGTTTTTAGTGAACCCTTTCTTTTTTGCTTTTTTCTACACATGACCTTCAGAATTAACTTACAACAAATTTAAAACAGCCAATTTTTAAAAAATATATCCAACAGTTTCTGACTTCAGACAAACACACACACTTAATTTTATCTTAGATATTTTTTCATTGTTGTTTGCTGTATGCCTTTGCCTTTTCTGTTTTTGTTTTTTTGTTGTGATGTGCGTTGTGGTGCATTGGATATTGGCTCGGAATGAGAAATCAGGGAGCCAAGTTCGAATTCCAGCTGAATTCATTGCCTTCACTTACATGCAAATACCCTTGGGAAAGGTATTAATCCATCTATTCCTTCCAGTTATGGGTTAAATAACAGGACAGATTGGGTTCTATAGCCTTGGTCGGCAACCAGTCTACCGCAGAAAGCAATGGCAACCTACTGCAGGATAATCTTCTGCCCAAGTCAGCCATGTCTCTTTCGAGACATGATCGCCCAAGCGTGTATCATGTATGGCACTTAACTGACTGATTGGTTAACACTCAAAAGCAGCTAGTGGCATCAGGGGTGGCAGTACCATGACCTTCTTTATAGAAGGTCATGGCGGTACTGCCTTAGCCACTGAAACTGTGTTACCTCCCCTGGTTGGCTGCTGACGAGGGTAGGGTATGGCACATGCTTTCACACACTGTATGTAGAAAAAAAAAATTGTCACGTCATCTTTTTTTCTGGATCAGAATAACTTTTAAACAACATATGGATATTTAGCCTAAAATGTTTTTGTTGTTTAAATAAATCAATATAAAGCATATGTATTCGATATCAAAGCATGCTTAATATTCAAGAAAGAAAATTAAGCCGAGAAAGATTTGGAAACATGTCGCTTAAATAAAGAACGGTGAATCACCTCTCTTGTGGTATCATGCCCTGCCACTTCATTTCAGCTAATGTCCAAGCTTTATATAGAATCAGTAGGTGACTGATGAATATCATTTTGTTGAGTAGGCTGCTCTCTCACTCAACAACAATGACAATAATTTTAATGATGATAAAAATGACAATGATAATAATAATAATAAATAGCTATAACAACAATAATAATAATAAAGAGCTTTAATGACAAAAATAGTAAAAAGTTTTAATAATAATAATCATAATATTAATCATTATATTAATGATAATAATATTAATAAGATTAATCATAATAATAAACCTCTCTATTATAGTAAAGACCATTCTGTGTGTGTACACACACACACACACATATATATATATATATATATATATATATATATATATATATATTGCTTAATTACTTAGTTTCTGGTCATAATAAGATTAGACCAGTGCACATTTGTATTAAAAAGTGTTCAGTACAATTATACTGTAGAACTTTTGAATATTTTCCAGCAAGTTATTCATGTTTACAAATGGAATATATATATATATATATATATATATATATATATATATATATATATATATCCTGTCAAGCTCATGGAGAGAGAGTTATTAGCTAACCAGTATCGGCTCATTTCATAAGCAAAACAACAGCTAACCAGCATCGGCTCAGTTCATTCTCCTTACTACCAGTTATGCCTTGTGTTTGCTCTTTAACAGTGCCTTATTATTTTTATGCAATAATTTTGTCAAGTAGTGAAAAATATATATACATATATATATATATCCTTTCTATTATAATAAAGGGTGTTGTGCAAGTGTGTGTGTGTATATATATATATATATATATATATAATCTTATTTATAAATGGAACGTTATCTGTGTGTGTGTGTGTGTGTGTCTGTTACCTATAGACTCCGGCTGAACTGATTTTCTTGAAAATTTACACAGTTGTACTATAAGCGTCTGCGAGTGTTCTTAGCTAGGTTTTGTGTCATGGTACCCCCAATAAATATCAAAAATTGATAATTGAAAAAATCGGATTATAGAAGGAGTGGTTGGATTTTAATCAAATTTGATACACTCATAGACAAAGACATAAGAAACGATATTCAAAAGTTTCAAGGTTGCAGTTCTTATAATAGTGCAGAAAATCGATAATATATATATAAAAGACAAGATGTTTGTGTGGTGTCTGTTTATCTGCTTGTATGTTTGTAATTTTTTCAACCCTCTTATTTTAGTTTTTGCTTCGGGTTTGGCTCTAAGTAGATATAATTGTAGTTCTTATTATCAGCCATGATACGATTTACTCAGACGACTTATTTAGCATTCAAAATTCAGTTTATGACAAAAAAAACTTATTTGATATTGATACCAGGAAATCAAAATTTGACTTACATCCATTCATTTTTCTTTCAGTCTATGGTTTTGCTTTAACTGCAAACAACTATTGCTTTTCAGTCTTTCGTGCCAATGTCCAAAGAGTCTGAGCTCCAGGACTATGGATTAGTTTTAAAGCTTTCATTACACCCGAGCAATGTGGGGCTATACTACTAGCATATGTATATATATATATATATATATATTATTTAGTTTCTGCTCATAACCAGATTAGACCAGTACACAGTTGTATTAAAAAGTGTTCAATACATTTATATTGTAGAACGTTTGAATATTTTTCATTTGTAAATGAGTTATATTATGTGTTATTATATTCTAGTTTAAAAATGATATATATATATATATATATATATATATATATATATATATATATATATTAGTCATCCACATGCAAGCCTGTTTCACTGTATCACAGCTCATCAGTGTCGCTAGACACATCTTCTTACCTCTGGCCGAAACTCAACTGATTTAATGTCAGTTGTAGTCACTACCCACTAAGCCATAGGTGCATAAAATCAGTGAAGGGAAATTTTAACTTGTTGTATATAAGTAGTGCATACACACACAGTTTTTTTGTCAGTTTATCCCCCTTAACAGAAAGGAATACATATATTCCTGATAAAAAAAACTAATAACGCTCTCAAGTATTTTGCTGTCATTTTTGACAGCAGGGGTATACTCATAATAATAATCAGTCAGTTAAGTGCCATACGTGATACACGCTTGGGTGATCATGTCTCGAAAGAGACATGACTGATTGGGCAGAAGATTATCCCGCAGTAGGTTGCCACTGCTTTCTGCAGTAGACTGGTTGCCAGCCAAGGCTATAGAACCAAATCTGTCCTGCTATTTAACCCATAACTGGAAGGAAGAGACGGATTAATACCTTTCCCAATGGTATTTGCGCGTAAGTGAATACAATGGACTCAACTGGAATTCGAATTCGTCTCCCCGGTTTCTCGTTCCGAGCCGATATCCACTGTACCACAACACATATAATAATAAACCGTTTTAATGATAATATTATTAGTCGTAGTAGTAATGATAATAATAATAATAATAAAGAGTTTTATCTATGCAAAATGTGTGTGATCTTAGTGTTTTTTTCTGTTTTTTTTTAAACAAAAATGATCAGTGTAAAATGTTAAGAAGTCATTTCTGACCTTAGTGTCCCTGGTTGGGACCTGGAAAGAAATGAGTCTTCAGCAGAAATCAAAGTAAATAATAATAATAATAATATTAATGATAATGATAATATTGCTAATGATAATGGTGATGATATTAAAGATGCTAATATTAATATTTTAAAACTAAATTTTTTTTTCTTTTACAAAAATGATCAATTGGAAATGTCATGAAGCCATTTCTGACTTTAGGTCTTTGGTTGTGAGCCAGAAGGAAATAGGTATACAACAGAAATCAGAGAAAATAGTAATAATGATGATGATGATGATGATGATGATGATAGAGAAATCAAAATAAGGTTTTTATTTTAAAGTCAGGCTCATCTTTTATTCTAATGCCAATCTTTGAAAATCCCATAATGAAAAAAAAAATGGAAATGAAGATAATGAGGATGTGCCTGGGTGGTGCAGTGGATATCAGCTTGGAACGAGAAATGGGGGAGCTGAGTTCAAATTCCAGCTGAATTCCTTGCATTCACTTACGCACAAATACCCTTGGGAAAGGTATTAATCCATCTCTTCCCTCCAGCTATGGTTTAAATAGCAGGACAGATTGGGTTCTATAGCCTTGGCTGGCAACCAGTCTACCACAGAAAGCAATGGCAACCTACTGCGGAATAATCTTCTGCCCAGTCAGTCATGTCTCTCCAACACATGATTGCCCAAAGTATGTATCATGTATGGCACTTAACTGACTGACTGAATGAGGAATGAGACAAATTTTATGAGCTTGATTGCAAATGTGAAGAAGTTTTGAATGACTGAATGCAATTTTCTGACACAGCAACATTTGTGTTTAGTCTTTGCATACGTTGAGATTTGCACAGACACACAGGTGATCAATTTGGATGTCAAGTAACGCATATATAGAAAAACAGGTGCGATGATTCAAATAACCCTAAATCACCTATTACAACATCACTTGACTACAAATGTATATATTACTAGCAGTATTGCCCGGCGTTGCTCAGGTGTAATGAAAGCTTTAAAACTAATCCATGGTCCTGGAGCTCAGACTCTTTGGACATTGGCACGAGAGACTAAAAAGCAATAAATGTTTCCATTTAAAGCGAAACTATAGACTGAAAGAAAAATGAATGGATGTAAGTCAAATCTTGATTTCCTGGTATCGATATCAAATAAGTTTTTTTCGTCATAAACTGAATTTTGAAGGCTAAATAAGTCCTCTGAGTAAATGGTATCATGGCTGATATTAAGAACTACAATTATACCTACTTAGAGCCAAACCTGAAACAACAACTAAAATAAAAGGGCTGAAAAAAATAGACTTACATTCAGATAAACAGACACACACACAAACATCTTGCCTTTTATATATATATATATATTATCGATTTTCTGCACTATTGTAAGAACTGCAACCTTGAAACTTCTGAATATCATTTTTGTCTTTGTCTTTGTCTATGAGTGCATCAAATTTGATTAAAATCAGACCACTCCTTCTACAACCCGATTTTTTTTGATTATCGATTTTCAATAATTTTTGGTAAAGTGTTCAAGGCTATTATCAATGCTGAAATAGTTCAACATCTTACTGCCCATAAACTATAGTATGGCTTATACTATACGGTATGGCTTCCACTTTTCCAGGTCAACTGCCGATATGCTGACAGCCATCACCGAGTACATATACCAGACCCTCGATAAGTCTAGCAAAGCTCAAGCCATTGCTCTAGGTATTTCCACAGCATTTGATAGGGTGTGGCATGCTACAGGGTTATGGTATCAGTGGACACTTGCTTGATTTGATCCAATCTTTCCTATCAAACAGCATAATGAAGGTCGTCTTGAATGGGCATGCCTCCACATCCTACCACAGGAATGCTGGTGTCCCCCCAGGGCTCTATCCTAGGCTTGACGCTCTTTCTGATCTTCATAAACAACCTCCCTGATGTGATCAAATCCCAAGTAGGCATCTGTTGGGGCGCTCTCCACCTTTGTCTACAATAATGGACTGTTCCAAGCACTACATAAAGTAGTAGTGATGATACCTCGAGGAAGACCACGAAAGTCAGCCGAGTATTTCTGGTAGTGAACCGGAAGTGTGCTATTGGTCAGACTCTTACGTCTCACCACAATACGTTCTACTAAACCCTTGTTCCTGTATTCTACTAACCACCTCTTTTGTAAATACTACTCCGTTGTTTGTATTTATTCCACAATAATTCTGTACATGAAACATAACAGCATCTATACTGATGATACTACCATTTACTTCTGCCTCAGTAAGAAATTTAGTGAAGTGGCCAAAAATAACCTTGCTGCCCTTTTCGAGAAGTCCCGACACTCTGTGTTAGACTGGTGTAAAAAATGGCTTGTAAATTTTAATGCTTCTAAAACAAATCTGCTATTTGTCAACCACCACAGGCAGTTCCTTTTAAATCCCCTCAGAATGGACCAAGCAAGTCTCCCTGAAAGCAATACACTGCACCTTCTCGATCTGACCCCCTCTTCTAACCTCAAGTGGAACCATTATATTGAATCAATAGCTGAATCCAGTGCTAGGAAGGCTGGGTCACTGTGTCAGGCCAGGAAGTTTTTTCCCCACCTGAGTCCATCTTGCACATATACAAATCAACCATCCGATCATGCATTGAATACTGTTGTCATATCTGATTAGGTGCTCCTGCTTTTCATCTCAGGGCTCTCGACAGGCTCCAAAGGAGAATTTGTAATGTGATTGGTCCCAACCTTGCAGCTAGACTCCAGCCACTTTCTCACCAGCAGGATGTGGCTTCCCTCTGTCTATTCTACAAATATTTTCATGGCTTCTGCTTCGATGAGCTTATCTCACTCATGCCCACTCCACAATAATTTACTCGAGCAACCAGACTGGCAACAAGGTCCCACCCTTTTACAGTTAGATCAACTAAATGTAGCCGCCACTTCCACTCCAGCAGCTTACTTTCTCGCACTTCCCACCTGTGGGCTTCTGGCCTATCACGTTGAATACACTGGTTCTTGCTTGATCACCGAAGTTAAGCAACATTGAGCCTGGTCAGTACTTAGATGGGTGACCACTTGGGAATACCAGGTGCTGTAAGTGTATAGTGACAGATGTGCATTGTGGTGCAGTGGATATCAGCTTGGAAAGAGAAATCAGTGAGCCAAGTTCGAATTCCAGTTGAATACCCTGCATTCACTTACGCACTGGTACCCTTGGGAAAGGCATTAATCCGTCCCTTCCCTCCAGTTATGGGTTAAAAAACAAGGGTAGGACTTGGGGACCCTGCTCTTAAAAACAAATCCCAATGAATCTTGATACTCGAAAAGAAAAATGTTGTAAAAATAAAAATAAAATTAGCCAAAATCATTGGTTATGACCTTAAATGATCCCATAAAGATTGATAGGTTGTTAAACCTTGAAACAAACAAACAAACAAACTTCCCACCTGTGAAACTATCTTCTGTATAGTTGCTACACTCTCCAAGAATTTAAGTGCAATGTCAATTCCAATTTCTTGTCCACTTGATTCCAGTCCTTCCCTTGTCCTTTCCCCATCACCTCGTCTATCTTGTTCTTTTCCTTTCTCACTCTACCATTGCAACTCTCTTCACACTGGTATTCCTATCTTTATCTTGACCTTTCTCCAACACCCCTGTAACTGGTTTGTCTTTATCTTTGCTCTCCTCTTGCTTAAACTTTTACTCTTCTCTTATGTAGCCCCCTGCGCATCAGTGGTGGTACCACCTTGCTTGAGGGTGAAATGATTAAAAAAAAATATGTACAATTTATTTTTTTCTTCCTTTCTTAATATTACCCGTTTTTCATTTATTTCCCCTTTTTCTCTTTCTTTCTTTAATATTCCCTCTTTTTCTCTATTTTTCTTTTTTCCTCTACTTTCTATTTCTTTTTTTCCTCCCCACATTCTTTTTTAATCTTTCTCTTCTTTTTCTCTTTCTTTTTTTCACTTTCTTTCATATTTCTCTTTCTTCATATTTTCCCTTTCCTTATTTTATTTTTCCTTGTTTTTCATTTCTTTCTTCGCATATTTCATTCTTTTTATTTTGTTGTGAGAAGGCCTGTGTCTATAGTAGGCTATCCCCCCCCCGCCCCCCCCCCGCTGCAAACTATTAAATTATCCAAAAATAGATTAAATAGTTTTTAAACAAGTAAACATTTTAGTAAAAAACACATAGAATAAAAATACTCAAAATGTTAGCCAAACAACTATTTTTTATCCTTAATTAGGTATCAATGTGCTTGTCAAAGTGGCTTTACTTAAGAAAATTACTGTCACTGCAACCAGAATCAACATGTTGGTGTGCGTATCAAATTCAGTTTCTTTTCAAGCCTCAAGCGTGAAAGATAAATGATTATGTCTCTCAAGATGGAATAAAATGATAGTCCCTTATCAGTGTTAAAATAATTTGTGCAAAAAGGTTATATCCAATTTAATCTAAAATGGGAAATACAAATCTTCACAGTATTTACATTGTTTGGGTTATTGTCCTCATCTTTATTGCCATTTGGGCTGTTGTACACTCCAGCCTTGTTCAGGTGCTAGTTTACTAAGACATCAGGTTTATAAGTCCCAAACATTCAAGTGCTGATGTCCTCAAGGAAACATGGCCCAGTGTATATAGACGTTGGTTAGTTTTGGTGAGTTGTGAGTTCAATACCAAGCTACAGTAGGGGTGAACAAATAACATAAAAGAGTTAAGTTGAAGGGAGATAACTACATAGTTACCAGAAGTGACATTGCACATGGAATGAGAATGATATACTCCAGTGATCATAATAAAGGGTTTGGGTTGGGAATTCCTAGCACCTGAAGAAGGCCGGAGTGTACAATGGCCAAAATATTGTAATAATAGAAATAAGGACGAGGACAATAGTCCAAATAGTATGAATACTCATCATCTCAGAAGTATGGACAAGCACAAATCTTCACATTTCACATGATTCCCATTCTATTATATATAATTGGTCACCCCCCTTACTTTGCATGACCATTCCACCCTGCCTCATAATAATGGACTATTTTGTTTTGATCGCATGAAAAGAGAAAGCACTTATCAGAGCTGCTACTTGATTTCAGCAAAAAGAAAGTAAGACAAGTTTGAGTTTTGTTTAATAGCATATCAACCTCTGTTGGTTATTTAATGCTAAAAAGGTGGGGTTTTAAGGGTTCTTTTATGTTCAGTTATAGTTGATTCAGTCACATTTTAACCCAGTTTCTTCAGGTTTTAGAACATTAAATTCATTTACAAATCACAAGAATTTTTCTTCCAACCGGGCAATATTTGGAAGGTAATTTTATTGATGATTCAATATGTCCTCACACCTATATATAATAATAGTTTTATATAATGATTTATACCCATTATTTTTTTACAGTTTTTTATGCTGTCCTCAAATGAGGACACTGGGTTAAAATGGCTTAATGAAAATTTTTAGTTTTTATTGTTTTTTATTTTGGAAAACTGAAAATATCTTCTAGTTTTGTATTTAAAAATGTTTTACTGAGAATAATTTTTTCCTTCAAATATGTGTTATGGTAATATTTTTTTCTTCAAAAATGTATCGTTGGCAATAATTTTCTTTCAATAATGTATATTTTTCTATAAAAGCAGATATATATATATTTCTATAAAAGTGTATTTTTATACTTTCATAGTGTTTTGACCCCAGCTTGGGGGTTAACTATTTGCTCATAGCTGGGACCCTAACAGGTGCTACCACTCCAGGTCAGGGTGGACCTGGGAACAACATCAATTAAGAGGTGGTTCCATGCTTCTCACACCTTTCAATCAGGGGCCTTGCTGCCGGATGCAGTTTACTGTCATGCCCGGGACAAAAAGATAGAAGTTTCCAATGTCTCCTGCTAATATTTAACAAATAATTGACTGTTCTGTTTTGAACGCATGAGAAAACAAAAGACATACCAAAGGTGCTACTTGGTTCCAGTTAGAAAATGAAAGAAGTGTAGTTAATAACTTCAATCATGTCTAGCTCAAGGACAATAAATGCAGGATTTATGCTGATCAGACCTCAACATTATCTCTTCGAATCCCCCACAATATTTATATTAATACAATTTGTCCAAGCACAAAACAACTCCAAATGCAAGAAATAAAGAATAAGATAATGATGACGCCAATGCAACCAACAATATGACATGTATTAACAAATATACAAAATATTGGTAGAGGAAGCATGCAATACAGTTGACAATAAATAAGTAGAAGAGTTTTCTCCCTATTGGCTGTTATGAAGTCGAATGTTCTTAGAAAGAAAGTCACTTGTTGAATGAAAGTTTAGATTCAAGTTGAATGTAATATAGTTTGTTTCAAATGAAAGAATTTATTCAAAATGTTCATGAATTGGTTGTTAAATCTTCAAGAGTTCTTAAGTTTAGAATAGATCAACAGGTTGAATGTTTAGCATAGTGACCACTGGTAAGTCTGTGTTTGTGTGTGCGTTTTTGTCATGTGAGCAAGATCTGGAAACCAGTGACGTGGAGTCCAGGAGCAACTAAATCTTATTGAAGAAATAATGAATTTCTTAGTCTTAAATACATTTCTAAGAAATCAAAAGAGGCCCCAGAAGGATTCACGTTAATATTTCACATTTACTTACCTTTGCAATAAAATGTCTGATTGGTCATAAATCGACCAATTAGATATCGTGTACTGAACCAAGTATGGAAAGTAGTTAGAATTATTCTCAGTTGCGATTTCAAAATTGTCTTGTAATGAATTGTGCAGCAATTATTTAACCCTCTAGTTATGGGTTAAATAACAGGACAAATTTGATTATCTAGCCTTGGCTGGCAACCAGTATACCGCAGGAATAAATGGCAAGCAACTGCAGGATAATCTTCTTCCCAGTCAGTCATGTCTCTTTCAAGACATGATCGCTCAAAGCGTGTATCACGCTTAACCCTTCTAGGGCCATTCGTATCCTATTTGATACAGTATTTCCCTATAAGGAAACATTTGGTATTTCCCTATAAGGAAACATTTGGTATTCATTGACTGAGCAGTCAGTACTGCTTTCATTTGAAATTTATAAAATATTTCTCTTAAAAAAATTTTCAGGAAAATATTTCTTTCAAGGCTTGTTTTCATACTGTATCAAATATGATATGAATGGCCCTAGAGGGTTAACCAACTGCTGTTGAGAAAATTGTAGTGCTTTTGTGCTGGGTGTGAACAAGTAAATGTAGTTACACATTGAATTGTGTGTGTGTGTGTGTGTGTGTGTGTGTTTTAACTGCACAGAAGAAATGACAGAAGTGTTTAATGTCTGTTTCAGTGAAATAGAAAAGTTGTCAATTTCAAATCTTTTCATTTGTACCCTCTTACTTCTTAGAATAAGACCAACATTCATATTTATTATCATTATTGCAATATTCTGTTAGATCACAAATATTTAACAATGCAATAGGGGAATTTCTATGGATATTTTATTGTCGTAGAACTCAGCATGATCTTACTCAGTCATTAAATGAAGAATTAAGATTAATCAGAAATTTTAAATCGGAAAATAGGAAATTTTCATGAGTTAAAACAAATCTTTATAATTTTGGAAAATATATATATATATATATATGTATATATATATATATATAGTCGATAAAAGCTAAATTTTTTAATTTGTGTATGTATATAAGCGTGGGTATATTAATCTGTATATATGTCTGTTTGCCAGTGTTTGTGAATATACTCGTCTATTTTTCCATGTGTAAAAGTTTGTAGGTTTATTTATGCATGCGTTCTTTCTCTTCCTCGTTTAATATATGAATAACTTTCTAAATCTAATAAATTGTTAAACTTAGAAAGAAACAAAGAAAGAAAGAAAGAAAAAGAGAAAGATAGAAAAGACATATAAGAGACGTTACTTAATTGCTGTGAAAAAAAGAAACAAAGAAAGAAAGAAAGAGGGAGAAAGATAGAAATATAGAAAAGACATATCAGAGATCCTACTTAGTTTCAGTGAGAAAAAGAAAAAATGATAAAAAGGAAATACCATGCTAATACCTCAGAAATAATAGACTATCCTGTTTTGATCACTTGGTAGAGACACTACTTGGTTTCATTAAAAAATGATAAAAAGAAAAAAAACAAAGTAGAGAAGATAGAAGAGTTGATAAGACTTTTATGTGCTTGATGTCTGCTTCAGTTGTCAATTTCAAATCTTTTCATTTGTACCCTCTTACTTCTTAGAATAAGACCAACATTCATATTTATTATCATTACTGCAATATTCTGTTAAATCACAAAGATTTAACAATGCAATAGGGGAATTTCTATGGATATTTTATTGTCGTAGAACTCAGCATGATCTTACTCAGTCATTAAATGAAGAATTAAGATTCATCAGACATTTTAAATCGGAAAATAGGAAATTTTCATGAGTTAAAAAAAACAAATTCTTATAATTTTGTAAACTATATATATATATATATATGAGTGGAATATATGGATCGGGATCGCAAAAAGTGTATTTAACCTAACTTTTTTCACTTTAACAAGTTTCTTCAGCGATTCTTTAAAGATGAATGATTTAAAAATCTAAGAGACTGTATGTTGGATTGAGGTCTTGTTTCATTGGTCAGATACGTGTCATGTGTTATAAAGCAATGGATGAATATTAAATGTAGAAGAAAAAAACTTGTCTGTTTAAGTGTCTGTGTGCGTACAAGTGATAAAAACATTAATTTAAGTTTAGGTTGGTGAATGCTGCCATAATCTTTGTCTTCAGTTCATCTTTGGGGTTACAAGTTTTATTGTTCGTCTCTCACTCAACTGGCAACCCACAGATAATAATTAAGAGGGTTGCAGTCTGGAGAGTTAGGGTGATGTACCCATAAACATTGTCTGACAGCCATAACTGGGTTCTCCTGCTTGTGTAGCATAGTGCAGAGTCTTGTTGCCAGATATTGGGTCTTCCAGCAGCCACCCTCTTGACCCAAGACAGCCTCCTCAACACACTTGATGTAGATTTCAGGGTTTAGCTTGAGGCCCTCACCAACAAATTTGGGAGTATTTTTCTTATTAGAATTCTCAGAGTAAGTTTACCAAGCTTTTGTATCCTTGTATTAGAATTCTCAGAGTGAGTTTTCCAAGCTGCTGTACCTTAGTAATCACCATCAGACTCATCTAACTCTTTCAAAATCCTCTGCACTGTTCTCAGATTGACACGTTAAACACTCTGAAATGTTCCTATTAGAGTTCTCGTTGTGAATGCCAAGCAGTTCAGCATGCCATTTCCAAATTTTTTGCTCAGTGAATGCCATCACAGTACTCTTTATCACAGACGGTGCCCAACTGACCCTACTATACTGTGCAGTTGACAAAATCAAAAACAAACATGCATGCACAAAATTAAAAAGATAAAATTTGACAGAACTTGTTGATATTATTTAACCAAACGTGTTTGCTAGAATTACTGCTGTCGAAATACCCTTTATATATATATATATATATAAATGCTTCCTAAATTATAAGAATGATATACAATTAGGTTATTCTATACATAAGTTTAGGGTTAACTGTTATTCTAGTGATATGTAAATGACTGCCAAAATAGCAGTAAGGGCAGAGCAGTTCTTGGTATGCAAGTGAAATGGCTACCTCTGAATTAATAAAATATAAAGGAAATCACACTTCCTAACAATGACAAATAGCAGGCATATCTTATTTGTTATTCTCATAACATTTCAGCTATTATACCCTTTGGCCTTCTTCAGGTTACTTTGTAACTATCTTGGAATTTCAAACTAAACACTTCATTAAATCTACAGTGGTAGAATGTTCTCATTTCATGTTCTATGCTTAGGGGATATTTCCTGCCCTTCAACACTTCACTTAGTTTTCAGTAAATAGTTTATAATTTAATTAATTAAATTTATACAGAACATGGGTTTTGTTAGTAAATTAGCATATTTCTCTTTAAATATAAAATACACAGATAAATAACGTATTTTCTATTTATTGGCATCTAGCTCTCACCCCTTTTACTGTCGAAATAGTTAAATATAATTGCCTCTTCTACTTTTTTTTTTTAATCGTTTCACCCCATGCAAGGGATTCCACTGCCACTATTGCGCTTGGGGCTACATAGGGGGAGGTAAATAGAGTGGTTAGATATAGGAAATGTCAGAAGTGGGGTGATAGATAGTTTGGAGGATGGGAAGAGTGTTTGAAAGAATGGAAGTGAGTTAGTGTGTTAGGAGGTGTCTATTGACCTTACATTTAAACTCCTGGAGATTGTAGCCGTCGGGGAAGCAGTCATGTGGAAAGGAATTCCACAGTCAGGAAGTACGAGAAAAGAAACTGTTGGAGTAGAAGTTGCGGTTGCATTTTATCAGCTTCACTGTAAAAGGGTGGGATCTAGTTGCTAATCTAGTATCTCGTGCAAATTCGAACCTAGGGAGCACCAGTGATCTAAGTTCATCGGAGCAGAAGCCATTGGAAGTATTTATAGAAGAGACACAGTTTCTTTTCTTACATTTCCCATTTGTGGAACTTCCTTCCATTTGCTTGCTTCCCTGATAGCTACAACCTCCAAAAGTTTAACTGTGCTGTCAATTGTCATCTTCTATCTATTTGATTCCCATCCATCTCTTATCCTTTCTTTGACACCCCTCTGTACCTTGTTTTTTTTTTATCTCACTGTAACTCCCTGCACACTAGTGGTGTTCCTGCCTTGCTTAGGGTAAAATGATTATAAAAAAAATTAACTTATTGTAAATATAAAGTTTTGGACAACCGTCTGGGGCTTGAGGATATCTTCTTTTTCTTCTTTGTGCCCTGTCCTTTCAGGACGTAGGCAATCATGGTTCTCTATGTCTCCCTATCCCTTGCGACTCCTAGTATGTTTGCTCCCGTTACTCCTGTTAACCCCTGTTCTGTCAACCACCTGATCAGGCCCTACAAATATGTTATCCGCTGCCTTCCTCTGTCTCTCTTTCCTTCTATCAGGCCAGTCAATATCAGGTTCTCCAAACACTCCTTCCTCATTGCGTGTCCCACAAACTTCAGTTGTCTCTTCCTAATGCTCAGTTTCAATTTCCTCTTTATTGGGCTTTTTTGTTATTCATAAATATATGTGTTGTAGCCCTAAAAGGTTACTGCATGAATAATCACCAAAATAGAGATTGGGAATAATAGTATATCAACATGTACAAGATTCGAACGCTGTGTAAAGTAAGTGAACTGCTAGTCATTATAATCACTCTACTCTCCCCACCAATAGTATCCACGTATTTAAGAGGATAAGAACATATCATTATGGTATACTAGCAGTATAGCCCGGTGTTGCTTGGGTGTAATGAAAGCCTTTAAAACTAATCCATGGTCCTGGAGTTCAGACACTTTGGACGTTGGCACGAAAGACTAAAAAGCAAGAGTTGTTTCCAGTTAAAGTGAAACCGTAGACTGAAAGAAAAATGAATGGATGTAAGTCAAATTTTGATTTCCTGGTATCAATATCAAATAAGTTTTTTTCGTGTTAAACTGAATTTTGAAGGCTAAATAAGTCCTCTGAGTAAATGGTATCATGGCTGAGACTAAGAACTACAATTATACCTACTTAGAGCTAAACCCGAAGCAACAACTAAAATAAAAGGGCTGAAAAAAGACAGATATACAGGCAGATAAACAAACACACACACAAACATCTTGTCTTTTATATATATATATATATATTATTGATTTTCTGCACTATTGTAAGAACTTCAACCTTGAAACTTCTGAATATCGTTTCTTATGTCTTTGTCTATGAGTGCATCAAATTTGATTAAAATCAGACCACTCCTTCTATAACCCGATTTTTTTCAATTATTGATTTTTGATATTTATCGGGGGTACCTCGACACAAAACCTAGCTAAGAACACTCGCAGATGCTTATAGTACAACTGTGTAAATTTTCAAGAAAATCGGTTCAGACGTTTCGGAATCTATTGGTAACGGACACACAAACAGACACACACACACTCAGACAAAGTTCCATTTATATATATAAGTTTAGATAGGTAGGTATACAACAATATGTAAATAACTGCCTAATTAGTATAGGTAAGGTATAGACTATCTAAGTGCCAAAGCAGTAATGGTAGAGCAGCTCTTGATGTGTAAGACTGACAACTACTGCTGGACTGATAAAATATTTATCTTTCCCGCATATCCTCATAAAATGTATCTGTTACCTCTTACTCTTACCACTAACAAAAAACCTTCTCCTGTAACTCTCTATCTCGGTTGGCTCTTGGGCCTTGTATAGAGTGAACATTTGTAAATAGTTATCTTTCCCACATATCCTCATTAACTATATCTGTTACCTTACTCTCATCACTCACACAAAAACTCCTCCTGTAACTCCCTATCTTGGTTGGCTCTTGGGCCTTGTATAGAGTGAACATTAGTAAATAGTTTTCTTACCCTTATCACTCACACAAAAACTCCTCTAACTCATAATCTTGGGTGGTTCTTAAGCCTTCTATTGAGTGAACATTAGTAAAAAAAAAAAAAAAAAAAAAAAAAAATCAATAATATAGTATAATTTAAAGTTAAATGATTTTCTCTAATTAAACGTTTTAAGCCTTGTTTAAATAAATTTTTTTGTAACTGGGTCAAATTAACGCCATTCATTAGATTTCTTTACATAAATAGCCTTGTTTTTTTTTTTGTTTTTTTTTTTTGGCCTTAAGATGAATCAAAATGTATTATTGATTAGAATTGATTGAGACTTAGCATTGCTGATGGTGTCACTGGCAGCTGAGATTCAAATGCAAGGTAATGAAATGTGTGTGGCAAGTGCTTCCTACCCTGATGGAAGATTATTGTTGTACAATGTTTGGGCTCCTAAAAGGGTAGATAAGAATTTGCAATATCCATTCTTGTTACAGGAATATCAACATGACATGGGGATTTTTATGACAAAAAGGAAGAGAAAAAAACATTAAAAAAATGTTACCAAGGAAAGAGATAATAATAAAAAAATATGTAAAAAATATGTAAAATACATATTTCGCAGGCAAACCTTGTTGACAAGCAGCAAGATTTGCCTGCAAAATATGTATTACCCATGAAATTGTAGAATATCTAAAACATTTTTCTAAATTATATTATTCTGTTAAATTAAATAAATAAATTTAACATTGAGTTCTTTTGAGTTCGTCTCTATCAGAATTTACCTGACTTATATACCATGTATTCTAGCTTATATATATCAAGGAAAACTTAACGTATTATCTAAAATGGTTATAAATTATCATTTATTTCAATATGGTTGATGTGTATCATATTGTTCTGTATACTACACATTGAGCTCTTTATATGGATCCATCTTTTTATTGACAAGACAACACATTATATATATTATATATATATTATTCAACTTTTACGTTAGAAAATGTGAATAACTACTACAAAATTGTATATTTAGTTTTGACATTGAACAAACAATGTCTTGTCATCATATTTTTTCAATGTCAAAACAAAAAGTACAATTTTGTTGTAGTTATTTACATGTTCTAATGTAAATGTCAATTAATAATTAATTATTACTCTTTTTTATATTGAGCCTGTTTTAAATTAATGTTTTGAACATTGTAATTTGATTCTTTTTTTTTTACGTTTGGGTGTGTGTGTGCGTGTAACTCATAAACCATGTTTTCCTCTCCAAGCTATCATATCTCAAATACCTACACCTCTATACCAGCTATAAACTCTCAATGACATAATTTCTCCATACACATTAAACAATTACAGCATCCCATCAACAAATGAATTCCTCCATATCTTAGAAGCAAATCCCACAGGTAGTACACTAACTTTGTTTGATGTTGAAAATATTTTTTACCAACGTCCCAATTGAAGAAACAATCAATTAGTGATTGCAACTATAAACACCTGTCAATCTCTCTGCTAAAAATTTGACTAATTCTCACCTGTACCATGAAAGCCCTATTCTATTATGATCGTGGAAAGATCTACATTAAAACTGATAGCACCAGCATAGGAAACACATTCAGTCCTGCTTTCTCCAATTTTTACATCTCATATTGAAAACAGAGTGTAACTGACAAACCACAAATCAACACAAGGTACATTGACATTTTTGTTTCGAGAAAAAATAAGGACAGAATTATATATCAACTAAAATCAACTTTTGAAAAATCTCAGAAAATCATAGTAACTCATGGTTAATAATAAAATCCCAGTCCTTGATGTTCTTCTTCTTCTATGTGCCCTGTCCCTTCAGGACATAGGCGATCATGGCTTTCCACGTCTCCCTATCCCTGGTGGCTCTGAGCACACTTTCTCCTGTAACACCACACAACCATTTTGTCGTCCACCTGCTCAGGCCTTTCAAATATGTTACCTGCTGCTTTCCTTTGTCTCTTTTTCCCTCTATCTGGCCTGTTACTATCAGATTCTCCAAGCCCTCCTTCCTCATTGCATGTCACCAGGAACTTTAGTTGTCTCTTCCTGGTGTTTGATATTAATTTCCTTTTCGTTTCCATTCTTTCCAAAACCTCGTCATTGCTCACATGCTCGGTCAATGACATCCGGCAGCATCCTTCTGTAGAACCACATTTCAGCTGCTTCAAGTTTTTCCTTCATCTTTGATGATATTGTCTAGCATTCACTGCCATATTGAAGAACTGACATGATATAGCAATCTAGTACTCTCTTCTTTGTTTCTAGTGAAAGTTTCCTGCATCTTAATACTTTACTCAGCTTCTGGAACGGGTCTTTCACCATGCCAATTAGCCTTTTGATCTCTGTGTTGCACTTTCCATCTTCTGTTAGAACACTTCCCAGTACATCCTTGTGCAAATTAATAGAAACTAAAAGAATAATCTCTTCCAAGGATCTTTCACACTTTCCTTGATCACGTATTTGGCATTGTTTTTCTCTTCTGACCATACTTTTCTTTATGTTTTGGACTAATGGATCCAGTTTGTTTCTTTACCTTGATGACATGACTGACAGTTGAAAGGCTGACGCCAACAATATCTGCAATTTCTCTGTAAGGCTTACCAGTGGGATCATGCAGTGTTAGAATTTTGGTATGCTTCCTTGGAGTAATGTCCATCACAGACAATGGCTGTAGGACAACTAATAGACAGTTGAGACAATAGTGTCTAGATGTAATAAAAAACTGATGCAATCCCGGATGACGCAATATTTTTCAAGACCAAACAAATTTCATCATACACCCCGAAAATAGATTCATATTACTGCACACAACTGCAAATGAACTAATGTGTGGAAAAAATAGAAATCGATTACACCCTGCCACACCAGTGGATCTAAAACTGACTGTATGGTAAAAGAAAGGAAAATAAAGCAATTGTTTTAATTAATTTCCACAAGTGTGTACAATAATGTATATATATATATATATGTATTTTTATAAGCGTGTGCATGAGTAACAGGTTAAAACTGTTGTTACTGACTATTGGGATGGGATGGGAGTGCTTACCAGCTCTTTGAATGATGATTTAAAGCCAAAACAATTTTGATTTTTAAGAGATCGCTTACAGAACCTTGGTGTTCCCAAGCGGGTCCCCATCTAAGTACTGAGTGGGCTTAACACTGCTTAACTTTGCCTGATCAGATGAGAACTGGTATTTTCAGCATGATTTAACCATCTCTTGTAACAGAAAACTTGTTGCCCAACAAGGGGCTACTCACATTTCTCCAATTTAAGTTTGAGCTATGTTTAACGGCATATCAACCTCTGTGGGTTATTTAATGCCAAAAAAGCGTGGTTTTAAGGTAGTTTTTCAAAATATTCGGTTATAGTGAGAAGATTGATTTAGTCAGATTTTGATGAAAAATTTATTCTTTTTGTCTTTTTTATTTTAGAAAACTGAAGATGTCTTCTAGTTTTGTACTACAAAATGTATTGCTGGTGTATTTTTTTCTTAAAAAAATGTATTGTTGGTAATATTTTTCCTTCAAAAAAAAAAAATATATATATATATATATATATATATATATATATATAATTATCTGATGAGACATTGTAATTTCAATGTAGAAACAAAATGTACAGTTTGTAGTGGATAAAAAAAATTTGTGCATGTTCTAAAATATAATTTATATATTATTATATATAATTTATAATAAATATTCACATCTCTTAGGTCCCTCCACACATTTTTCTATACCTAAATTTAAATTTTAAAAATAAATAAGTCATTCTCAAGCTTTAAAATTACCTTTTAATTGAAAGCCAAGGGATTAAATTTAGTAATTCCTGTAAGCAAAATACCCTGGCGTATTTTAAATCAAAATTATATTTTGATTGGAATCAAAAATTTTCTAAATTTAAAAAAAAAATTTAAATTTCAAATTTTCCACCATTTTTCATCAATTGTAAACAGAAGCCAATTCTCGGTTTAAAAAATCTTACAAAAATAAAATACACCTCACTGACACATTATTTTCTTCAAATTACCGAATTTAAACTTACTTTAAGTTGACTTGAAACAAGAATTACTTGCTTACTGATTGAAAAATGTTTCAAAAAGCATTCCACAATTATGGTAGCCTTGTTACCACAGCTGTCAACACCTTATCAGCACCTTAGCAGCAGCCAACAACTGATTATTTACAGTATCCGAACAAAAGTATGGAAGACGAATTTGGTATAAATCTTATTCATACAAATTGTTTTGTTTTTTTTTGTTTTTTTAACTATGTTAAAATTTCAAATTTCACAGTTTTCAGCAATTATCCAATATTTGATGGAATTTTAGTTTGTTTGGTTTTGTAGGCTTATGTTTGAAAATGTTTTATGAAAAATAAAAATTAAAATAATATAAAACTTTCTTTTAAAAAAAATTTACAATTTAATAACAGATTGAAAATAACAGTAGAGTAACTCAATAATTTATGAAATGTCATGGCATTTATTAATTTTTATTTTTAATATCTATTTTTCATATTATTTTTAGGTACCTCTACAAATTGTGAATTTCACAATTATTAATTTTTTTTTAACGAAATTAAAAAATTAGGAATTAAAATGTAAAAGTTGCTTTAAATGTTTAAGGAATGACTTGCAAAACAATTTGTTGAATTTTATAAACGTCTTGAAGAGACTTGAATCAGAATCAAAGTGTGGTTTCTGTCGTTTTCCATGTAAGGGGAATAATCCAAAACACTTGTTAACTTCTAAAATAAATACAACTCCTATGGAAATTTGTTATGACCCCCTATGGAACATCATACTTAAATGGACATATTTATTTAAATCACAAAAAAAATTGTTTTAATTATTTTAAAAATGTAATGACTGAAAAATTTTTATAAATTTTTTTATTTTTTGATAGGCAATATAATCTTAATTCTTAACTAAATAAAAAAGGACAACAGTTCTTTAAAAGATTTTCAAAATATTTTAAAAACTTTATGAATTATTATAATAATTAAAAAAAATGAAAACAATTCTTTTAAAATTTTATTAGTAATCAAAGATTTTTTTTTCTTCAGACTATAATATCGTTAATTATTATTATTTATTCCAGCAATTAAAAGCTTACCAAATTAAATTATATCAGATTTTTATTGCAGAAATTAAGATTTAAAATTAAAATTTCATGAATTTACATGGAATTGTTGGGGGGGGGGGTAACAGAGTTTAGAAAAGATATTTTTTCATCAATATTTTTAAAAAAATAATAATTTCAAAAATAATTTTTTTTTTTGTGAATGAGTACCAAAAGTTTCATTAAAATCTGACAATTATTTGATTTTTGTGAGAATTTCCAAATTAATGTGTTTGTCATCAAAAAAGTGAGTTACATAAAAATTACATGATCGATTGTAAATAGTTGCAACATTTTCTGCAACGCAAACTCAAATCAAAACGAAATTTTCTGCAAAAATTTTGAACATGTCAAAAGGGATTAAAAAATTTTATAAAATAAATAAAAATGACTTTGATCTTTCTTCTTAACAATATTATAAACATTTTGATAGAAAAAGTTTGTTTTATTTAGTTTTGAACCTTTTTAATTCATACTATGCTGGATTTTTGTGATGTAATGGAGGTACCTACTCTAGACCTACCCCCATAAAACTAGCCCTAGCCTTAATATTAGCACTAGCACTAGCCACTTAACACTATCCTTTGCCCTAGACTGAACCTTAGCTCTTCCCTGGCCTCTTAACATTAGCCCTCGCACTAGACTTAACCTTAGTTCTTGCCCTAGCCCATTAACACTAGGCCTTAGCACTAGAACTAGCCCTAGACATAACCTTAGCTCTAGTCCTAGACTCTTAACACTAGCCATAGCCCTAGCTTTAACCTTATTCTTAATCCTAGACCATCAACACAAGCCCAAGCCCTAGTCTTAAACTTAACTCTATACCTAGCCACTTAAACCTAGCTCTAGCCCTAGCTTTAATCTTAGATATAGATGTACCCCTTTAACACTAGCTCTATCCTTAAACATAGCTCTAGGATAGCCCTAGTATTAACCTCAGCTCTAACCCTAGCCCCTTAAATTTAGCCCTAGCCTTGACCTTTGCTCTATATTTTATACTGAGCACTGTTTTAAATTAATGTTTTGGATGTTGTAAATTTATCTTCATTCCTTATTCACTCAGATATATATTTTATAAAAAATATATATAGTATATTATAAATACTGCTTTCTGCAGTAGACTGGTTGCCAGCCAAGGCTATAGAACTCAATTTGTCCTGCTATTTAACCCATAACTGGAAGGAATAGATGGATTAATACCTTTTCCTAAAGGTATTTGCGCATAAGCGAATGCAACAAATTCAACTGGAATTTGAATTCGGCTCCCCGATTTCTCATTCCGAGCCGATATCCACTGTGTCACAATGCCCATCCCCCTATGTAAAGAGGGAGAATCTAGAAACCATCATGAATTGCCACTGACACTGATGAGTTGGACACCCAGCCTGAACATCTACCTACCCAAACTAATTTCTTCTGGCAGCCTCCATCTGATGAGAGACCACATGGAGCCCCACATTGTTGATTTGATCTACTCAAAAACACCTACCTGGGGAAAGAAATCAATCCAGTCAATTTGGAAATGGAAGCTTTAGAACAATCCATTAAAAACATCCCACAAAATTACCAGGAGGCAAATATAAGATGTCATGTGTTAAGTGTAACAAAAAGAAAAAGAAATGATTGATCCAAACTCACATACAAATATTTAATTTACATAACATTAAATGAAAATATTTACAAATATAGAGTTTTGCATTCAAATAGAAAACATAGAGTTGACTACTGGCAGGCAAAGTATTACAAGGGGAAGGTAGGGTCAGTATCTTTACCCAGTTAAGTTAGCAAAGTCGTTTAAGTGCTATCCTTTTTGGAAATCCTTAAACGTGTATATAAAGAATAATTTCCAGTATGCTCAATGAAAGAGTCAAAAATATCTATTTACCCTTATCGTTCCATGAGGTTCTCTTTCAGGTTTTAGTTGGTCGGCAACTTTTCTTAGAGATTCTTTCGGCTGAATATAAATCCTTGAATCGAAGCTGGAGTTGATAATGTCAGCAAATCCTTTTAACAACTAACTAATCTCTTCCCAAAATCTATTTTTATAGGGTCTAACACCTAATTTGCATATTCTAGAATCTTTTAGAATTCTCTCTATTTTGCTGGAACATTCTGGCATTTTTCAAAATGTCCTGTTTGTAATTTTCTTCTTTTTACGATTACATCTTGAATTAAAACTTTATTGTAATAACAAGTAGGACTCAATAGAATCCCTTACTACAACTTTTTAGACATTATCGAAACTTATTTATAAATGAAACTTTGTCTGTGTGTGTATGTGTCTGTGTGTGTGTGTGTGTGTGTGTGTGCATCTGTTACCTATAGACTCCGAAACAGCTGAATCAATTTTCTTGAAAATTTACACAGTTGTACTATAAGCATCTGTGAGTGTTCTTAGCTAGGTTTTGTTATAGAAGGAGTGGTCCGATTTTAATAAAATTTGATACACTCATAGACAAAGATATAAGAAACGATATTCAGAAGTTTCAAGGTTGCAGTTCTTACAATAGTGCAGAAAATCAATAATATATATATATATATATATATATATATATATATATATATATATATAAAAGGCAAGATGTTTGTGTGTGTGTCTGTTTATCTGTCTGTATGTCCTTTATACAAATCCACAATTTTTATCTGATTCTCACCAAACTTCACACAAATATTCTTTAGGCAGAGTCTGAGCTCCAGGACTATGGATTAGTTTTAAAGCTTTCATTACACCTGAGCAACGCTGGGCTATACTGCTAGTTAATATTATTTTTATATATAAATGAATCCTTGTACCAAAGAGATGAAAAAAGTTCAAAGAAAATCCAGAGCTCTCCATCCAGAGCCATATTAGCCCATGGGTACTTGCTTGGGAGCCCGCCCCACACTAATCCATGTATATTAAGTGGCTTGTGTTTAAAAAGCTCCTTTTTAGGAAATACTAAAAATAGAAATTATTATGACAAAATACAGCTATATTGTGAAAATAAGTCATAATAGAAAGATCTCTTTCATTTATGTTCATTCTCAAATAAAAAAGAAAGCAAGGAATTCCCTCTTTTGACCTAAAAAAACCCAGAAATGTCAAGGACTTCCATCAAAGAGGCCACCCACCTACATGAATGGAAGGGTTGGTTTTACTCACCAGTTCAGTTCACTTGCATACTATGTCACTGTCATAGAAAAGACCAAAGAACTGACATGAGCCTTCATGAAGTAATGCTTCCAATTCTTTGTCTACAAACTTTTTTTTGGTGCGCCAGACGATTCTTTATCTTCAACACCAAAATTATTATTTTTGAAGCATCTAACCCAATCTCTCAATATTGTTTCCAACAGAACATGTACACCATAGGTCTCAACAAGAATTTTGTTCACTTTAGTTGCAAATTTCTTTTTAATAGTAAAATTCCTCCAAATACACTTTCTTTGGCACAAAATCCAATATGTTTAAGGCTATGAAAAACAAAGCTGTTTCCACTTCAGCGAAATGACATACATTGAATTTCAAGCTTGCTTATATTGCTTCCTTATAGATACACTAGCAGTATAGCCCGGCGTTGCTCGGGTGTAATGAAAGCTTTAAAACTAATCCATGGTCCTGGAGCTCAGACTCTTTGGACATTGGCACAAAAGACTAAAAAGCAATAGTTGTTTCCAGTTAAAGCGAAACTGTAGACTGAAGAAAAATCAATGGATGTAAGTCAAATTTTAATTTCCTGGTACTGATATCAAATAAAAAAGTTTTTTTTGTCGTAAACTGAATTTTGAAGGCTAAACAAGTCCTCTGAGTAAATCGTATCATGGCTGAGACTAAGAACTACAATTATACCTACTTAGAGCCAAACCTGAAGCAAAAACTAAAATAAAAGGGCTGTATAATTTTCTGCACTATTGTAAGAACTGCAACCTTGAATCTTCTGAATATGACTGTATCAAATTTGATTAAAATCGAACCACTCCTTCTATAACCCGATTTTTTCAATTATCGATTTTTGATATTTATCGGGGGGGTACCTCAACACAAAACCTAGCTAAGAACACTCGCAGACACTTATAGTACAACTGTGTAAATTTTCAAGAAAATCGGTTCAGCCGTTTTGCAGTCTATAGGTGATGGACACACACAGACACAAAGTTCCATTTATAAATAAGTTTAGATTACCAATAATCTTGGAACTATTTCAAACTCATATATATATATATATATATATATGTATGTATGTATGTTCTCATCTTGGTTGATCTTAATTCCTGATGATCTGTCTTCACAGTCCTAGCACAGACTTGCTGATAAATTCTCATTTCTATCTTTTAATATTTGTGACAAAGACTACTGTGGACTTTCTGCTAGAGACAATATTATCTTTTATTTTTTCTCAGGTTTGACTTAATTCTTAAATTTCCTCTCGACTGAATCAATATTGTTTGGAATGTTTAATTGTAATGTATTTATCTTCTTACTTTTATAAATAAGTTATTGGGACCGTGAATAATTTCTCATTAATTTTTCATGAAAATAATATTTTATTTACAAAAATGAGTAAAAAATATATCACTGAAAGTATTGTCCATTGCTAGCCACTACTTTTTTCCCCATCTCTCTGGCAGCATTTGAATTCCACATTGGAAAAATGCCTTTTGATGCTAATCACTAGTCAACCTATTTTTTGGCATCTTCATAAGAATGAAAGTGTTGCTCAGCCAGGCCATGTGCCATTGATCGGAACAAGTGATAATCAAATGAGGCAATATCTGTCAAATACAGTGGATGGGATAGGGCTTCCTATTTAATCATTTCCAAGTAGGTTTTCACCAATTTTGCAAAATGTGGCCTCGTATTGTCATGCTGCAAAATCACTTTGTCATGTCTCTGCTTGTGTAGTGGCCATTTTTTCTTCAATGTCCACTTCAAACATATCAATCGTAGTCAATAGCAATCTTCTGTGATGGTCTCAGTTGGTTTGAGCAGTAATAATAAACTAAACCCAGCTAATTCCACCAAATGCAGAGCGGAAGCTTTGAACCATGGATATTTGGCGTTACCACCAATGTTGATGCATGGCTGGGCTTACCCCATGATCTTCTATGCTTAGGATTATCGTAGTGTATCTACTTTTCATTACTGGTCATGATACAATGCAAAAAAATGTTCCTTTTCTGCCATTGAAGCAGTTGTTCACACATGACGAGATGCTATTCCTTGTCTCTCGGCTTCAACTCAAACGGAACCCAATGTCCTTGCTTTTTAATCATTCCTAATGCTGTTGTGTGATTAACTTCTAATGATTCTGAAAGTTTAGCTTGCACCTGACATGAGTCTTCATGAAGTAATGCCTCCAATTCTTTGTCTCCAAATTTTCATGGTGCACCAAGCCATTCTTTATCTTCAACATCAAAATTATGATTTTTGAAGCATCTAACCCAATTTCTCAATGTTGTTTCTATCAGAGAATGTACACCATAAGTCTCAACAAGAATTTTGTGCACTTCAGTTGCAGATTTCTTTTTAATAATGTAGTGCAGTAAAATTCCCCCAAATACACAGTCTTTGGCACAAAATCCAACATGTTTAACTCTATAAAAAACAAAGCTGTTTACACTTCAACGAAATGATATAAACTGAATAAGCTTGCTTATCTTACTTCCTTATAGATACATTACCATTTAAAACTACACACATAAAATTCTGGGAATGCCATCTGTTAGAAAACAGTGAGAACTTATTCAACGTCCTAATATTTTTCTTGTTATAAAACTGTGACATTGATAAGATTTCTTTATTCTCCTTTTCTTTCACCTTTTTTTTTCTTTTTGTTAAAACCTGACAAAATAGGGGCACATTCATTTCAAAACAAAAACAACAATTCAGGTGTGGTAACTAAAATAAATAATTTTCTCATTTGATCTTCATTTCAACGAGTAATTCATGTTTCTCTTCAGGTATTTTTTGATGAAACTGTGTTTATTTAAAAATGTCATTTTCTGTTGAAGAATTTTTTCTTTATTTAATTTGGATGATGAATTTCACTTATAAAAACTCAGAGTTATTGTAACTAGTACCATATTTTGATTTCGTAGTAGTCCTGTGACCTTGGCTGAGATAGAACTCATTACATCCCTCCAGTATTCCCTGTGCATTTAGAACCCTGGCGTAGTTAATAGCGAAATAATTTTGTCAAATAGCTGAATACTTGATGCTTCACCAAGGCTACCAAGGGTGTTCTTTAAGTGACACCAACACGGGATGGGTTGCCTCCAGGCCCCATCTCGTTATTTAACCCATAACTGGAGGGAAGGGATGGATTAATAACTTTTCCAAGGGTACCAGTGCTTAAGTGAATGCAGGGTACTCAACTGGAATTTGAACTCGGCTCACCGATTTCTCTTTCCAAGCTGACATTCATTGCACCACAACGCACATCCATCACTGAATGCTTACAGTGCCTGGACTTCCCCAAATGGTCACCCATCTAAGTACTGACCAGGCTCACGTTGCTTAACTTCGGTGATTGGACGAGAATTGGTGTATTCAATGTGATATGCTGTAATGTTTGATTTAAACATTAATGCAAATATGAAAAAGCCAAAGTAACATAGGACCTACTGTAGTACTATTAATAGCAATAATATGATTATTGCATATATTTATATATGTATATGAACCCAGGTATAGGTCTATGCATAGATTATAGTGACTGAACCTGAGATTCAATCATAACATTGAACACTTTCATTCTAAACATATAGTAGTTATTTGAGATTATAAATTTATGATGCAGTATTAATTGCTAGGTATTGATAGTTTGCGAATATATGAATGGATAAGCTTTTTAGGTACCTCCATTTTTTTGCTAAAAATTTGCAATGCCTGAATTTTAAAATAAATTATTATTAATGAAAAAGCTTTTTGAAGCTTTCATTTTGGCTTTAATTGAAGGTTAAACGATTAAATTTACTATTTCCATTAAGCAAAATCTCTGTAATGTATTTTTCAAATGAAAGTTATATTGATTGTAATTGATTTTTGCAAAAATAGCTGATTAGTGACCTTTTTAACCATTTTTCATTACAATGTCATTTTCTTTATTAAAAATTTCCTAAAAATAAAATATTATTTTCTGAAACTTTATTTAAGGAATATTAGCTGATTTAAAGTATGATTAATCTGATTTGCAACAAGTATTATTTACATTAAGTTAAAAAAAAAACTGATTTTAAAATGAACAGTAGTAGTGATTTCTGTATCTTTCAACACCTGACAAACACTTATCAAGTACTGATAAGCTATTTACATGTTTATTGCTGTCCTACAGCAATAAACTTTTAAAACATCATTTAAGAAAATGATGGGTGAATGCTTTTGTTAACACAATCTTTAAGTACTAAGTTATCTTACAAATGTTGAAAATATTCTCCATAATCTATTTTTAGGAATGCTAACTTTAAATTTACTATAGGTCATTGATCTGATCTGATAATGCGTGTATGGTCATCCATACTTCCAAAATAGTCACGTTTTATACACACAAAAAAAAAAAACGGAAGTTATTTAAAAAATTTTAGAGTGTGATGATTTGTATTAAGCTTTATAATTTTTGCTTAGTAAATATATTCTTCATTTTATAACCTAACATTAACAAAGTTTTGAAAAGATTTTTAAAACTGAAAATTATTATAATTTAGAAAAAGAAAAAATGAAAAAAATTCTTTTAAAAATTCATTATTCATTGCAAATAATGTCCTTAATATATATTATTTATAAAAGCAGTTAAAAGCCTATCAATTAAATGTCATAGCTTTACTGCAATTTAGAGCAGATTTTTGGGAAAATGGCAACTGTCTGAAAAAAAAAAAAATGATTTGTCTTCTACAATGAGTCCTGCATTTAACTAATAAAACAAAGTTTGCTGACAGAATTTAATTTCTAGAAATTTCATTGTTGTAATCCTAAAAGGTTACTGTATAAGTAATCACCAAAACAGAGATTGGGAATAATAGTATACCAACAAGTACAAGACTAGCATGCTGTGTGAAGTAGATACACTGCTCGTCAGTATAATTACTCTACTCTACCTACTCCAATAATGTCCACGTTTTTAAGAACATTCCATTCCTGTATATAAGTAGGTATACAACATTCATGAAATTAAGTTGGAGTGGTGGGTAACTGATGCAAAAAAAAACTTTAATTCCAAGATTTTATAAAAATAATCATTTCATAAATAAAATTATTCATTTGTGTTTAAGTCCTGAAAGTTTCATTAAAATTCAACAATTATTTGAACTTTACAAGAATTTCCAAATTAATTAATTTCAATAGAATCAAAGGCACTAAAATTCTCACACAAAAGAACAAAACTGAAATTTAGAAGATCCTACAAAATATTAAAAAATACTTTAGTCTTTCCTTTTTAATAAATAACAAGCATTTTGACAATAAAACTTTGTTTTTATTAAGTTGACACCTTTTTCATCATGCTATGCTGTTTTTTTGTGAAAAAGTGGAGGTACCTATTTTAGTTGTGAAAGTTGAGAAAAGTGTTGAATGTACAGACCTATACATAGGTGTGGCTAAATCAGTGCCAGAAACCCTAGCTATGCCTCTAAGCTAGATCAGGATCTTGTCTAGCAGTTTTGTGAATCCAAACACACTAGAAAATTTGTATTAAGAATAAATACTAATCATACAATTGAAGGGCAGAAATGTTCATTATGGAAGCAGAATATTTAAATATCTAAGTCTTGTTTCAAGCACACTTATATAATATAACCCTACATCCTTCTGAGGGACTAAAAACTAAATATTTAAGACATATTTCCAGATTAATAACCCTTTCAGCAGAAATGAAATGTAAGATTAAGTGAAGCACAGATGAAAAAGCGGGCTACAGAAGAGGAGAAAATAGGAAAACTGCCCCCAATCCATAAAAAAAAAAAAACCTTGTGGCTTGACACTGGTGCAATGACAGCCACTTACACCCTTCCTTCAGATATAGCATCCACATCTACCCCCATTTTTGCTATTAATCATCCAGTTTCAGCTGACAGGCCATATTACCTGTTGCTGATGGTGATGACATTTTACAAAAAGAAATACCTGAATCCATAACAGTAAAGAAGTTTACAAGAGACAGAACCAGGGGGCCAGAGAACATTAATAACTAGCAGTATAGCCCAGCATTGCCCGGGTATAATGAAAGCTTTAAAACTAATCCATGATCCTGGAGCTCAGACTCAGCCTAAAGAATATTTGTGTGAAGTTTGGTGAGAATTAGATAAAAATTGTGGATTTGTATAAAGGACATACAGACAGATAAACAGACACACACACAAACATCTTGCCTTTTATATATATATATTATTGATTTTCTGCATTATTGTAAGAATTGCAACCTTGAAACTTCTGAATATCGTTTCTTATGTCTTTGTCTATGAGTGTATCAAATTTGATTAAAATCAGACAACTCCTTTTATAACCCGATTTTTTTGATTATCGATTTTCGATATTTATCAGGGGTACCTCAATTTGAAGCCTAGCTAAGAACACTCGCAGACGCTTATAGTGCAACTGTGTAAATTTTCAAGAAAATCAGTTCAGCCATTTTGGAGTCTATAGGTAACGGATACACACACACAAACACACAGAGACAAAGTTCCATTTATAAATAAGTTTAGATACAAACACAATAGATTACTGGATTCTGTGTTCTCATCATGCCAGAATCATGAGAACAACCTTTTGAATTCATGTAGAGTGTATAAAACAGCTGGACTGGAGAATATGAAGGCAAGGTGTTTATCAAACAATGTGTTCAAATGTGAACTGCAAAATGTGTGTAAAATGTGAATGGCTACTCTATTTACCGCCCCAAAATCATTTGTACTGCTTATTGTCCAAGAAAGAATATCCCTTTGCTACATTGAGGTTTGATGACTGGAAGGAGGACAATGTGACTGCAGAACTTGAAAATGGAGATGAACTTCCAAAAACGCATGAGAGCATATTTGTTAAGACATAAAGTAACTGGAAGTGTAGATTCCTTATTACTTGAGCAAAATTTCTCAGAGCAGGAATATTGACATTAAGTGTTGACATGTGTGCGTTTTGTAATTTGCTTTCTTGCCTCCAGAGGTTTACTATTTCATGGAGAAAATCAGATTTGGGGGCCAACAAAAAATTGCAACTATAATTTTACTAGCAGTATAGCCCGGCGTTGCTCGGGTGTAATGAAAACTTTAAAACTAATCCATGGTCCTGAAGCTCAGACTCTTTGGACGTTGGCACGAAAGACTAAAAAGCAATAGTTATTTCCAGTTAAAGCAAAACCGTAGACTGAAAGAAAAATGAATGGATGTAAATCAAATTTTGATTTTCTCGTATCGATACAAAATAAGATTTTTTTCGTCGTAAACTGAATTTTGAAGGCTAAATAAGTCCTCTGAGTAAATGGTATCATGGCTGAGACTAAGAACTACAATTATACCTACTTTGAGCCAAACCTGAAGCAAAAACTAAAATAAAAGGGTTGAAAAAATACAGACATACAGACAGATAAACAGACACACACACACAAACATATTGCCTAATATATATATATATCTATATATATATATTATCGATTTTCTGCACTATTGTAAGAACGGCAACCTTGAAACTTCTGAATATCATTTCTTATGTCTTTGTCTATGAGTGTATCAAATTGGATTAAAATTGGACCACTCCTTCTATAAACCGATTTTTTCGATTATTGATTTTCGATATTTATCGGGAGTACCTCGGCACAAAACCTAGCTAAGAACACTTGCAGACACTTATAGTACAACTGTGTAAATTTTCAAGAAAATCAGTTCAGCCATTTTGGAGTCTATAAGTAACAGACATACACAAAGTTCCATTAATAAATAAGTTTAGATTTAGATACTATAGCTGCTGAGTGAATCTGACCATTTCTTTGAAGAACATATCAAAATGTATGCAAGTTCTGGAAATTGGAATCCATCATATTTATCTGAAAATATCTGTGGGAAATTTATTGAATTAATGGGACAACTAAAATCAATGGGACACTAAATCAAACAGGTACAAAAATTTAAATACCTGTGAAGTGTTCTAACAGAAGACGGAGAGTGCGACACAGATTCAAAAGTGAATTGGCATGGCAAAGGAAACATTCCACACGTTGAGTAAAGTATTAAGAAACAAGACAATTTTGCTAGAAACAAAGAGGTGGGTACTGGATTGCTATGTGATGTCAGTTCTTCAATATGGCAGTGAATGTTGGACAATATCTTCGAAGATGAAGGAAAAACTTGAAGCAGCTGAAATGTGGTTCTACAGAAGGATGCTGTGAATATCATGGGTCAAGCATGTGAGCAATGATGAGGTTTTGGAAATGATGGAAACGAAAAGGAAATTATTACTGAGCATCAGGAAGAGACAACTAAAGTTCCTGGGACATGCAATGAGGAAGGAAGGCTTGGAGAACCTGATACTAATAGACCAGATAGAGGGAAAAAGAGACAGGGGAATGCAGCAGATAACATATTTGAAGGACCTGAACAGGTGGATGATGGAATGAGGGTTACATTGTGCAACAGGAGATGCTAAGAGCCACCAGGGATAGGGAGATGTGGAAAGCCATGATCGCCTATGTCCTGAAAGGACAGGGCACATAAAAGAAGAAGAATGGGACAACAGGTTCTTTGTGCTATTCTTGAAGAATTAAAAGAGTCACAAAGTATTATTCAGTAAGTGTAGATTCCATTCCAGACATCTTACACACGGATCAATTGATATTTACTGTCCAATACAATAAAGGCTATGTAGAATGTTTTATGATGTCGATCCCCCATCTTTTCTCATGAAGCAATGGATCTAACAGACACTGTTGTAGATTTTTTTAATAAGATCAAAGTTCTATTAGCAAGCTGTCATATTTGAGGCATTATCATATGACTGACCATATCTGGACAATATATACTATTGTTGGTTGTTTTTGTTTTATGGCATATCAACCTCGGCGGATCATTTATTGCCAACTAAATTTTATTTATTTATTGCTGGTAATACCTTTTTTCCTTCAACAATTTATTGTTGTTTTTGTTATATCAGTTTTGTGTCTAGTAATACTTTTTTCTTTTTGAGTACCAAGATTCATTGGGATTTGTTTTTAAGGGCAGGGTCCCCAAGTCGTACCTTGTTATTTAACCCATAACTGGAGGGAAAGAATGGATTAATACCCTTCCCAAAGGTACCAGTGCTTAAGTGAATGCAGAGTATTCAACTAGAATTCGAACTTGGCTCACCGATTTCTCTTTCCAAGCCGATATCCACTGCACCACAACACACATTCCGTCACTAAATGCTTACAGCACCTAGTATTCCAAAGCGGTCACCCATCTAAGTACTGACCAGGCTTAACGTTGCTTAACTTCGGTGATCGAGCAAGAACCGGTTTATTTAATGTGATATGGCCGTAAGCCCGCACATCCATCACTAAACGCTTACAGCACCTGGTATTCCAAGCGATCACCCATCTAAGTACTGATCAGGCTCAACGTTGTTTAACTTCGGTGATCGAGCAAGAACCGGTTTATTTAATATGATATGGCCATAAGCCCGCACAGCCGTCACTAAACGCTTACAGCACCTGGTATTTCCAAGCGGTCACTCATCTAAGTACTGACCAGGCTCAACATTGCTTAACTTCAGTGATTGAGCAAGAACCCGTGTATTCAACGTGATATGGCCATAAGCCCAGTATATACTGGGTTGCATGCATAGATTAATCAGCTCAATGAATTTGTCGACTATGTCCCCCTCTGCAGAACACAGCCTGAACCTTGTGAGAGTAAAGGCAGCATTTACTTGTTGTCTCCTTCTTCTATGTGCCCTGTCCCTTCAGGACGTAGGCGATCATGGCTCTCCACATCTCCCTATCCCTTGTGGCCCTTAGTACGTTTGTTCTTGTTACTCCTGGCAACCCCCGTTCTGTCATCCACCTGATCAGGTTCTGCAAATATGTTATCCGCTGCCTTCCTCTGTCTCTCTTTCCCTCTATTTGGCCAGTCAGTATCAGGTTCTCCAGGCTCTCCTTCCTCATTGCGTGTCCCACGAACTTCAGTTGTCTCTTCCTGATGCTCAGTATTAATTTAATTAAATTAATTAATACCGATTGTTGTCTACAGACTGTAAAATTCTTTGATTTTGTTCAGCATTTATATTCATTATTTTCTGGTTCTACTTATTGGTGAAATTTATTGATATTCTCTCTAGAGAGATTTTGTAGTCAAATGTCTATCTGACATAGGATAGAGCATTTTGATGCTGTTCATGCTCTGTATGGGGAGGGGTCAAGAAAATAAAACATGCATTGGAGCCTCCATCTGCTGACAATAAACAGCAAATAAATCAATGTGAGAGGTGGAAAGATTGCACAAAAAAATAGAAAAACCCGAAAACAATCTTTCTCACAATTCTTTGGAATGACATGATAGAAAGAATGAAAAAACAAGCAAGATCCTACAATAAAAAAATGGGGACATCCTTGTTGTCATGAATCTTCGTGTGCTTATGAATACCTATCTTCAGGAAACTAAAAACAAATTTAGCAAATATTAAATCAAAGCCAGATAGACTACAAAGATGAGAAAAAAATGGGAACAAAAATGAAGTGTGAGTCTTAATAAATATGATGACTCAGCAAAAAAGGTACTTCTCAGTAAAATCAAAAAGTTCAAGGTGAAAACTTTCCTCCTTATTCTGAACACTAATCTTTGAACTGTCAAAATATGCATACATTTAATCACAGATTGGAAATCTTTTTTCTTTCTTCTTTTTCTATGTGCCCTGTCCTTTCAGGACATAGGCAATCATGGCTTTCCACGTCTCCCTATCTCTGGTGGCTCTTAGTATGTTTTCTCCTGTTACACCTCACAACCCCACTTCCATCATCCACCTGATCGGCCCTTCAAATGTTATCCGCTGCCTTCCTCTGTCTCTTTTTCCTTCTATCTAGCCTGTCAGTATCAGGTTCTCCAAGCCCTCCTTCCTCATTGCATGTCCCGGGAACTTTAGTTGTCTTTTCCTTATGCTCAGTATTAATTTCCTTTTCGTTGCCATTCTTTCCAACACCTCATCACTGCTCACATGCTCGGTCCATGATATTCACAGCATCCTTCTGTAGAACCTCATTTCAGCTGCTTCAAGTTTTTTCCTCATCTTTGATGATTGCTACTGATGCACTAAAGAAAAAGTACGAACATCTGGTTAATATTTGTCACAAAGACCTGAATTAGGATGACCTTTTAATGAATGTGAGCACCTCAAACACATGATAAAAATTGTGAGACTTCCCCAGTACTGTACAGAAAAATAATTTGGGACAATTTAAAAACTGTATTCCTGAATATTGAAATTGCGCTCAGTGTTCATGTGCATGATGGTTACCGGCTGTACAGGAGAACATTCTTTTTCAAGACTGAAACTAATGTAATGAATATGCATACACTTTGGTCCCCCCTCACAGTGATATGATTGGCTGGTGTCAGCCATAAATACAGACTAAGGTGGGGACGCCTAAGACTATGCCTATTGGAATGCCTATTGACTACGCCTATTGCATAAGTCTACGTCTAAACGTATTGCACACTACTACAATGAGTACCAGTCCATTATAGCTACTTGCTAGATTGTCCTACCCGGTTACATATGCCAAAACCACTTAGCTACTTTGAATAATATATATATATATATATATATATATATATATATATATATATACCTTTCTGGGACATATCAGAAACTTATAAAAATTTTGCTTCATAGCACAATAGCGCAGTGTCGTTTCAACTGGTTATCATTCCTGCACATGGAAAATGACATCACTATTTTGGAAGACTGCAAGCAAATAATAAAGCAATTTTCTGAAAAGAAATGTCGTAAATGCTTGTAATGAGAAGTTTGTCATAATTTCATACAGTGCCATATAATCTATGTGGCTTACGTTGTTTTTCAAGCCTTGTGTATTGTTTAAATGTTTATCATGTTATGTTGATTATATCTGAACACTAGTTTTGTTGAAGTGTTAATAAAATAGGAATATGTTTAATATTATCAATCATTTTCTTTTTATTCCTGTTTACTGGTTGTTGTAGGTGCCCCAGCACACTGGTTTGCACAGGAGCCCATGATGCCGTTAGATGACTGCATCTCTATTCCCTGAACCATCCTACCCTACCATACAGTATCTATCTAAGATCAAACTCATTTCAGACGGAAGGAAATGTCAGTTAAATATCGCAAACCCTGAAATGAGATCCGCTAGCAACTATATTTTATAATCATATCGCCCCCAAGCAAGGCATTTTATTGCCACTGTTTTGCAGGGGGTTAAATAGGAGGAAAGTTGTGAGAAAAAGTGACAGGTTATAGGGTGTGTCAGGAAGTGGGTAAGAGAAGGATGAATGTGGCCATAAAGGGATCAGTTTATATATTGATTGTAATGTAGAATTGATCCCCCACTTTATATTCACATTATAATAGTATAGAATTTTTTTTATAATCATATTGTCCGAAGCAAGACATTTTACTGCCACTGTTTTGCATAAAGTTACATAGGAGGAAAGTTATGAGAAAGAGTGACAGGTTATAGGGCGTGTCAGAAGTGGGTAAGAGAAGGATGAGAATACTGATGAGAGTGGAATGAATGGAGAAAGGAACATGAAAGAGAGAGAGAGAGGATGCAGGTTAGTGAGATAGGAGATGGCTATTGACTTTACATTTAAATTCTTGGAGATTATAGCTGTCGGGAAAGTAAATAGAAGAGAATTCTACAGATGGGAAGTGTGAGAAAAGAAGCTGATGGAGTAGAATTTGCGTTTACAATTTATTGGTTTCACAGTAAAAGGTGGGACCTAGTTGCTAATCTTGTGGCTTGAGTACATTTATATATAGGGAGTACCAGTGAGCTAAGTTCATATATATATATATAGTGTATCGAGGCAGCAAATAATTTTCTAAACATATACTGTTAAATATGAGAGAATGAATGTTTATTATGTTTAATCATGAGCTGTTCTAAACGTTGAAAGCTTAGAACCGAATTAATAAAAAATTATCCAAATGTTGGAGAATTTTTGTCTTTATTTTCAACTGAAATTAAAGCCAAAATACAACGTTTAGAACGGCTCATGATTAAACATAATAGATATTCATTGTCTCTTATATTTAACAATATATATATATATATATATATATATATATATATATACAGTGTTGTGCAAAAGTCTTAGGGAAAGAACTATTTTATCTTTTATGAGAAATATTGACAGAAAATAAACAATTTATACTTGTTACAAAATAAATTTAATATTTAGTATAATAGCCTTTTGCTTTGATCACAGCCTTCATTCTGTCAGGCATTGACATCACAAGCCTCTTCAACGTATCTAATGTTATCTCCTGCCAAGCAGCTTGTATTTGTTCCCAATGTGTGTCTTCAAAGTAACATTAAATTTATCAAATTTTTTTATCCAAAATATCCCATAACTGTTCAATAGGATCAAGGCTTTGTAGGGGCCAATTCAAATTCTAAAGCCTTTCTTCTTCTTCCTTTTTAGTTAAATAATTCTTACAATAGTTTGGCTTTTCACCCTCTATTTGAATTTCAGTGAGGTTTTTAGGAAAATCACTTCTGTCCTAATACTTTTGGTAGTGTGCAAAAATGTTAGGACAGGGTTCCAATTTTAAACTTTATTTTGATACCCCTATTAAAGTAAGAAAATAAAGTTAATTTATCCAATAATTTTTGCACAGTTTACTATATATATATATATATATAGTATTTGAGATAATGTTTAATTTAACCAGCCAGGGTTGTTTTTTTTTTCAGTCATTTTACTCGCTAAAATGTATTTCGGCAAGTAGGTATTTTATCATAAAGTGCTCGATATTGAGGTCGAGATAGAGCGTGGATAAGTACAAGGAGTTTGTCACTTTAACTGAGCAGATTCATGCTGACATTGAAGTTTTGTGAGGACACCAGTATGATGTTCTCACTTGTCAGAGCTATTTGATCAAGGTCATAGTGGTGATAACAAGAGAAGCCTGGAGTGGATTTGTGAATCTCCGAATCTGTGATAGTACATACATGGTTTTATTAGCAGGATTGATCTATGGTAACAGTGGGTATAGTGCTTCATGAAATTTTGAAGTTGGCATGAATCTGCTCTGTTAAAGTGACAAACTCTTTGTGTATATATATATATATATATATATATATAAGTGTGTGCATGCATGATATACTCTGCTGTAATTAAATCTCTAATTCACTCGACATGTAAGCTGAATGTGAGCGCTAAGAAAGAAAAAAACCAAAGTAAAAAAGTTATTTTCTGTTCAAGGACTCTGAGTATCAAATCTGGTTTACAAAATAAATCTAAAATACAATAACTAATCATGAACCATTGACACCAAAAAAAGATGAGCCTGGGAGCCATCAAATTGGCTTAAAAGAAAGCCCCTTATAAACAACAGACAGTACCAAGCTGAAAGCAGCCAGATCCCTGACTTCACCCAACCCTTCAAGCATGGAATGCACCCAACAGCTGATGCTAATGGTTGGCTTTTAACATCACTACTATAATTCCTTAACAGCTTCACTCACACTCCAGACCTCTGTCGTCATCACCACTATGACCTTGGTCAACCAACCTGTCAAGGTACCTTACCTGCAATTATCACAGATCAATCCTGCCAACAATATGATACTCGTACTACCACAGATTCTTGGCTTCACAAACCCATTCCAGGCTCGTCTTGTCATAACCAACCTGACGTTGGTCAACTGACCTATGAATGCACCTCACCAGCCTTAAGATAGATCAATCCTGCCAATGACATTCCACTTGTACTACCACAGATACTGGGCTTCTCTTGCATCACCACTATGACTTTGGTCAACCAACCTGTCAATACACCTTACTTGCTATTACCACAGATCAATTCTGGTAATGACTCACTACTTGTACTACCACAGATTTGTGGCTTCACAAAACTAGTCCAGGCTTCTATTGTCATCACCACTTTGACTTTGGTCAACTGACCTGTCAATGCACTTCACCAACTCTAACCATAGATCAAATCCTGCTAATGACACACCACTTGTACTACCACAGATCTGTGACTTCACAAATCTACTCGGGCATCTTTTGTCATCACCACCAACCCACTACTCACACCCAGCCTTACCAACAACAACTTTACAGCAAATTGCTTCCCTTACCAATAGCAACTAAAAAAACATCTATCAACAATTTTGTCACCTTTTTACACAAATTATATATTCTGAAAATTGATCAGTACATGTTAAAATTTTAGAACTTATTTTTTTTTCTTTTGCACCTCTATGTGGGTTATAACATGTATGTGTCTTTTTAAAAGGATATAAAATCCAGACAAAATTTGAAGAATATGGCAAATAGAAAACTGTTTCATTGAAATTAGATTATACATTTCATTTTACTCGGCTTCATCAGATCAAAATGAAAGAAGTATATATGTTTGTGTGCCTGCTCATTTAATGAATTGGTAATTTTTCTGCTAAGCTGGCATTTCTAGAGATGAAAGAAAGAAAATCGTGCTTTTTGTACTGTTATGTTTATGCAATCGACTTTTCTTTATAGATTTTATGCTTTTTCTTCAAAAGATGTTTATATGTTTTCCCAGCTTTTTCATATTGAATTTAAGGTAAATCCTCATCCTATTTTCAGAATAGGTTGACATTTATAAGAGTTACATACATCATTCTAAAATTTGATTTCAGGTAAATCCTTATCCAGTTTTTCAAAACAGGATGAAAGTAAAAGATTTTAATTTTTTAGATATGTCTTCGCGCTTACATTTTCAGCCATGTCTTCACACTTACATTTTCAGCCATGTCTTAGCGCTTACATTTTCAGCCATATCTTAGCGTTTACATTTTCAGCCATATCTTAGCGCTTACTTCCTTTAGCTATGTCTTAGCGTTTACATTTTTCTTTATCTTTCTCTTAGCGTTTAAATTGTTTCGATACATGTATGTCTATTTTTCTTGTCAATATGTGTATGAAAGTGAATGCAGAATCCAGACAAATGTATGAGAAATACCAGCTTAACAGAAAAAGTATTGATGATGGATTATTTAAGCACACATACATATATATGTTTCTTTTGTCTTGATCCAGCCAGAAGATAGGAAGTTGTGGAGAGTTATGTTCACTTATATTCTGAAAGGACATGGTACATTGAAGGAAAAGAACAATTTTTTTTGTTTAATTTGTTCTCAGTTACCTGGTACATCTTTTATTGGAGTGTTTATCGATGATGTGGTGTTCCGTTTCTACTGAGGAGACTCAGGTTCAAATCTTGCCAAAACATTAACATATAAAAAAATAAAAATAAATGGTAGTATTTCTACTACACATATGAAAAAAGGGGAAAATTTTGCGTTAAACACAATATACATAAATCTATACAAAAAATGAACATGTGTATGTATATATTTTTAGGTAGTATGCCTTCATTCAAATATATTTCATTGAATAATATAGACATAGGTACTTATTTTTATACTGATCTTTTCAAGTTGATATGAAATGTATTAAGGTACAGTAGTTTATTTTAACCCAAGTACTTTTGATCTTTTCTAAGATAATCTTCAGAGGTAAATTAAAAAAAAAAACATATTGTAACTGCGATAAAATCTGTATTTCATAGCGATAAGAATTTGTAAAAATACATGCAAACATGCTCTTTTATAGTTTTTTAGAAATTTTAATTTATCTGTTGTAGTTATAGAATTTTTTACAAAATAAAGAAATTCCCAGTTATCTCCCTTATATTGAAACAATTGTTTTGGAAAAAATTCTATAACTACAACAGATAAATTTTAAATCAAGTTACTCAATTGCATTTCTGTGTGTATGTGTGTAACAGGAACTAGTTAGCTACTCTAACAGACAGGTACATGTGAAAAGTGAGCAGCCAGCCAATATATATATATATATATATCTATATATATACATAAGTAGCTAACCTAGAGAGCCAATGAACCTACCAAGGTTTCACCAAATTGGATCTTCAGGGAAAGCTGTCCCTGAAGTTGGCCCTGAAAGTTGGAGCCAACTTTCCCTGAAGATCCAATTTGGTAAAGCCTTGGTAGGTTTGTTGGCTCTCAAGGTTAGCTACTTACTTATTTGCTCTACTAGTGTATTGAGCGCTTTACGTGTTAGGTTACTCGGCTCGGGGTTTTTTTCTTTCGACGTGTACTTTGACTAATGTTCAAGTGCTTAGTTTGTTTCTTTTTTGTTTCCATTTTTTTTTCCCTCCACGTTTATACTCGGTGAGTTTTTCGAGACATGTTCAAAAACAAATTTACAGTTATATATATCAGCATGCAGTGTGGGTATAGAAGAATCCAAAGGAGTATCCTGTACATACAATGGTTGGATAACTCTCTAAGAGAGCTCTAAACATATATGCATATAAATACATATAGAGCAAATATAAGAAAAATTAAGACAGACACGTTATTTCATGGTGAATCAGAATTATAGGCCTATTTCAGGTGAACCATCGTTAACTTCCAGCTTTATATTACAAAGGATTATACATAAATGAGATTCACAAAAACCTAAAAAAACGAATAAAAATAACGGTCACTCCCTTAGAAGAGAAAATTTAAGAAAACATACATAAGTTAAATTTTCTCTTTTAAGGGAGCGACCGTTATTTTTATTTGTTTTTTAGGTCTTTGTGAATCTCATTTGTCTATAATCCTTTGTAATATAAAGACGGAAGCTGGGGATGGTTCGCCTGAAATAGGCCTATACTTCCGATTCACCATGAAATAACGTGTCTGTCTTAATTTTTATTTATATATATATATATATATATAAATTCACATTTTGGGTTTTTAATGCTTTGAAACCAATTAATAGTATCTTTGGTAGCTTGCCCTACGTTTATATCATGACATTACGAGTATATTTACATGAGCTGACTAAAAAAATTATTACTTATTTTCTCAAACTTATTCTTGGGGGTGTATTGCATAAAGTTTTTAAAATTTTCTTAATGGCTTTTGATGGGGATGAATACCTGTTGTTCTTCATTCTATTACCTACCTTTAACTTATCTGCTATGAGTTTATTTTTCATATTTATTTTATTTTCAAAATGTTATTCTCCCCCACCTCAGAAAAAAACAAAAAAACATCTTGAATATTACTGTTACATCTGGTCTGGTTCATCTGCTATGTATTTAGAGATTCTTGATAAAATACAAAGAATAATCTGCAAATTTATTGGTACTGACCTGGCATCTTGGTTTTAGTCATTTTTCCACAGGTGTAATGCAGCTTTCCTGTGCCTTTTCTATAAATATTTCTATGGTAATTGTTCTGATGAACTTTGTGGTTTCTAGATTTTATGAATTTAAGTACAGTACTAGATTAGCAGCAAGGTCTCGTTGTTCTACAGTTGAAATGGCTACATATGGTCCTAAGTTCTATTCTAACAGTTTCTTATCTAGGCTTCTGTCACTTTTCCACTGTTATAATGTAACATCCCTGTGCCTTTTCTATAAATACTTTAAAGGTAATTGTTCCAAATTAACTTTCTTCTGTCGTAGCTAGGATGTGTGTTGTAGTGCAGCAGATATCAACTCAGAACAACCAACCGGGGTGCTGAGTTTGAATTCCAGTTAAATCCCTTGCATTCACTTATGCACGAATACCCTTGGGAAAGGTATTAATCCATCTCTTCCCTCCAGCTATGGGTCAAATAACAAAACAGATTGGATTCTATAGCCTTGGTTGGCAACCAGTCTACTGCAGAAAGAAATAGGAAACCTACTGCAGGAGAATCTTTTGCCTAGTCAGTCATGGATTGAAAGAGACATTATCAGTCAAGCATGTATCATGGATAACTTAACTGTTTGACTGATGTATATCAGGCTGGCCACTTGTATCCAAGGATGCCCATGCCCATCCTAGCTAATCCCTGTTAGATACCTGCTCAGGCACATTTGTGTTTGTTCAACACCCACACAGCCCACCTGTGGTTTATACTGCAACTATGTTGAGCCGACCTTAGTTACAGTTTGTGAGGAAGTACGTAATCTAGCATGATCAACAATTTGAACAAGGTCAGCATGCTCAAACCCTCCGTCACGATTACTTGTGAACCATCAACAACTCCCAAAGGGTTCCATCTAACCAATTAAGCCGGAGTATGTTATTCAGGCACTTTTTAAAAGTGCCACATGCTGAGATCGCCTCCTCCAACCAATGACTATGGTTATATTTTAACCCTGGCCTCATGGACAGAAAGCAAATACTCTAACCACACAGCCTTGTGTCATATTTCTTTACAGATAGCAGTTTGATATAAATGCTGTTTGAGACAGAAGTGTATGCAACGTGCAATAGGTAAATTGTTGCAATTTTATATTTTTAATTTTGTTGACTGCACAGTATAGTAGGGTCAGTTGGGCACCATCTGTGAGAAAAAGAGCACCATGACACTACTTACTCTGCCAGAAATTTGAAAACAGCACACCTGTTTGGCATTTGTAACAAGAAGCTTCAATATGAATATTTCAGAGTATTTGAGCATCAATTTGAGGACAGTACAGAAGATTTGGAAAGAGTTGGATGAGTCTAATGGTGATTATGAAAGGTACAGCAACTCAGAAAACTCACTCTTATCATTCTGATACGAAAAGAATGATCAAATTTTTTAGTGAGAGCCTCAGACTCAACATGGAGACCTACATCAAGTGCCTTGGGGAGGTAGTGCTTCCCTGAGTAAAGAGAGTGGCTGCTGAAAACAGGACTCTGCACCATGCCACACAAGCAGGAGAACTGAGTCATGGCTGTTAGACAATTTCTGCATCTGCATCACGCCTTACATGTGGTCACCCAACTTCCCAGACTGCAACTCTCAATTATTAGTTGAATAAAAGACTAACAAAATTCTTTGTAACACCAAAAAACTGAAAACAAGGATAATGGCAGCATTTACCAACTTAAACAAGGAGAATGTCCCAAAGAAATGCAGGAAATTCTGAAGTCATCTGGAGTCAGTGGTTGAATGGTGACCATTTATTATTAATCTCACCCTGTACAAAGCAATGGTGTATCTTAACTTATTTATAAATGGAACTTTGTCTGTGTGCGTGTGTATCCGTTACCTGTAGACTCCAAAACGGCTGACCCAATTTTCTTGAAAATTTACAGTTGTACTATAAGCATCTGCAAGTGTTCTTAACTAGGTTTTGTATCAAGGTATCCCCGATAAATATCGAAAATTGATAATCGAAAAAAATCAGGTTTTAGAAGGAGTGGTCCGATTTTAATCAAATTTGATACACTCATAGACAAAAACATAAGAAACGATATTCAGAAGTTTCAAGGTTGCAGTTCTTACAATAGTGCAGAAAATCAATAATATATATATATATATATATATATATATATATATAAAAGGCAAGATGTTTGTGTGTGCATGTGTCCGTTTATCTGTCTGTATGTCCTTAATACAAATCCACAATTTTTATCCGATTCTCACCAAACTTCACACAAATATTCTTTTGGCTGAATCTGAGCTCCAGGACCATGGACCATGGATTAGTTTTAAAGCTTTCATTACACCTGAGCAATGCCGGTCTATACTGCTAGTTATTGAATAGATCTATACTGGCACCCATTAACATTCAGCAATACTTGGTGAATATTAGCAGAGACCAAACAGTAAATGTAAGCACAGTTAGGTAGCAAGTAAAGTGTAGCACAAACCATGTTCCTCATGATCCTGCACAGCTGCCAACCTATGAAATGAAAATTGTCTCAAAATGTATCACCGGTAGTTGTGACTATGCAGTGTTTTATAGTTAAAAAAGAAAAGAAAAAAAAGAAAAATAGGCAGATTAAAAAAAGTTATTGCTTCATCCAAAAGTGTTGAAGTACTGCTCTGTATTTATTGTTGTTTCCATGGAAATAAACAGGAGGTTTAACTTTCAAACTATCTTAGTACATCAATAAACAGTTCATACAAAAAAAGGTTTTTCTAAACTGAAATCGAATTTTAAAAATTAAAAATAATAGAGATTTCTGTAATACTTTCAAAAATTATTATTAAAACTAAAATGTACTATTTTCCAAAACTTATTAAAACTGAAAAATATTATTTTCAAAAATAATAACTAAAAATAAAATAAAACTAAAAAAAAATGATACTGACATTAATATTTTTCTTCTTTTGCAAAAAACCCCTCCCAAAAAACCCCAAAAAACAAAACAACCTAGACATGTTTTTGAGATGAACAATACATTATTTCCTCTTTGCCTATTTCAAGACATTTTCTAATTAAAAAAATCAAATTAAATGTGACAGGTGGCTATCAACAGAGAATGACACTTGTAAGAATTTAGAAACATTTGCTACTGTCTTATCTCTAAAAAGTAGAGAGTTACACTATGTGGACATTAATCACTTCTTAGGTTGGTCTCATATCATTCTTGCTATAGCTATTTTCTTTTGTATTCATCCAAAGGTGAAATATGTTTTGTCTTAGTTTTTAAATAAAAGAAAAAAATTAATACATGATAGGCTAAAAGTTTGAGGTCACACTCTAGATTTAATTATTAGTAATTAGGATGTGTGGCATAGAGTAACAGGTATTGATTGTCAATGAGAAATCAGAGAGCCGAGTGTAAATTTCAGTTTGATTTGTTGATTTCATAATAAGCCAATATTTTATTCAGTTAGTGTATTTTGTTCTGCTGTGGTCACTACACCCCTGCATAATTGTGCTTCATGGTGACATTCAAGGCAGAATAATGCAATGGTTTGCCTGTTCCTTGCACCACTGTGGTCCCTTCTCTCCTCCATTTTACAATTGTGGTTCATGGTAACATTCAAGGCAGAATAATGCAATGTCTTTGCCAGTTCCTTTTGTACCACTGTGGATGTTGAGGTTATTCTATCAGAAGTTCTTCTACCTATTAGTAAAGTCATTAGGCTCTGAAACACAGCTCCTATGCCCAGATTGATGACTGGTTGATGGTCACTTGGCACAGCTGTACTGGAGAGAGGTATTCCCCATCATCGGTGTAGTTAAGAAACCCTCCGAACTACCCTCACACTCTTTGGCTGGTAGGTCAGTGCCATTGACCGGTGGTGGCTGATGCAGTGCTCATACAATTTCTTGGAGCCATGTGAGAGAGTTGGAGGTAGTCTTCGAAGCAGAAAAGTTCAGTAGTCCATTTTACCTGAGTAAAGCAGGACTGATCGATTCATTGCAAAAGTACTACCATTGACAGATACACTCCTTGTTTTATTCACATCTGCAAATACTCTTGGATAATATATGAATCTATTTCCTCTCCCCACCAGCTATAATTGAACACAAATGAATGTCCTCAAAAATGAACCCACATCATGTGCACTGTTTTTTTTTTTTTCAAGGAAAAAGCATAAAAGCCAACCGGAAAAAGAATTCAACAACAAGAAATGCTTACCTAAGTAAACAACATTCCATGTGTTGGCCACTCCAAAATAAAATTCATGTGCATGGTGTGCATAAATCTTTGTTGTATATGTAAGTTTTGAACAATGAGGTTACCTCTCTGCCTTTTTAATAAATACTTTCATGGTCACTGTTTGGATGAGCTCTCTGCTTTTGTTATGGTGAAACCCACCTATTCCTCAGATAATGGACTCTCCCTCTGTTATGGTGAAACACACCTATTCCTCAGATAATGGACTCTCCCTCTGTTATGGTAAAACACACCTATTCCTCAGATAATGGACTCTCCCTCTGTTATGGTAAACACACCTATTCCTCAGATAATGGACTCTCCCTCTGTTATGGTAAAACACACCTATTCCTCAGATAATGGACTCTCCCTCTGTTATGGTAAAACACACCTATTCCTCAGATAATGGACTCTCCCTCTGTTATGGTAAAACACACCTATTCCTATATTAATAAGTTAACTTGGGAAGTTCATAGGAGTTCTTAGAAGTTCTAGAGAGTTCTTTAAAGTTCTATTGGAGTTCAATAGAACTACTAGGCAGTCGATATTATCCAGCAGTTAGCTGAATACTAAGGAGTCAGCTTTCAGTAGAAAATTACCAAGTTCCTAACATTTAGGGTGCGTTAAGTCGATTAGCAACCAACATAGCACGATTATAACTTTCAGTGCGCAAACTACTCCACAACAGCTTTGGTATTGAAACTTTATGAATTTAAGCACTATATTAGACTTCCCTCAAGCTCTCATCAATTGAAAGTTGAACTGGCTAGATGTAGCTGTTTATAATTCTTTCACACCCTGTAACTCCTTGTGTCTTAGTGGCTTTACTGCCTTGTTTGAGGTGACACAAATTAAAAATAAAATTAAATCCAATGTCCATCACGATCTACTCTTCTCCTGATTACTATTTCCTCTTCCCACTCATTATTAATGTTTCTGTTTCTAATTATTCCACACCCTGTAACTTCTTCTGTCTTGGGGGTTTAATGCCTTGCTTGGGGTGATACCAATTTTTTAAAAAATATGCATACCTATTTCAAGCATCAATATTTCAAATAATTATCATTCAATATAATTATCCTTGTGATTAATTTTTATTCAAACAATTTACAATTCAAATAAATATTTGTCAAATAATTGTTTCTAAATAATTTTCTTGATATGGCCCCGTATATATCAACTGCGCATTGTGGTGCAGTGGATATTGTTTCTCAGAACGTGAAATTAGGGAGCTGAGTTTGAAATCTAGTTGAATTCCCTGCCTTCACTTACTCGCAAATACCCTTGGAAAAGGTATTAATCCGTCTCTTCCCTCCAATTAAATAACAGGACAGATTGGGTTCTGTTATATAGCGGGAATTATGTAAATAATATGGTAAATTCCAAGTGGAAAGATTTACACAACTCGTAAGGAGTAAAAAAATAACAGAGTTTATTGTACGAAAAAGTACAAGTAACAGAGAGTTCATAAAATGATAAGTCAAGACAGAATGAGAGTGAAAGTTGAATCGTCTCATACGTCCTTACTTTGATATTTCTTAATCTCTTCCACGAATCAACTTTCTGGGATGATAGGATGTTTCATTATAACAGGTTCTATAGCCTTGGCTGGCAACCAGTCTACCACAGAAAGTAATGGCAACCTACTGCGAGATAATCTTCTGCCTAGTCAGTCATGTCTCTTTCGAGATATAATTGCCCAAGCATGTAGTTGAAGTCATGATTAAGGCTTCTAATGGTCATAAAGTGGGGGATCAGTTTTCTATTGTTATGAAGTAATAAACTGACCCCCGCCACTAATTACTATATAATAATATAATACATCTCTTTGGTATTTACCAACCTTCCCATGCAAGGCAAGATGTGGACACAAGGACTTTTTATTGTGGGTCTTCCTGGCCATATAGCCAGGCCAAAAATATCTGTCTATTTTTGCCCAGTCGTGATTCTACCCTTCGGCGGAACCTTGACTGGGCCAGACAGTGTCATAGCTATGAGTCAAATAATAGGACAGATTGGATTCTATAGCCTTGGGTGGCAACCAGTCTACCACAGAAAGTAATGGCAACTTACTGCGGGGAAATCTTCTGCCCAATCAGACATGTCCCTTTTGAGATATGTTTGCCCAAGCGTATATCATGTATGGCACTTAACTGACTGATATACCAGCAGTCAAAAACTCACTGTTTGTGTGACTTTTCCGTGTTATGTGCAATGATGCCATCATACATTATGGCAGAGTATACAGTGGTCGGTTTACAATGGGTACCTGATATTTACGAGGTGGGTTAAATGCTAAAGAGCTAAACGTTTAAGAGTAGATGTATCCAAATTCATTTGCAAGCTTCACATGCTTACATTCCAAGAGTGCCTGCAATTATATAACACTGTATTTCAAAATGTGTGGGATGTGCATTGTGGTACAGTGGATATTGGCTCGAAACGAGAAACCGGGAAGCCGAGTTTGAATTCCAGTTGAATCCATTGTATTCACTTACGTGCAAATACCCTTGGGAAAGGTATTAATCCGTCTCTTCCTTCCAGTTATGGGTTAAATAGCAGGACAGATTGGGTTCTATAGCCTTGGTCAGCAACCAGTCTACCACAGAAAGCAATGGCAACCTACTGCAGGATAATCTTCTGTCCAGTCAGTCATGTCTCTTTCAAGACATGATTGCCCAAGTGTGTATCACGTATGGCACTTAACTGACTGACTGCTTTCAAAATGCAACATAATCAACCTAAGTTGTAGATTTCCAAAACCATATCTAATGAATATTGAAACAAAGAAAAGACTAGCGGACTATTACATAATATCAGTTCTCCTCACAGGTGAATGAGAGACTTGAAGCAATGGAAATAAAGAAAAGAGTACTGAACTCTTATGTAATATCAGTTCTCCTTTATGGTAGTGAACACAGAATAATCTTGCACTTACACTTTTAGATATTGAATAGAAAGAAGTTCCACAGGCAAGAAGTGTGAGAAAAGAAACTGACAGTGTAGAAGTAGTTGTTACATTTGACTATTTTGATAGTAAAAGGGTAGGACCTAGCTGCCAACCTAGTAGCACATGATAATTCATGTGGTTGGCCAACATGGATAGAAGCTTATTAGAGCAGAAATGATGAAAATATTTGTAGAAAAGACCATATCCCATCAGTGAGAAAGTGACTGAATTTCAGCTGCTATATCAGGATCAATTACATTGCAGAACCACTTTTTGATTTTCTTGATAACACCAAGATGAATAGCAGGAGCAACCAGCCAGATATCGCAACAGTATTCAATGCACATATGAATGGTAGATTTATAAATATGCAAAATGGATTCTGACATTGCAGAACCACTTTTTGATTTTCTTGATAACACCAAGATGAATAGCAGGAGCAACCAGCCAGATATGGCAACAGTATTCAATGCACAAATGAATGGTAGATTTATAAATATGCAAAATGGATTCTGACATTGCAGAACCACTTTTTGATTTTCTTGATAACACCAAGATGAATAGCAGGAGCAACCAGCCAGATATCGCAACAGTATTCAATGCACATATGAATGGTAGATTTATAAATATGCAAAATGGATTCTGACATTGCAGAACCACTTTTTGATTTTCTTGATAACACCAAGATGAATAGCAGGAGCAACCAGCCAGATATGGCAACAGTATTCAATGCACAAATGAATGGTAGATTTATAAATATGCAAAATGGATTCTGACATTGCAGAACCACTTTTTGATTTTCTTGATAACACCAAGATGAATAGCAGGAGCAACCAGCCAGATATCGCAACAGTATTCAATGCACATATGAATGGTAGATTTATAAATATGCAAAATGGATTCTGACATTGCAGAACCACTTTTTGATTTTCTTGATAACACCAAGATGAATAGCAGGAGCAACCAGCCAGATATGGCAACAGTATTCAATGCACAAATGAATGGTAGATTTATAAATATGCAAAATGGATTCTGACAAGAAAAACCTCCTGGCCCGACAAAATGAACCAACATTTGTAGCAGTAAATGCAGCTATTAGATTTGATGTAGTCATTCTGTTTGAAATCATTTGAGAGAGTGAGGCCAAGGGAGACGCAGTGCGTTGCTCTCTAGGAGACTAGCATTATCCATTCTGATGGTAGGCAGGAATTTTTTTTTTTAAATGTAAAAGGAAAAGAAAAAATACTTGATGTCAAATATAGAAGCCCATTAATTATATCTGATAAATAGAGGCATTTATGTAATATAACAATCTGGCCCCACCCGAGGAAGGCTGATGCAAGCGAGGGTGTTTCCGGTCGTTGAAAGGAACGGATGTCGTTGACCTTATTTCCGGCAGCAGCGGAAATAACTACAGAGGCAAACAGAACAGGTGTCTCTGAGAATTACGTGGGCGTGCGTGGGCGAGGCAAAACCGGAAGAAAAAGTCCCGGTTCTGGAAGATTATAAAAAGACCTCGGCACACGGATTCGCCGAGTAGAGGAGCAACAGAGATCGGCCGGTGAAGAGAGACAACAGATAAGACTACACTCCCGTCAACCCATTAGAAGCGCGCTCTCTCAATTCTCTGTTCCCTATTCTACACGGTCCATCGTCATTAATAAAAATATAACTTCATATTTTTATATATATATGCGTGTTTGTTGTTTGTCGATATACAACATTTACACACATGTATAATATACAAAGGATGTGCATTGTGGTGCATTGGATATCGGCTTGGAACGAGAAATCGGGGAGCCAAGTTCGAATTCCAGCTGAATTCATTGCATTCACTTATGCGCAAATACCCTTGGGAAAGGTATTAATCCATCTCTTCCTTCCAGTTATGGGTTAAATAACAGGATGGATTGGGTTCTATAGCCTTGGTCAGCAACCAGTCTACCACAGAAAGCAATGGCAACCAACCTACTGTGGGATAATCTTCTGCCCAGTCAGTCATGTCTCTTTTGAGACATGATCGCCCAAGCATGTATCACGTATGGCATTTAACTGACTGATTGAATATAATAGTTGGAATCATAATTAAGACTTCTACTGGTCATAAAGTGGGGGATCGGTTTTTTATTGTTATGAAGTAATAAACTGATCTCCCACTAATTACTACGTAATAATGATACATCTCTTCTCCCTCAAGCTATGAGCCAAATAATAGGATAGATTGGGTTCTATAGCCTTGGATGGCAACCAGTCTACCGCAGAAAGCAATGGCAACCTACTGCGGGATAATCTTCTGCCCAGTCAGTCATGTCTCTTTCGAGACATGATCGTCCAAGCGTGTATCACGCATGGCACTTAACTGACTGATAATATACAAGAGTGAATTAAAAAGACCACAGTTTGATACAGTGTCATCTGAATATTGCATGCTTGATCAAGTTAATTAACCCTCATCAGTGAATTAAGTGCATTGACAAGGAATTGAAGAGTAAGTAACAGAGTATCAAGTAAAAACAGAGAGTAACTAAGCAACTTTTTGTCAAGAGAGATTAAGGGCACTATTTATTAGTGCAAAGACGATTTCCCTATGAGGTTTGCCAGTTCCTTTGCTGGCCTACCGTTGGATGAATTCCTGCATCTGTATATTACTCTTGATAAGATGAAACACCAATTTGATCATTAGTTCTTTTAACAGGATAACGTGGAGTCCATGATGCTAAGTTAAGTCTAACTGAATTCTACAATTTCATATGTCTGGAAAACCAGAAGTTAAAATGGATCAGTCAGTTATGTGCCATACGTGATACACACTTGGGCAATCATGTCTCGAAAGAGACATGACTGACTGGGCAGAAGATTATCCCGCAGTAGGTTGCTATTGCTTTCTGCGGTAGACTGGTTGCCAACCAAGGCTATAGAACCCAATCTGTCCTTTATTACTTAATAACAATAGAAAGCAGATCCCCCACTTTATGCCTTGTAGAAGTTTTAATTATGCATCAGTCCTGTTATTTGACTGATAGCTAGAGCGGGAAGAGATGTATTATACTATAAAGTATTAATTAGTGGGGGATCAGTTTATTACTACATAACAATATAAAAATGAACCCCCACTTTATGCCCAGTAGAAGCCTTAATCATGTTTCCAACTATCATATTCAGTCAGTCAGTTAAGTGCCATGCGTGATACACGCTTAGGTGATCATGTCTCGAAAGAGACATGACTGACTGGGCAGAAGATTATCCCGCAGTAGGTTGCCATTGCTTTCTGCAGTAGACTGGTTGCCAACCAAGGCTATAGAACCCAATCTGTCCTGTTATTTAACCTATAACTGGAAGGAAGAGACGGATTAATACCTTTCCCAAGGGTATTTGTGAATACAATGAATTCAGCTGGAATTCGAACTCGGCTCCCCGATTTCCCATTCCAAGCCGATATCCACTGCACCACAATGCACATAAAATGTATACAACTGGAAAAAGAGAGAAAAAGTAAAAAATGTTACGCAAAACATGCTGCAGTGTGCTTAGCAGAAGCTGGACTACCAACCTGACGTGTTATGTTACAGGTGGGGCACATACTGAACATTTGTGAGGCTTTATAAAATCTACATTTGAATACCTTGTTCAAATTTTGATAAATAAATCTTTGATTGCTCAATTTGAAGCCTATTTAATTTTGTTTACCTGAGACATGTATTTAGTGAAATATTCACATTTTAAATTACGTGTATTATACATTAGTGGGTATAATTATTAGGGTACCCCAGTTTTTTTAAAAGAAATGATGTATTTCATACTATTTTTAGTATTTATTTCTAAGTGGATAATTCTAAATGAAAATAGAATGGTTCTTTTGTTATTATTACTTTGCAAAATTTTACAAGGCAAATGGCGACAATTTATCCATCGCGCACTGTAGATTTAATATATATAACGACAATTTACCCATCGCGCCTGTAGATTTGCTATATATATCTATACATCTATACATATATGCTACCGGCCATAATTATAAGGCCAACCCCAGTTTTAAAAAAAATGATTTATTTCATATTATTTTTAGTACTTATTGCCAAGTGGATAATTCTAAATGAAAATAGAATGGTTCTTTTGTTATTGTTGCTTTGCAAAGCTTTACAAGGCAAAGAAGCAATTACCCTAAATGTTCTTCATTCTTTTGTTTGCCTTCAGACTAGGAGGTGGTCCTGTTAAATATTTATAGATTCATTTGATGCACATGTTATTGCAGAGTATTAACAAAAGAACCATTCTATTTTCATTTATAATTATTCACTTGGCAATAAATACTAAAAAATAGTATTAAATATATCATTTTTTTAAGACACTGGGGTGGCCTAATAATTTTGGTCGGTAGTGGATATATTTATTATAAATTATCCTTTAGAACTTGTACAAACTAAAGTATAATTTATAATAAATATTCATTGCTCTATTTTTATATTGAGCACTTCTTTAAATTAATGTTTTGAACATTGCATTTATTTTCTTCGTTCCTTATTCATTTGGAGATATATGTACACACACAACAGTAAAACAGGTACTGGTTAAAGCAACAGACAGTTGTTTTTTTTAAGTTTGCAATGCACAATTCAAAGAATTGAACATCCAGAGCCAACAATATATTAAAAAAAAGTCACCACACACTTGCTATCCATGTTTAAACTATATACATCTCATCAGGCCGTAAGAGCAAACCATATAACAAAATGTGGTTTGACCTTACAGCCATATTTTGTGATATGATTTGACCTTACAACCGTATTTCGTGATATGATTTGACCTTACAGCCATATTTTGTTATATTGTTTGCTCTTACAGCCTAATGACACCTATATGGCTGAAACCTTGGTAGCAAGGGAGTGGTGAATAGTTCACTTTATATATATACTAGCAGTATAGCCAGGAGTTGCTCGGGTGTAATGAAAATTTTAAAACTAATCCATGGTCCTGGAGCTCAGACTCAGCCTAAAAGAATATTTGTGTGAAGTTTGGTGAGAATCGGATAAAAATTGTGGATTTGTATAATGGACATACAAACAGATAAACACACAAACATCTTGCCTTATGTATATATATATATGATCGATTTTCTGCACTATTGTAAGAACTGCAACCTTGAAACTTCTGAATATCGTTTCTTATGTCTTTGTCTGCGAGTGTATCAAATTTGATTAAAATCGGACCACTCCTTCTATAACCTGATATTTTCGATGATAGATTTTGTGTCTGCCAATCAATTTTAATAAAATCCGTTCATACCCATGGATAATTATCTGTATATCATAATTTGAAAGACGTCATAAATGAACTGTAACTTTTGCAAACGATTTTATTGTTCATCTCTCGATGTTCCCAAGTACTTTCAATCTTCTTCCGAGATAATCCTCAGGGGTGTGAGTTGTGGTAACAAAAATAACTGCAAAACTGTGTTACTAAAAATTACTGTAAATTTTCTTCTTGCTTCAAATATAACAGTTAACAAATTGCTTCGTGTTCATTAGAATGTGAAAATTATCCAAAATTGAATTATTGTTTTTAAATTTTTATTGAAAGTATTTGGGAAACACTGAATGAATAATAATAACATCTGTCAAATTTACAGCTCATTTCTGACATGTGCAAATATCCTTAGGAAAGGTATTAATCCATCTCTCGCCTTCAGCTATGGGCTAAATAGAAGAACAAATTGGATTTTATAGCCTTGGTTGGCAACCAGTCTACTGCAAAAATATCAATCTACTGCAGCAAATTTTTCTGCCGAGCCAGTCATGTCTCAAAAGAAACATGATCACCCAAGCGTGTATTACGTATGGCACTTAACTGACTGACTGTGGTGCAGTGGATGACAAATTGGAAAACTGAATTCAAATTCCAGTTGAATTCATTGCATTCACTTACGCGCAAATACCCTGGGGAAGGTACAAAGCTATCTCTTCTAACTCCAGCTAATCCAGCAAATGTTATGTACCAAAATTATTTGGAACTTTTTTGTATTCATATTTCATAAATCAGCAAATTAGAACATATAAAAAAAAAAAAAGTCTAAATCAGCTCAAAGACTTCCCATGATCAAAATAACAAAACAATATCAAATACCATGATACGATATCAGACACAGTAATTTTTTGTCCTTGTAAACAAACAATTCATGACACAGAAAAAAATTATATACGAGTATACCCCTGCCGTCAAAAATGCCAAAATATTTGAGAGGATTATTATATATAAATAAATACTTAACGGTTTTTATTATAATCGAGAGATCTATATATTTATATTTTTATAATTTAACTCCAAAAGGATGATCAGATAGGTAAATCCCAAAAACCCGATCCTAATTAATATTAATTTCATTAATATTAAAATTAATCATGGTGGAGGGCTCGATGCAGATATTATATTTTATTTACAGAGTCAATTATAAAAATAAAACAAAAATTTTGATATTTAAATCCGTTGAATAGCCATTTCTATGAGAAAATCCTCACCTTTTCAGCAATGGCGAAATGAAAATTGCTGAAGAAGCGAGTATTTTCTCATATAAATGGCTATTCAACGGATTTAAATATAAAAATTTTTGTTTTATTTTATATATATATATATATATTCTTTACTACTTAATGACATTATTGAAAAAATAAAAATATTAAGGCAATGTTAAAGATCAAATACATGGCAAAAACTTTCATAAGTTGTAGTAAATAGAATGCACTGAGTCGACACTGCCTTTCTATGGCCTCTCTCTCTCCATGGGTATGACAGGAAGAATATTATATATATATATATATATATATATTTTTATTCATTTCATCCCGGGGCAAGGCGTAAATGCCACTGATGTGCAGGGGGGCTACATAACTGAAAGAAAATTAATTAGAGGAGGAAGAAGAGGATTACAAACCAATTAGGAAGAAGCAATAGAAAGATGAAAATGCAGGTGTGATGACAGTTGCAAGGAGGGAGAGAAAGGGAAGGATATACAGGGTGGGGGAAGGGCTAGAGTCAAGTGGTTAGTAGATTAGTATTGACATTGCATTTCAATTTCTGGAGGTTGTAGCCGTCAGGAAAGCAAGAATACGGGAGCGAGTTCCACAGGCGGGAAGTGTGAGAGAAGAGGCTGCAGGAGTAGAATTGTCCTCTGCATTTGGCTAACCTAACTGTGAATGGGTGGGACCCAGCTGCCATTCTGGTTGCACGAGTAAACACCTGCTGAGGAGGCACCAGTGACTTAAGTTCATCTGAGCAGAAGCCATGAAAGTACTTATAGAACAGACAAAGGGAGGCCACATCTCGTCGGTGGGGAAGTGGCTGTAGTCGAGCCGCCAAGTCAGCAAATGAATAAGGAACGAAGAAAATAATTCCAACATTCAAAATATTAATTTAAAACAGTGTCTAATATAAAAATAGAGCAATGAATATTTATTGTTAATTATACTTTAGAACATGTACAAAATACAAACTACTACAAAATTGTACATTTTGTTTCAACATTTGAAGAACAATGTCTCATCAGGAAGCTAATAATGACGGTAGTAGTTTGTACATGTTCTAAAGTATAATTAATAATGAATATATATATATATATATATATATATATATATATATATATATATATATACGCTTTCAACGTCACTTGATGTAAAAACAAAAACTTTCTCCACAAACGCGTCACATGATGTAAACAAACACTTCACTGACGCTCTCGCAAAATCTCGCGAAATACGTTACTAATTCAAATTTTAAAATCATTTGTTTCTGATGAAGGACTGAGGGCGGTCTGAAATATAATGGTAGAAATAAACAAATACTGTCAAAAACACATTTTTAAACTCAAAACGTTTTAATATTCTTTCCTATATATATATATACACAAACACACAATGGTGTTTATTATAATAGGGAGAAGAGCATTAGGCAAATGAATGACAAAATGGTAAAAAGTCTGTGTAACACATTTCATTCTCTAGAAGGACTTCTTCAGTAAATTTTTTCAACCTTCTCATTCAGTTACGTGAAAAATGTGTGCATTATATTTGTTATCTTAAAGGATTATTGTCACATAGAATTGAAACACTGATTCTTGTTTGATCACCAAAGTTAAGCATCATCAAGCTTGGTCTAGATGGGCGACTGTTTGGGAATACCAGGTGCTGCAAGCTTGAATGTGTGGGTGGTGCAATAGATAATGGCTTAGCATTGTTGACTGGAGAGCTGGGTTCCATTTCTCGTTAGCTTCCATTTATTCACTTACATGTAAATACCCTGGGGAAAGGTATGAATCCACCTCTACTCTCCCCAGTTATGGATTAATTAGTAAGACTTGTATCACTAAAACATTATTATCCCCCCCCCAAAAAATTTTATATATATCTATATATATATATATATCTAATCTAAACTTATTTATAAATGGAACTTTGTATGTGTGTGTGTGTGTGTGTGTATATGTCCCCGTTACCTATAGACTCCGAAACGGCTGAACCGATTTTCTTGAAAATTTACACAGTTGTACTATAAGCATCTGCGAGTATTCTTAGCTAGGTTTTGTGTCGAGATATCCGCGATAAATATCGAAAATCGATAATCGAAAAAATCGAGTTATAGAAGGAGTGGTCTGATTTTAATCAAATTTGATACACTCAGAGACATAAAAAACGATATTCAGAAGTTTCAAGGTTGCAGTTCTTACAATAGTGCTGAAAATTGATAATATATATATATATATAAAAGGCAAGATGTTTGTGTATGTGTGTGTGTTTATCTGCCTGTATGTCTGTATTTTTTCAGCCCTTTCATTTTAGTTTTTGCTTCGGGTTTGGCTCTAAGTAGGTATAATTGCAGTTCTTAGTTTCAGCCATGATACCATTTACTCAGAGGACTTATTTAGCCTTCAAAATTCAGTTTACGATGAAAAAACTTATTTGATATCGATACCAGGAAATCAAAATTTGACTTACATCCATTCATTTTTCTTTCAGTCTACGGTTTCGCTTTAACTGGAAATAACTATTGCTTTTTAGTCTTTCGTACCAACGTCCAAAGAGTCTGAGCTCCTAGACCTGGATTAGTTTTAAAGCTTTCATTACACCCGAATAATGCCGGGTTATACTGCTAGTAGATATATATATATATATATATATATTATATATATATATATATATATATATACACTTTGTGTAGAAATAATGGTTACATTTAACTATTTTAATTGTAAAAGGGTGGGAACTAAATAACATTGTGTCAGGCTACAAACTTGCTGAAACATTATAAATATATGAGCAGCAAACTTTCTTTCATACATGCTTTATTGAATGTGACAGACAAGGAAAATATTCAAATTTTTTTTTATTCAGCTTTCAATAAATAGCAGGACATCCAGTGTCTTTAAACAACTGGCAAAGTGTTGACAAGCCATAGAAAACAAAATCAATTAATAAAATACTGATTAACTATACAAATATGACTTTTAGATTTTTTTACATTCTCTGGAATATAAATGTATAGCCACAACAAAGTGAGGAATCTGTTTATATATTGATTATAATATAAAATTGATCTCTCACTTTCCGTTCAGGTTATAATTTCTTTATCAAATTTCGATTTGGCATGAATGCACCTTTCCCCCCACCAACCAAGTTAATTAGATAATTAGTTTGACGTGTATCACTAAACCATGATTACCTAAAAAAAAATTCTTACAGTCTAAAATTATTTTCTGACTTTAACTTAACCTGCAAAGAGTTGATAGGACATTAAAAAAAAAACAAGTCTGTCAATCAATCATTATTTTAAATGTCTACTGGATTCTTTCATTTTTTTTTTTATTTCCATATTATTTTTCTAATTTATGAGTCAGCCATTTTGTTGATGCAAACAACTCCTACATTTACTTGCCACCATTTTCTCTCATCTGTAAATGAATGTGTTTATGGGTTGATGAAATTCACTGAAATGCTAACAATAAACTTTCATGTTCTCCTTTGTATGTGTTTTTTTTTTTCAAATCACTGATGATTCAGAATATGTACAATAGCATAATTAAAAATTAATTTAAGCTGGGACACTTTGGAGATAGAATGAGTAAAAATTATAAGGTGAAGTTTTTTTCAGAGAAGCCCCTAATTTCGCTCAGAATTATTTATGCACAAACATAAGGGTAATTTCCGAAGTCTTAATTGTTACATGAGTAGAGCTATGCTGAATGGGGCAAGGTTGTTAAATGGCAGAAACTTTGTAAAGGAAAGATTTCTGTGCTGAAGTGAACCATGAACAGAACATAAGGATAATCTTGAGATACAATTAAAGTGATTATTAAAGATAAAAGGTCCCAACTGTCAGTCACACACACACACACACACATATATATATATATATATATATATATACCATAAACACACACATACATGCTTTAACACACTTACACACACACACACACACACACACACAAGCACTCTCTACAATTAATGACAGTAGCAGCACCCAGGAATGACCATTCCTTAAAAGGCACAGACTCACTTGGACAGACACACGCTCCTCTGCCATTCTGAAGATGAGATTTTGATCTCAAATTATTAATGTATAATAAATAGGTAATACCCAACAACTTCTTTACCTTCCTTTATTTTACTAAACGTATTGTGACAGCCTTCAAGACCTAACCATACACCTGATTATTAAAGATTTTTAGTTAAAACAACATTATAAAAAAATAAAGCAAAAAAAATAAGCTGGCAAAGATGGACAAACATGCCTGCAATAAGACGGTGTCAAAAAGAAGCTTTTTAAGCTATTTTCACTCTTTACAGCTGTATTTGTTGGTTTAAAAAGCAGTGACTGGAATTGGAATAAAACCTAAATACATGAAAATGAATTTATACAATTGCTTTGTTCTTAAAAACTGACAACAAACTAGAGTTTGAGTTTTGTTTAATGGCATATCCACCTCTGTGGTTTATTTAATACCAAAAAGGTGGAGTTTTGAGGTATTTTTTAATGTTTAGTTATAGTGAGATGGTTGATTGAGTCAGATTTTGATGAAAAAATTTTTTTTTTAATTTTAGAAAACTGAAAATGTTGTCTAGTTTTGTATTAAAAAAATGTACTGCTGTTAATAATATTTTCCTTCAAAAATGTTCCATTGGTAATGTTTTTCATTCAAAAATGTATATTTTTCTATAAAAGTCCATTTTTATATATATATTATTTCTATAAAAGTCTATTTTTATGTATATATTTCTATAAAAGTTTATTTTTATGTATATATTTCTATAAAAGTTTATTTTTATACTTTCATAGTGTTTGGGGAGGTTAACTATAGCTAACTAGTTAACTATTTGCCCATAGCTGAGACCCTACCAGGTTCTACCACTCTGAGTCAGGGTGAACCTGGAAGAAATGGTTCCATGCTCCTCACAACCTCCCAATCAGAGGCCTTGCTGCCATGTGCAGTTTACCATCATACCTATACGATACAAATCCCATATCATCTAGAAGTTAACTAAAACAAACAAAGTAAAATTGCACACCCACAAAATCGGATCCAAACAACTAAAAACATTTTGGAAAAACCCAAATCAAGGATAATTTTACAAAAATTGGAGTAGATAGACGAAACTATCGTCCGGTTCACACTCCACCCACGTCTATTGAACAGGTGAAGAGGCTTATCCCTTGTTCCCTGTTTAGGATGTGGTTTCTGGTTTTCTTTTTTCCAATCTTTTCACTCTTACGTAGCCCCCTGCACATCAGTGGTGTTACCGCCTTGCTCAGGGTGATATGATTAAAAAAAAAAATAGTCAGTGTGAAAAGTAAAATTCTAAATTCTGATTGGATAGCAAACAGCAAATTGATATATGATACCATCAATTTTTTTTCACACCTAAAATGAAAATGCAGTTGAAGCCAGTCACATGATTAAAATCCCCTACTTATACCATGTCTATTGACTAGTCAAAACAGAATGGAAACAGTATCTGATAAGCATTTTGTCACAATGTAAGGAAGAAATTTTAAGCTGACTCAGTCACATCTCGCCAACATATATTCATTCTACCTCTTCTTCCAATTTTCCTTTCTTCATTTTCATTCTACGCCAAAGAAAACAACACGATACTTCAACAGACTCCAATAAGTACAATCTCCTTCATTACTTTGACTTTTCTCTTCATTTTTCTCTGGCCATAAAAAGGAAAAGAATACAGACTTTTATTTGCAACCTTTTTAATCTGTTTAAAGATACACATTCCCCTAATATCAACTATGAACTCTACATTTCTCTTTTAACAGTTTGAACTACATGCATTTTCTCTATGAACATTTTACAACAGTAATTTTGTTAACAAAATTTTATTTTAATGTAGAAATGAAATATTTTATCTTTCCATATTTCAACATCCAACCTTCAACCTTCTGATATTTAAATTGTGGGGACTTCGGTTGTGTTTGGCACAAGGCCAATTTGACTAGCATCACAGAGCCCCCTACATACCCAGGACCAACAAACTAGATTAAAAAAATATAGTGTGTCTACAAGTAAACAAATTAATAGTAAAAGTGCTTGTAAGTATTCTAATGGGACATAGAAAATGCAGAAGGCTGTATGGAGTAGACTCTTGGATGTGCATTGTGGTGCAATGGATATTGGTTCAAAATGACAATATTCGAATTCCAATTAAATTTGTTGCATTCACTTATGTGCAAATAACCTTTGGAAAGGTATTAATTTATCTCTACTTCCTCCAGATATGGGTTGAATAGCAGGACAAATTGGGTTCTATAGCCTTGTTTGGCAACCACTCTACCATAGAAAGAAAAAGCCACCTACTGCGAGAAAATCTGACTGGGCAGTCATGAATTGAAAGGATATGATCGCTCAAGTGTGTATCATGGATGGCACTTAACTGTCTGACAAATAGCTAAATCTAAACTTATTTATAAATGGAACTTTGTGTGTGTGTGTGTGTGTGTGTGTGTGTATGTGTGTGTGTGTGTGTCTGTCCATTACCTATAGACTCTGAAACGGCTGAACCGATTTTCTTGAATATTTACACAGTTGCACTTTAAGCGTCTGCGAGTGTTCTTAGCTAGGTTTTGTGTCGAGGTACCCCTGATAAATATCGAAAATCAATTATAAAAAAAATCGGTTATAGAAGGAGTGGTCCGATTTTAATCAAATTTGATACACTCATAGACAAAGACAAAAGAAATGATATTCAGAAGTTTCAAGGTTGCAGAAAATCAATAATATATATATGTATAAAAGGCAAGATGTTTGTGTGTGTGTCTGTTTATTGGACTGTATGTCTGTATTTTTTCAGCCCTTTTATTTTAGTTTTTGCTTCGGGTTTGGCTTTAAGTAGGTATAATTGTAGTTCTTAGTCTCAGCCATGATACCATTTACTCAGAGGACTTATTTAGCCTTCAAAATTCAGTTAACGACAAAATAAACTCATTTGATATAGATACCAGGAAATCAAAATTTGACTTACATCCATTCATTTTTCTTTCAGTCTACGGTTTCACTTTAACTGGAAATAACTATTGCTTTTTAGTCTTTCATGCCAACGTCCAAAGAGTCTGAGCTCCAGGACCATGGATTAGTTTTAAAGCTTTCATTACACCCAAGCAACGCCAGGCTATACTGCTAGTTAGTAATAAAAGTGTCTGTAGTCAGACCAAGGAGACATGGTAAATAAAAAAGGTTGTATGAAGTATATGGCAACCATGTAATCTCTACTGTATAGTATATGTCCACAACCTCACCCTGTAGACTATCCTATGGAATATAGGGCCACAGTCTCACTGCACTAGTTGTTGCTGTGAAAGGAAAGTTTTTATGGGGTAAAATTTTCCATTCCATATCCTATACAGCTTTGAATTCAGAATTGTCATTTTCAAAGACTGGTTACTAGAGAAGCAATATCATGTTGAAACATTGGTTCCTGTATAATCACCAAAGAGAAGCAATGTCTAACATTTTCTTTTTTATCGTTTCACCCCAAGCAAGGGAGTACCACCATTGATGCGCAAGGGGCTACATAAGAAAGTAAAAGTTTAGGCAGGAGGAGAGTGAAGAGAAAGACGAATCAGTTACAGGGGGTGTCAGAGAAAGGGCAAGAGAAGGATAGAAACAGGTGTGAAGACAGCAGTTGCAAAGGTAGAGAGAAAGGAAAGGAACAAGATACATGGGGGTATGTAGAAAGGACTTGTTATGTTGCATGTACAGAAATATTGTGAAATAAATACAAACAACGTAATAGTATAAAGTAGGTGTATTACCAGGAAGAGTATTTACAAAAGATGCAGTTTAGTAGAATACAGAACAAGGGTTTAGTAGAACATATTGTCGTAGAGATGTAAGAGATTGACAAATAGAACAGTTCCGGTCCAATACCGAAAATACTCGACTGACTTGTTCACTCGACTGATTTCCGAGGTACTCCTCAAGGTATCATCACTACTATTTTATGTAGTGCTTAGAACAGTCCATTACTGTAGAAAAGGGTGGAGTCAACAGGACTGGAGTCAAGTGGACAAGAGATTGACATTACATTTAAATTCCTGGAGGTTGTAGCCATTAGGAAAGCAAGTATACGAAAGGGAATTCCACAGGCGGGAAGTGTGAGAAAAGAAGCTGTGAAATAGAAATTGTCGGCTGCATTTGGTTGATCTAACTGTCAAAGAGTGGGACTTTGTTGCCAGTCTGGTTGCACAAGTAAATTCTTGTGAAGGGGGCACCAGTGATGTAAGTTTGTCAGAGCAGAAGCCATGACAGTCATTACTTTGATGGGTGAATGATGAATTTTTTTATTTATTAATCTGATTTTTATTAAATAAATATTATTTTTTGTGGATATTCCTATTTGAGTAGATCTTCTATTTATTAAACTGTGTATTTATTTCTTTTCATCTACCAGCCTAGACTAAATAAAACATCCATCCCTTTCTTTATAAATTGCTTTGTTTACATCAAGATATGTGATATATCCTGTGAGGGGATAATCAGGAAAAGAATAGTGCAAGAATAATATTTAACACTGAAGATAGATTATAAGAGATTTATTATACCCCAGTACAATAAACCAATAGACGATACACGAACACCAACGAATAGTTACAGGTATAACAATCAAGTAAACAATGCCTCTGTCTAGTACATATGCGTCCGTCTAGTGAAGTATGCTTCCGTCTAGTGACGATGACTCTATAGTTCACTCTTTTCACGGTCTTTTATAGACTGGACCATATCCATTCCGGGGTAGGACAGGATATTCCTCTACAACAATATGAAATCAAGCAGATACTTCTATTTCAAGAGTCAGAAAAAAATCTGGGCTTTAAAAGAACAATGCAAAAGAGCTTGGTCACTCTTCAACCGTGAAATCACAGCATGTCAAATATAATAACAGTTTCCCCAATGGGAATGCAGGTTAAAATCCTACTGGAAAATACATACTTTTCTTTAATAAGATTTCTCAATTTGCACAAACTCCTCAATGATGATGAAAAGACTGGAAGCAACAGAAATGTGGGTCTGCAGAAGGATGCTGGGGATACTATGGACTGAACACATGAGCAATGACAAGGTTTTGGAGAAAATGGAAACAAAAAGGTAACTTTTACATAACATCAGGAAGAGATGGTTGAAGTTACTGGGACACGTAATGAGAAAAGAAGGCTTGGAGAATCTGATACTCAAAGGGTGGATAGAGGGAAAGATAGACAGGAAAAACAGTGCATGACATACATGATGGGTGTAAGCAAATGGGTGGCTGAGCAGGGTTTGGAAGAAATAACAAGCAAAATGTATTCAGAGCTACAAGGAACAGGAAGATGTGGAGGGCGATGTCCTGAAGGGAAACGGAGCATAAATGAAGAAAATAGATAAATATACTGTTTAATAAATAAATGAAACATCAACTTAAATATGGGTCTCCATTAAAATAACATTTTAAGGGATAAAATCTGTCAGATTAATAAATAAAAAATCCATTACATCTTTAGAATAATATATATATATATATATATATGTGTGTGTGTGTGTGTGAAGTTTTGATGATGCTTAGTGCTAGGATTGCTGTTTTTTCAGTGGGTAACTGATAAAAGGATATTTTGGCAAGCAGATTTTTTGTCATAAAGTGCTTGATATCAAGATAGAGCATTAATATCATTAATGTGGAGAAGTTTGTCACTTAACTGTGCAAAGTTATGCCAACTTTGAAATTTTGCGAAGATGCCATTGTGATGTCTCACTAGTCAGGGCTATTTTCTTCATGTGCTGTTGTTTTCCGGATTTTTTCTTATTGATATGGAGCGTGGTATAATTTAATATCTCTGTATATAAGTGGTTCTAAAGATGGTTAATTGCTTTTTGTTGACCTGACCTCTTTTTAGTGTGTTGTATTGTTTGCAGGTGTTCAGTTGTTTTTTTCTTGTGTTAACTTCCTTTTCTGCTTAATTGCTTTATAATGAATTGGTTTCTTCTTGTTATTTTAGGTTGACCTCTTTGGACTGTTAGGTTGACCTTTTTCTTATGTGAGTATATGTGGCTGCTTCAGAAATGTTATATGTGCGTATGTCCGTGTATATATAAATCATTTTTGTCTGAAGTTTCTCTCATTTGGGGCTAATATATTATGTTTGATTTGTTTTTTAATGGTTCATCAACCCTTTTTGGGCTATTTAAGCCTAAACATTTATGGGATTGTAAGAAATTATTTGTTTTGTCAGTGAATATTGTATTAAATTTTTTTAAGAATAAAAATATTTTTCCAGATACGAGTCTTACTATTTAACCCTTAGTTGGGGGAGAAGAGAACTGGATTTACATCTTTTCCAAAAAAGAGTATTTGCACACGAGAAAACAGAATATATTGTCATTAGCAAGAGGAACAGCCGAAGACACAACTTAGAAATGAAAGACATCAAAACGAAGCAAGTACAGCAATTAACAATCTGGGAAATGTCCTAGCAGAGAGTGGAAAATATGAGGCACATCATATTAGTAAAAGGTGAGTTAAAAAAGCTAAACAAAATCTTAAGAAACAGAAAGATGTCTTCGAAAAGTGAAGCAAAACATTAAGAAACAGAAAAATTTCCTTAGAAAGATTGCTGAACTGTTACATAATACTCCTCCTATATGGCAGTGAATGCTAGACAATCTTCTCACAGAATAAGAAAAGACTCAAAGCAACAGAATCAAAGAAAAGAATTCTGAACTGTTACATAATATCAATCATGAATGGCAGTGATTACTGAACAATCTTCTCACAGAAATGCAAATTCTACTCCAGCAGCTTCTTTTCTTTCACTTCCCACCTGTGGAATTCCCTTCCATTTACTTGCTTCCCTGACAGCTACAATCTCCAAGAATTTAAATGTAAAGTCAATAGTCATCTCTTATCTCACTAACCTGCATCCTCTCTCTCTCTCTATCTCTTTAGAACCCAATCTGTCCTGTTATTTAACCCATAACTGGAAAGAAGAGACGGATTAATACCTTTTCCAAGGGCATTTGTGCATAAGTGATTGCAAGGAATTCAACTGGAATTCGAACTCGGCTCCCTGATTTCTATTCCTCAGCCGATATCCACTACACCACAACGCACATCCTAAGAGATTGATTAGCCATAAAAAAACAAAAACAAATCAATTAATCCAATCAAGTTTTTTTTAAAAAACAAACAAACAAAAACCTTACCATATCTCACCGTAAGACTGCAGTTGAAGATGCGATAAAAATTATTTCTCTCTTTCTCCCATACAACAATTGAATGCAGATAGTATCAAATCAATCCCAATAAATAAATTGATTCAACTAAATTCTGATATTGATGGCAACATTATGTTAGCAGCCATAACAGTCCATCAGATTAGAAAAACAAGAAGTGTGAGGAGAGCTCACTAATTCCATAGTCTGAAACATCGCTGTTGGTTGAAGTTTTTACACTATTTACATTATTCAGACTGTTGTCCTCATTTTCATTGCCATATTCATGAAGTTTCAGTCATTGTATGCTCTGACCTTCTTCAGGTGAATTTCAAACTTCTAATTCCATGTGTCATACCTCTTCTAGATGTCTTAGCATTAGTTTTCTGTTTTAACACAGCTCTTGAACTCTCAAGTCACTGAATCCAATAAATGCTTTTATCTACTGGGGCCACGTGTCCTTGACAATATAATGAATATTTGGGATTTATAAACCTAATGTCTCAGTAACCAATTTTTTTTGCCAGAGCTCATATTACAATTTTTGTGTTATTAATGATTTTCTGTAGCACTCCATATTACTGGTACCTACATTGTTTTTATTTCCATGCTTAGCTGGCTTAGATTTTTGTGGCCTAGCGATTCCTGTGGTAATTCCTTAAATTTTTATATTTACCAATGATGTTCTCCGTCTATTAAACTTCATCCTATTTTTTCTGATAAAATTGGTCAACACAATTTTGGTGCCAAGAAACGAAACAGGTATTTTAGCTAATTTGACGATCCTAATTCCAAAAATGACCTTAGATTTTCATGGTTTCATAATTTTTTTTATGTTCACAAAGTTTTTATTTCTGATGTTAGTTTATTAAATGATTTGATGAAAATACTTGTTGGTCTTGGTATTGTGGTGATACCGACCGAGCAAATGTGAGGGACTGGATGTTTGCACTATAACGACCAGAAAGCAAATGACCAAAACTTGTTGATGCGCATCCAGGTTCACGCAGATGTTCCGGTTGAAAACTAAAAATTAATTAAGTATTAAATTTCCAGTTCACGAGTCTACGCAAATTTTATTTATTGGCTAATAGGAAACCCAGAATCAAATGCGGATATGAATTCCCAAATGATCACCTGCGATCCAAAAAGTTGAAATAAAAAGCTGATACAGAAAGCATCACCAGACAGACCGATGTAGGCTGACACACACAGACTGACTTGAGAGAGACAAATATAATTAGTAACTCCCTTGACCAAGTCATGCGGCTACTATGTTCGCCTCCCTTACCCCTATCATCTTATCTTTTGCTGTCTCAAAACTACTTACTGACCTAAGGAGCGAATACATCAAAGAGATTCCTTACTCACAACGCTCCCACATTCCTAAGCATTAATTCTCTTTTCAGCATTTTATTGCCATGAACATTTTAATGTCCGTTGGACCTATATTTCAAGTATTACTTTAATTGTAAAAACCTTAATTGATATGTGGATATATAAAATGTTATTTTTCAACTCAATTTGCTTTTCTTGATTTCTAATCATTTTATGACTTATAGTGGGCTATCTACAACGAGGCCAAATTCCGTTAATCTGCAACAATATAATACTACCCTTCACTAGAACAGATTCCATACTATAAACTGGAAAAAAATGGATAACCCACTATAGTATTTTCATTCGTGTTATTTGTAAGGATTTAGGGTCTGATTGTTATTGAAAAAAAGAGTATTTTTGCTGTACTGAAATTTCTAATTTTTGGCAAAAAGATCAATTTATGATCTTGGTTAATTGCAACATTTAGTTAATAAAGGTCATAGAATCCCATCAATTTTCAAGTAGGCCAAACAATTGAAATAAACTTTTTCTCCATTTATAAAAAAAGTGTTTTTAAATCAAAAATTTAAAAATAGAAGTACCAAATTCTTCCAATTTATTGCCAAAATTCAAATTAACTGATAAACTTTATCAGCAATATGCTAAGATAAGTGTTAAGATTAATTTTTTACAGAGCTATTTAGATTAATTTTTGGATAATTGCAGCAATATCAGCAATGAAAATGATTCCATTAGGATATCAAAACAATTGAAGAGCATTATCAGGGACATTGGTACGTAAATAATATTGAACAGACAATCAAAATGAAAGCACTTTTACCATAGTTCTTATATTCACAAAGGTTTTATTTCTGCTGTTACTTTATTAAAGGGCTTACAGCCTATCACATTCGATCACCGAAGTTAAGCAACATTGAGCCTGGTCAGTACTTAGATGGGTGACCGCTTGGGAATACCAGGTGCTGTAAACATTTAGAGACGGATGTGCGTTGTGGTGCAGTGGATATCGGCTCGGAAAGAGCCGAGTTCAAATTCCAGTTGAATACCCTGCATTCACTTAAGCACTGGTACCCTTGGGAAAGGTATTAATCTGTCCTTTCCCTCCAGTTATGGGTTAAATAACAAGCTTAGGACTTGGGGACCCTGCCCTTAAAAAAAAACAAATCCCAATGAATCCTGATACTTGAAAAGAAAAATTTTGTAAAAATAAAATAACCTTCCCCAAAAATCATTGGTTATGACCTTAAATGATCCCATAAGGATTGATAGGTTGTTAAACCTCGAAACAAACAAACAAACTTCATTTAAATACTTGTTTGTCTTGGTATATTTAATTGTGTTTTTTTTTAAGACCATGGGTCTGATTGTTATTGAAAAAATAGTATTTATCAATAAGCAGACCAATATTTGTTGGTTTAAATACAAATTGAAAGGTTTCTATGATTTACTTTGAGAAATATTGCCATCGGTCAATATTATATATACAGAAAATAAATGAAAAAATGCTTTCTTACCAAAACTGAGACATTCCTGCACAGTAAAAATGGTAGCTAAACAAGAAAAAGTAAGGTCACTTTCCGATTCAGCACCCTCAAATTAGCTAAAAAAAACATTTGGTGTCTCAACACGATTTCAACGTTTTTTTTTTTTGTTGACCAGTGTGATTAATCCCTTCATATAGGATAGACAGACTGAGCTCAAGAGTTAAGTTAAAGGGAGATAACTGATATGGAAACATCTGGAGGAGACATGACTCATGAAACTAGAACAATCCCCCTTTATGGTTGATATAATGGGTTCAGTTTGAAATTTCAATCGCCTGAAGTAGTGAGAAATCGGGGAGCCGAGTTCGAATTCCAGCTGAATTCATTGCATTCACTTACGTGCAAATACCCCTGGGAAAGGTATTAATCCATCTCTTCCTTCCAGTTATGGGTTAAATAACAGGATAGATTGGGTTCTATAGCCTTGGTCGGCAACCAGTCTACCGCAGAAAGCAATGGCAACCTACTGCAGGATAATCTTCTGCCCAGTCAGTCATGTTTCTTTCAAGACATGATCGCCCAAGCGTGTATCACGTATGGCACTTAACTGACTGACTGAAGTAGCTAAGAGCATACAATGGCTTAAATATTGTAAATATGTCAATGAAGATGAGGACATCAACTTGAATGATTTAAATAATGGGAATAATTATCATAACCCATATCAAAAATATAAACAAATGGCTAAATTTTGATCTGAAATTTTCACTATATAATGCTTAAATTGTGTGATCAATATTAAGCAATGAAATAAGTGCAGAGACAAGAATCGATATTAAATTGATATTATAGATATTAAATCCTGCACATATCGTCATCATCCTGTGACCATTGGCTGAGATAGAACTCACTATACCCCTTCAGTATTCCCTGTGCATTTAGAACCCTAGCACAGTTTTGTAGCAAAATTCATATCTTTTCAAATAGCTGAATACTTGATGCTTCGCCAGGGCTACCAAGGGTGTTTTTTATTGTGACACCAACACTAGATGGGTTGCCTCCAGGTCCCATCCTGTTATTTAACCCATAACTGGAGGGAAAGGACAGATTAATACCTTTCCCAAGGGTACCAGTGCTTAAGTGCATGCAGGGTACTCAACTGGAATTCAAACTAGGCTCACCGATTTCTCTTTCCAAGCCGATATCCACTGCACCACAATGCACATCCCTCACTGAATGCTTACAGCACCTGGTATACCCAAGCAGTCACCCATCTAAGTACTGACCAGGCTCAAGGTTGCTTAATTTTGGTGATCGAATGAGAACCGATGTATTCAACATGACATGCCTCAAGCTCATATGATATGCCATAAGCACATATATAAATCTACCATCTGCCCATGCATTAAATACTACCATATCTGGTTGGGTGCTCCTGCTATCCACCTAGGTGTCTTTGACAAAATCCAATGGAGAATCTGTAATGTGATCGATCTTGACTTGGCAGCTCAGATACAGTCACTTTCTTATTGGCACAATGTGGCTTCCCTGCATCTCGTCTACAAATAATTACACGGTTTCTGCTCTGATGAACTTAGCTCACTGGTGCCCTCTATACTTACTCGAGCCACAAGATTAGCAACTAGGTCCCACCCTTTTACTGTGAAACCAATAAATTGTAAATGCAAATTCTACTCCAGCAGCTTTTTTCTTGCACTGTGGAATTCTTTTCCATTTACTTGCATCCTCGACAGCTACAATCTCCAAGAATTTAAATGTAAAGTCAACAGTCATCTCCTATCTCACTAACCTGCATCCTCTCTCTCTCATACTCCTTTCTTCGTTCATTCCACTCTCATCAGCATTCTCATCCTTCTCTTACCCACTTCCTGATACCGTCTATAACCTGTCACTCTTTCTCATAACTATGTGACCCACTGCACACCAGTGGCAGTAAACTGCCTTGCTTGGGGCGATATGATTGAAAAAAACAAAAACATTTATAATATTTTAATTTATGTTATACACTTTAGAGCAAAAGTGGGCAGCTGAATTTATGAGGGAGAGGAAGAGAGAGAGAGAGTCTTAAAGATGACCCCAAGGTCTAAGCATTCTGTGACTGTCCCCACCACATGGAATTTACACATTTTAGTTGTTGCTGTTGTTGAAAGTGATGTGATTTCTTTTTTTCTCTGTGATATTCATTTTAATTGTTCTTAATGTTGAAAGTCCTCATGTGATACCACTGATCTGGGAATGTGGCTTTATACAGCTGACACTTTAGATATTTCTGAATGAGTATAGCATCAATTTTTATTGAATTTTTATGATGGATTCACACTAAGTGCCATCACTGCCTTATGTTACTGAGAGTTACAAAGAATAGGAAATTGTGGAAAGCCATTATCTTCCACGTCCGAAAGTGGCATGTCACACTGAAGGAAATCAAAAAAGTGTGCAAATATAATTTGAAAAAGAGATTTTGATTAGGAAATGTACTTATTTTACACAATAAATATCCAAAAGAAATTGCCTGAAGCCAGTGTTTGAGGCAAAGACAACCAAGTGGTAAACACGTTTGTACTGTGGTTTTTCGAAAGTTAGAGATCTTTCTTCAAATATTTAAGGTCAGTTTGCTAACCACTTGTTCAAGTTCAATTATTTATTACTAGCAGTATAGCCCAGCGTTGCTTGGGTGTAATGAAAACTTTAAAACTAATCCATGGTCCTAGACCTCAGACTCAGCCGAAAGAAGTTTGTGTGAAGTTTGGTGAGAATCGGATAAAAATTGTGGATTAGTATAAAGGACATACAGACAGATAAACAGACACACACACATCTTGCCTTTTATATATATATATTATCGATTTTCTGCACTATTGTAAGAACTGCAACCTCGAAACTTCTGAATATCGTTTCTTATGTCTTTGTCTATGAGTGTATCAAATTTGATTAAAATCAAACCCCTCCTTCTATAACCTGATTTTTTCGATTATCGATTTTCGATATTTATCGGGGGTACCTCGACACAAAACCTAGCTAAGAACACTCGCAGACGCTTATAGTATAACTGTGTAAATTTTCAAGAAAATCGGTTCAGCCATTTCGGAGTCTATAGGTAACGGATACACACACACACACACACACACACACACACACACAGACAAAGTTCCATTTATAAATAAGTTTAGATATTTAATCAAAGTCGATAATGAGAGTAAGCACAAATGAACCTGCAAAAAAAATGACATGAATGATTTCAGGTGAACTGACAATCAAACAAAAAGGTGTTCTGTTTGGTAATCTAAAGCGTGTGAAAATGAAACACAACAAAGGAGGGAATGATATAAATCTAAGGTGAGGACTGGATCGAGTTAAATGGGAAAGGAGAAAAGTAAGATCAAATCAATTGAAGGTGGAATTAGGGCAAGTTTAAGGCAAAGATCAGATACACCTACAGTGGAAATATTTGAAATTTTAGGTGAGGATCAGATCTCATGAAAATTGAAATGAAGCACAGTTAATTAAGCAAAAATTAAGCAAAAAGAAAAAAAAGGCTTACTTTTAACAATATTCAAGACAGTTGATTCCATCTCAAAACACACATTGTTTCTGCCAGTGAGTTGAAAAAAAATAATTTTTTAACTTTTTGGCCAGAATGTGGACATGGGAGGGTCAATTAAATAGCCAGTGTGACCTATACACCAAGGTAACTAAAATATAGCTGGCAAAGAAAGAAAGAAAGAAAGAGACTGACAGAGGACTAGGGAAAAAAATAAAATAAAATGAAAAACAAAGGTGAAGAGGCTCATCCTTTGTTCCCTGTTTAGGATATGGTTTCCGGCTTTCTCTTTTACAATCTTTTCACTCCTTTCTTTTTTTTTTCAATTGGAGTCAGTCAGTTCAGTTCAAGTGTCATACATGATACACGCTTGGGTGATCATGTCTCAAAAGAGACATGACTGACTGGGCAGAAGATTACCCCACAGTAGGTTGCCATTGCTTTCTGCGGTAGACTAGTTGCTGACCAAGGCTATAGAACCCAATCCGTCCTGTTATTTAACCCATAACTGGAAGGAATAGACAGATTAATATCTTTCCCAAGGGTATTTGCGCGTAAGTGAATGCAATGAATTTGACTGGAATTTGAACTTGGTCCCCCGATTTCTCGTTCCAAGCCGATATCCAATGCTCCACAGCGCACATCCTCAATTAGAGTAGATAGACTAAACTATCGCCTGCTTCACACTCCACCCACATCTATTGAACAGGTGAAGAGGCTCATCCCTTGTTCCCTGTTTAGGATGTGGTTTCCAGCTTTCTCTTTTCCAATCTTTTCATTCTCTCATGTAGCCCCTGTGCATCAGTGGCATTACCGCCTTGCTCGGGGTGATATGATTAAAAAGAAAAAAACATTTGAGAAGCAAATCCAGCTAAAATTGGAAAGGAAAGTTGTTAGGGTAAAGATAGGATGGCATTAAGGGAAGAATCAAATCCAGCTGATAGGAATGGAACATGAGGATCCGATCCATCTAAGGTGGGAATGGTACACATTTGGTGTGACGATCAACTTCAGCTAGAGAAATAGTGGGGCACATTAAAATGAGTATCAGATCCAATTATGGATCACAATTAAGGTGGGGGATCATATGTCACTATAGTAAGATCCAACCCAGCTATGATAGAAATGGAACCCATTAAGGTAAGGATTGTATCCAGTTATGGTAGGAATGGAAAATAATGAAGCCATGGATTGAATCCAGTTAAGATATGCCAGTTAAGGTCGGAATGGAACCCATTAAGGTGAGGATTGTATTGTTATGATAGGAATGGAAATAATGACGCTGAGGATTGAATCCAGTTAAGATATACCAGTTGAGGTAGGAATGGAACAGAGTTAAGGTTCTGTTTTGGTTTCCCATTTTGAGTTCCTTGATTGTATAGACATTTAACACTGATGGTTTTTATTTAGTTTGTGTATGTTTCTTTTCTTTCTCTTCTCTTTTGATATCACTTTCCTATTAATTTATTCCATATAAGACAATCTGGAAAAAAAGTTCTTTGATATGATTTGCCAATGATCCACCATCATCAGAAAAGTAATTTTATTTCACAAGATTAAAATTTAAATTTGCATGACAAAACTAACTTGAAAAACTAAATGCAGTGTTAATCATTGTCTACTGACCTTCTGATTTTTTTTTTATTTCTCACTCCACAGCAATGTACTGGTTACTAAATCTTTGTGTCTCAGTGGCTTTATTGCCTTGCTTGGGTGAACTCTATTAAAAATAAAAATAAAATGAGATTCCCATTAATGCTTGATTTTTACTTCAACTAGGTTTTTCTTTTTAAATTTTGTTTCATTGAATTTCGCAACCCAATCAAGGAAATTTGAATAAGCTTATTATACTTTTTTGAAAAACTATACTTTGACAAAAACCTACTTCACGGTAAACAATATTTTTTAAGAAAATTTATTTTCTTCCTTTTTAACAGCAAAGAAATTCTTTGGTTGGATTTCTTACTCTTGAGTATGCAACATACAACTGTTTATGCATAAATATTTTGTCCTGGACCTAAATTCCAACTTTTTCAATCATTTAGGCTTGTGATTTATTTATAGTTCTTGCAAACGTGAACTCGAAACTGGATTCTTGTATATATAAGATCTTAAAGAAAAGATATGCAAAAAAACTATCCTGAATTTTTAATAATAAGTGTTTGTTATTTTAATCATTAAATTGTTTTTAAAAGTAGAAGTTTTTTTGTATGTTGGATAAAAAAAAATTAAATATTTCTGTAAAAATGAAGAAAAAGTAATTGTACTAAGCTGTACTTTTTAGTACTTATTGTACTCAGCTGTGCATACTAGTAAAACCAACTGTACTTTTTACCCCTTTTCTATTTTTACTTCTTCCCAAATTTGATTTCTGACTGCCTGCAGTCACTCTCTCACCAGCCTGACGTGGCTTCCCTGTGCCTCTTCTATAAATACTTTCATGGCTTCTGTTCTGATGAACTTAAATCACTGGTGCCCCCTAGATGTGAATTTGCACAAGATACTAGATTGGCAACTAGGTCCCATCCTTTTACAGTGAAACCAATGAAATGTAACCGCAATTTCTACTCCAACAGCTTCTTTTCTCGTACTTCCCGCCTGTGGAATTCCCTACCACATGCTTGCTTCCCCAACGGCTACAACCTCCAGGAGTTTAAATGTAAGGTCAATAGACACCTCCTAACACACTAACTCACACCCACTCTCTCCAACTCTCTCCCTATGTACATCCTAAGTCATCTACCACCCTCCTTCTGACATTTCCCATACCCAATCGCTCTATGTAACCCCCTGTACTATAGTGGCAGTGGAATGCCTTGCTTGGGGTGACATGATTAAAAAAAAAAATCAGATAATGTATGGCTATTTTAAAATGTGTGACAGACAGACTAACAGAAGTCACAGAATTTTATATATAGAATGTATCAGTTAATGTATGGCTATTCTGTTTCATTGAATTTTCCAAACTGATCAAGGAAATTTGAATTCTCTAATTTATTTGGAAAAATACTTTCTCAAAATACTATACTTTGACAAAAATCTACTTCATGGTTTAATAATTATTTTTTAAAACTGTGTGGTAAACAATATTTTGTAAGATTTTTTTTTTTCCTTTTTAACAGCAAAGAACAAATTCTTTGGATTTCTTACTCTTGAGTATGCGACATACAACTGATAATGCATAAATATTTTGTTCTGGACCCAAATTCCAACTTTTTGAAGCATTTAGCCCTGTTTTTTTTTTTTTTTTTTTTATAATTGTGTCACCCCAAGCAAGGCATTTGACTGCCACTGTTGTGCAGGGGGTTACATAGGAGGAATGTTATGAGAAGTGAGAGGTTGCAAGGGGTGTCAGGAAGAGAGTAGGAGAGGGAAGAGATTACTGATGAGAGTGGGGCGGATGAGGAGGAATGTTATGAGGAGTGAGAGGTTGCAGGGGGTGTCAGGAAGAGAGTACTGATGAGAGTCGGGTAGATGTAGAAAAGCATGAGAAAGAGGATGTAAGTTAGTGAGACAGGAGATGACGATTGACTTTACATTTAAATTCTTGGAGATTGTAACTGTCTGGAAAGCAAGTATGCGGAAGAGAATTCCACAGGTGGGAAGTACGAGAAAAAAAGCTGCTGGAGTAGAATTTGCATTTACAATTTATTGATTTCACAGTAAAAGAGTGGGACTTAGTTGCTAATCTTGTGGCTTGAGGAAATTCATATATAGGGGATTATTTATTTATAGTTCTTGAAAATGAGAACTCAAAACTGGATTCTTGTATATATATATAAATTGAAGAAAAGATATGCAAAAAAACTATACTGAACTTTTATCAATAAGTATTTGTTATTTTAATCATTAGATTGTTTTTAAAACAGCAGAATGTGGTTGGTTTTGTTTTGTGGCATATCAAAACTCAGTGGGTCATCATTTAAAGCCAACAAAATTTTGAAATAAATTCAGAGGTATATGTTTCTATTTTTATACTTTCATAGTGTTTTCATCCCAGTTTAGCAGGTTTACTATTTACCCATAGCTGGGACCCTAACAGGTGCTACTACTCCGGGTCAGGGTGGACCTGGGAACAACAGAAATTAAGAGGTAGTTCCATGCTCCTCACAACCTCCCAATCAGAGGCTTTGCTGTCGGATGCAGTTTACTGTCATACCCAGGACCAAACAGTAGAAGTAAAATTATAAAATAATTTAGTTTTTCCCAAAAAATGATTGAAAATTTATTGTACTAAGCTATTCATCCTAATAAAACCAACTTTACTTTGTACTCCTTTGCATTCTACCCAAAATTTGGTTTTGATCAGTTAATGTATAGCTATTTGAGAGGGTGGGACAGACGGACTAAGAGAAGTCACAGAATTTTATATATAGACTAGCAGTATAGCCCGGCATTGCTCGGGTGTAATGAAAGCCTTAAAACTAATCCATAGTCCTGGAGCTCAGACTCTTTGGATGTTGGCACAAAAAACTAAAAAGCAATAGTTGTTTTCCAGTTAAAGCGAAACCGTAGACTGAAAGAAAAATGAATGGATGTAAGTCAAATTTTGATATCCTGGTATCGATATCAAATAGGTTTTTTTCGTCGTAAACTGAATTTTGAAGGCTAAATAAGTTCTCTGAGTAAATGGTATCATGGCTGAGACTAAGAACTACAATTATACCTACTTAGAGCCAAACCCAAAGCAAAAACTAAAATAAAAGGGCTGAAAAAAATACATACAAGCAGATAAACAGACACCACACAAACATCTTGTCTTTTATATATATATATTATCGATTTTCTGCACTATTGTAAGAACTTCAACCTTGAAACTTCTGAATGTCTTTGTCTATGAGTGCATCAAATTTGATAAAATCGGACCACTCCTTCTATCACCCGATTTTTTCAATTATCGATATTTATCGGGAGTACCTCGACACAAAACCTATCTAAGAACGCTCGCAGATGCTTATAGTACAACTGTGTAAATTTTCAAGAAAATCAGTTTAGTCGTTTTGGAGTCTATAGATAATGGACACACACACGCACACACACACACACACACACACACACACACAGAGACAAAGTTCTATTTATAAATAAGTTTAGATTGTATCATCAAAGAAATCCTATTTTAATTGATTTCCTCTTAAGTTTTTTTTAAATTTTTCTACTTATTTGTGAGGGACGGCTGTAACGTTCATAGGCTGACTACCAAGGATTGGTGCTAAAGCTATGAAACTCTGTATACATTAATTTCAACCCTTCTTAATAATTGCATTGTTTCTTTCCAGGTCAACTTACAGATGACTGTTCAAAGAAGACTTCCAAAGTAACTAGTAGCAACTTTTCTTCAAAATGGACAAAATTTGGCATTATGGTGTAAAATGGTTTTGTCACCAAGGAAATTCACGCAGACATGGTTGATACATTAGAGGATGATGCTCCAGATTTATCAACAGAGCTAAAGTGGACAGATGAATTTATAAGGGAAAGGGAAAGTCTTAAAGATGACCCAAGATCTGGACATTCTGTGACTGCCTCCACCGGAGAAAGTAATTACTGTCTACACTACATGGATGAAATGGCGAGTGACTATAAACTGAATAGCCTGTTTGTATATCCCACCATAAAAATTGAAAATATTCTGCACAATGAACTTGACATAACGAAGGTTTTTGGGGGACATATATTCTCGCACCTGATCAAAAAGGCACCAGGCTGATCAACATCATGGGAAAATCTGACATCGTTTAAGATCCAAGTTGTTTCCTTGAACATTTTTTAACTCAGGAGGTTGTGAGGAGCATGGAACCACCTCTTAAGTGCTGTTGTTCCCAGGTTCACCCTGACCCAGAGTGGTAGCATCTGTTAGGGTCACAGCTATGGGCAAATAGTTAACCCCCAAACTGGGGGTCAAAACACTATGAAGGACTTTTATAGAAATATATATATATATATAAATAAACTTTTATAGAAAAATATACATTTTTGAAAGAAAAATATTACCAATAATACTTTTCTGAAGGAAAAAATTATTACCATAACATTTTTGAAGAAAAAAAACATTATTAGCAATACATTTTTGAATACAAAACCAGAGAACTTCTTCAGTTTTCTAAAATAAAAAAAACATTAAAAAAAAATTTTTCACCAAAATCTGACAAAGTCAATCTTCTCACTATAATTGAACATTAAACAAAAAGACCCCCTTAAAACCCTACTTTTTGGCATTAAATAACCCACAGAGGTTGATATGTCATTAAACAAAACTCAAATTCAAAATATCCTAACCCAAGATGAGTGTTCATCATTTTGAGCCAGATACAAAGACCCATTCATGCAATGGAAACACTCCTTCTCAGCAGCCCCAAAGAAGGCCATGGTCATTTCATCTGCAGGGAAGGTGATGATCTCAGATTATTGGGGGGATGCAAAAGGTATCATGTTTATTGACAATCTTTAAAAGGGCCACATCATCAATGGATAGTACTATGCAAACTTGCTGAGGCACTTACAAAAGGCTATCAAGACCAAACACTTGGAAAAAAATGGGTCTTGTTTCATCATCTTGTTCCAGTGCACAAACCCTTGGTCTCAATGGCTGCTCTGTGTGACTGTGAACTAATATTATATACTGCTGCCAGATCTGGACAAACAATGAGGAATGTGATATATGAATTACTCTTCAGGAATGAATTGAGTTCTTTTGGTGACTGGCGTATGCATACACTGCTAATATACAACATGTTAAAATTTCCTTTCTCTGATTCCATACGTCTATGGCTTCGAGGGTAGTGACTAACTGACACCAAATCGGTCAAGTTTCGATCCTGGCTAGAAGCAAGTGGTTGCGTCTCGCCACACTGATGAGCTGTGATACAGTGAAACAGGCTTGTATGTGGGTGACTAATTATATATATATATATATATATATATATATATATATATATAGGTATACATGTCAAGTCCATGAATGGTGAGGATAATTGAACAAGATCAACTTAATATTTTATATTAAGTGTTATATTTATATAGAGAGCTCAATGGATGTTATCCAGAGCAATATGATATTTATAATGGAAAACTCAACTGAGATAATGCCAACGTCTCCATTTTTAAATTTTTTTACTTGTTTTCTTTTTCATTTTAAAGAAATGCCTATTCCAGGAAAATATTTGTACCAAATGGAATGAATATAGTGTGGTCTGATGAAATGAGCTAATTTATCTAAAAAAAAAAAGAATTATAATTTATAACCAATCTAAATGAGCGTTGAGTTTACCTATATATATATATATATATATATATATATTCTTCATTAATGACATTTGTGTGGAGTAGGAGGGCAGCTGGAGAGAGCCGCACACATGAGGAGACATCATGTGTCCCAAACCAGCAGGAGTTCTGTTCAGCAAAAACTTCTAAACTTTATTTAGTCTCAAAACTCCCACACATTTTTACTTTTTCAAATTGTCACTTTGTTGATGTCATCAATGGTTAGATATGTCTGTCAACAACATATGTCCTTGGTTGACATTTATCTATGGCCGGATGTATCTGTCAATCATATCCTTGCCAGCCATCACCTTTCAAGCCAGTTGTCATGTGTTTTTTTCTTTTGTTGTTGCACTTGTTGACATCATCCAGGGTAGGATATATCTGTCAAACACACTTAATCTTTGTTGATCTCACCTAAAGCTGGATGTATCTGTCAATTACCCCTGCTGTTCAAGGTAATATATTACACTGGTTCACCCTCCCTATTATTTGTTCTGCAAAAATGAAAAAAAAAACCAGTTTGCTGTGAACCAGTATGGCAATGATGTTGCTATTTGTACAACGTTTTGACCGTTGTACACTCCAGCCTTCTTCAGGTGATAGGAATTTTTAATCGAATCCTTTATTACAATCACTGGGGTATATCATTCTCATTCCTTGTGTAGTAGTAATGCCACGATTGGAAATCATGAGTTATCTCCCTCCAACCCTGTAAGTTACTTGTTCACCACTGCCTGGTATTGAACTCACAACTCTAAGATTGAAGTCAGTAACTAACCAATGTCTATATCTACTGGACCATGTGTCCTTAAGGACTTGACTTGACCCAAAGAGTTGTGTGTTCAATACCAGGCTACAGCAGTGGTGAACAAGTAACTTGCAGGGTTAGAGGGAGATAACTCATGACTTCTAATTGTGGCATTACTCCTACACAAGGAATGAGAATGATATATCCTACTGATTTTAATAAGGGGTTTGGTTCAAAATTCCTAGCACCTGAAGAAGGCCAGAGCGTACAACGGCTGAAACGTCGTACAAATGGCAACAAAGATGAAGACAATAGTCCGAATAATGTAAATACCATCATATCTGCTGTTGTTACTTTTTTTTTACCAACACAGTGAAAGCTTCTTCACCGATGGGATCCAAGCACTATGACATCAATGGAAGTGCGGAGACTGCAAGGGAGACTATGCTGAAAAAATGAACCACATTTGGTTACATTCAATAAGAGTATTTTGGTCAGCCTATGAACTTTTCAGACAACTCTCATAAATTGTGTTACCAATAAAAATAAAATATTATATATATATATAGTAGCTTGTACTGTTTGCTGAAATACCAGTTTCTGTTAGAATGCATTTGGTTTCTTCCCTGTTGCTTGTTGTATCCCTCTTTCTCTCCCTCCCTCTCTCTTAGCCCATCATTTGCAGTGAAACATTAGCCATCGACAACCCCTCATCATCACACTCCATTCTGGGCTGGTTTGTTGTCATCAATGCTTCTGTCAGTCAGTCAGTCAAGTGCCATACATGAAACATGCTTGGGCGATCATGTCTTGAAAGAGACATGACTGACAGAGCAGAAGATTATCCCGCAGTAGGTTGCCATTGCTTTCTGCAGTTGACTGGTTGCTTACCAAGGCTATAGAACTCAATCTGTCTTATTATTTAACCCATAACTGGAGGGAGAAGAGGTGTATTATATTATTACATAGTAATTAGTGGGGGATCAGTTTATTACTTCATAACAATAGAAAATCGATCCCCCTCTTTATGACTAACAGTAGCCTCAATCGTGATTCCAACTATTATATTCAGTCAGTTAAGTGCCATATGTGATACACATGTTGGGCGACCATGTTTTGAAACAGACATGACTGACTGGGCAGAAGATTATCCTGCAGTAGGTTGCCATTGCTTTCTGCAGTAGACAGTTTGCTTGCCAAGGCTATAGAACCCAATCTGTCCTGTTATTTAAACCATAATTGAGAGAAGAGATGGATTAATACCTTTCCAAAGGGTATTTGAGTGTAAGTGAATGCAATGAATTCAACTGGAATTTGAACACGATTCCTAGTTCTGAGCCAATATCCACTGTGCCACAATGCACATCCTCTGGGTGAGATGGTACACCTACAGGCTGGTTTTGAATTTAAAGTTTTACCTTCTCCTAGACTAGTCACCAACCAAGGCTATAGAACCCAATCTGTCCTGCTATTTACCTATAACCTGGGAGAAGAAGAGATGGATTCATAACTTTCTGAAAGGTATTGGCATGTAAGTGAATGTAATGAACTTAACTAGAATTTGAACTCGGCTCTCCAATTTCTCAATCTGAGCTGCTATCCATTTTTTTTTTTTTACTGTGCCTACATTGCTTGTTGTATACAACTGTTAGTATTCAGTGAAATATTTTGCTTAGTCTGCATCTTTGTTGTAAGCCTACCTATATATAGGAATGGAATGTTCCTATCCTCTTAAATACATGGACACTATTAGAGTAGAAAAGAGTGATTTTACTGACTAGCAGTGTATCTACTTCATGCAGCGTGCAAGTCTTTTACTTGTTGATATACTATTATTCCCAACCTCCATTTTAATAATTCATCATGCAGTAACCTTTTAGGGTTACAACAATCTACGCTATAAGATTTCATTCACATTTATCGTAGTTTATTGATTGCTTTATATCAATTCACTTTGTTTATATGCACCAGTACTCATTTTACCATCAGAACTGAAATTGATAACATTTATGTAATCCTTATTTGCAAAGGTACCAAGGAAGATAATCATTGTGGTGCAGTGTGTATCGGCTCAGAATGAGAAATCGGGGAGCTGAGTTTGAATTCCAATTGAATCCCTTGCATTCACTTATGCACAAATACCTTTGGGAAAGGTATAAATCCATCTCTTCCCTCCAGTTATTGGTTAAATAATAGGACAGATTGGATTCTATAGCCTTGGCTGGCAACCAGTCTACCACAGAAAGCAATGGCAACCTACTGCAGGATAATCTTCTGCTCAGTCAGTCATGTCTCTTTCGAGACATGATCATCGAAAGCGTGTAACCTGTATGGCACTTAACTGACTGACCAAGGATGAAAACTCCCAGATCTAAACTCAGGGTTTTCTTACTTCATGGAAGAACACATCTTCAATTGACCATGTCATCATGAGTATAGCCATACTCAATGGATAGTACAGTGGATATCAGCTCGGAACAAAGAAGTGGTAGAGCTAAGTTCAAATTCCAGTTGAATTTGTTGCCTTCAGTCATGCACAAATACCCTTGGAAAATGTATTAATCCATCTTCCATTCCTTCCAGCTATGGGTTAAATAGCAGAAAAGATTCGCTTCTGTAGTCATGGTTTTATAGCAACCAATCTACTGCAGAATGTAACAACAACCTAATATGCACAAATATCTTTGGAAAAGCATTAATCCATCTCTTATCCTTCCAGCTATGGGTTAAATAGCAGAAAAGATTAGGTTCTATAGCAACCAGTCTATAGCAACCAGTCTACTGCAGAATCTAATAACCTACTCTGCACAAATATCCTTGGAAAAGTATTAATCCATTTCTTATCCTTCCAGCTATGGGTTAAATAGCAGAAAAGATTGGGTTCTATAGCCATGGTTCTATAGCAACCAGTCTACTCCAGAATGCAACATCAACCTACTATGTACAAATATCCTTGGAAAAGTATTAATCTATCTCTTATCCCTCCAGCTATGGGTTAAATGGTAGAAAATATTGGGTTCTATAGCCATGGTTTTTTAGCAACCAGTCTACTGCAGAATGTAATAACAACCTACTATGATCAAATTTTTTTTTTTTTAATCATATCGCCCCGAGCAAGGCGGTAACGCCACTGAAGCGCAGGGGGCTACGTAGGAGTGAAAAGATTGGAAAAGAGAAAGCCAGAAACCACATCCTAAACAGGGAACAAGGGATGAGCCTCTTCACCTGTTCAATAGACGTGGGTGGAGTGTGAACCGGGCAATAGTTTAGTCTATCTACTCCAATTGAAAAAAAAAAGAAAAGTGTGAAAAGATTGGAAAAGAGAAAGCCGGAAACCACATCCTAAACAGGGAACAAGGGATGAGCCTCTTCACCTGTTCAATATCCTTGGAAAAGTATTTATCCATCTCTTGTCCCTCCAGCTATGGGTTAAATAGCAGAAAAGATTGGGTTCTATAGCAACCAGTCTACTGCAGAATCTAATAACCTACTCTGCACAAATATCCTTGGAAAAGTATTAATCCATTTCTTATCCCTCCAGCTATGGGTTAAACAGCAGAAAGATTGGGTTCTATAGCATGGTTCTATAGCAACCAGTGTATTGCAGAATGTAATAACAACCTACTATGCACAAATATCCTTGGAAAAGTATTAACAACCGAGTGTGAGAAAATCATCTGCCCAGTCAGTCATGTCTTGTTCAAGACATGATCGCCCAAGCGTGTATCATATATGGCACTTAACTGACTAACTGATTCATTGATACAAATGTACAAGTATTTTTCTTCTGCTTTGGCAGATTTAATTTTACTTTCCTTTGAAGGTTAAATTTACAATATATGATTTCATACTTGTTGGTTTGAATATTATTTTGGATGAATACTTATTGTACATAAAAAAAACAAATGAGGCACAAGGCCAAAAATGAGGGAGGCATAGGGTGATCATCACTGGTCTAACTAACTTAACTAGTCACATTCACTGACCCAAGTCCTTTCACCATTATATCTCATTTATACAGAAAATATGTTCATACTTCAATCATCAAAACAATGTGTGTTCTTCATGAGATCCTAAACTGTTTCTCCATTTGAGGAGATAGATAAAAAGTATAAATACTATTTGAAATGACTGCAAAATAGTTTCCCCTTCCCAATTTATAGGCAGAAGCACACAAATGCATGATGGGATTTCATCCTGGTCAATAATATTTTCAATTTCATCTGATTATGCCTATCTATCTTGTCTTGAAGTCCGAACACTATGTTCACTCATCTAAACTTACTTTTGTGCATCAACCCCAATTCTTTGTTTATGAACTTTTTTGCCTTATTACTGTTAATTTGTCTTGCATATATTGTTTGCTTGCTTTATATTATTTTTTTTAATGTTCTTTGCTTTTTTTTTGTTTATTGCAAACTTTGTCAATTCTGTTTGTTTGGTAATTCTGTCATTTATTTATATGTAACCATAGCCATTCACTCTACAATACTTTATTCAAGTCTGCTGTTACAATATTGTATTTGCAGATCAAAATTATACATTCTCCCTTATCTTCCTCAGATAATGGACTCTCTCTCCTATATTAATAAGAGTTAACAGGAAGTTCATGGAAGTTCTTTAGGCTTCTATTGGAGTTCAGTAGAACTACTAGGCAGCTGATATTAGTTGGCAGTTAGCCGAATACTAAGGAGTCAGCTTTCAGTGAAAGATTACCAGTTCCTAACATTTTGGTTACGTTAAGTCGATTAGCAACCAACAGTGCAAAAACTACTCCACAACACTTACAAAATCACTTTAAAATATATTTCAATAACTATATGATGAAACATACTAAAAAATATTTTCCACAAAATATCTTTGTAAAATAGGTAGAGAAGTCTTATGTGAAGGTGCATGTTATGCAAAGACAAATACAGTATATCTTAGATTTAATAGGAATAGATAGGATCTCCTCTTGCCCAGTTCATACTTCTCCCCTTCTCTTGAACAGGAATAGAGGCTCATCCCTTGTTTCCTGTTTAGGAAGGGGTTCCTGGTTTCTTTTCTCTCCTTAGATCTTAATAGCGGTGCTACTGTCAGTTTTTTGTGATATGTAAAGATAGTAGCAATATCCCTTCGTACTATGGGTACCAGGTTGGCAGTTTTCTGGTTGCTGCTTCCAACTGGTAGTTAAGAGCCCAAACTCTTGCGCAACATCTTGAGAAGTTGCTCTGATCAACAGTTGAATAATACTGGGGTTCTTGCAGTGCCATGTTGTACATAAATGGGTGGCCCTGCAAGCATTTCTGATGGACAAAACTGAGGCCATACTATACTGCAGTCTGTACCAATTCTCTTTCCACACATGTTGCATTTGATGACTGACTGCTACTACTACTCTTGGTCTCTCCTTAACAACAACCCAGATTTTATTTCCTTGTGCCCTGTCCATCTGAATTTAAGTGTGCTACTAAAAAGGATGTGCGTTGTGGTACAGTGGATATCGGCTCGGAACGAGAAACCGGGGAGCCGAGTTCGAATTCCAGTTGAATCCATTGTATTCACTTACGTGCAAATACCCTTGGGGAAGGTTGAATCCGTCTCTTCCTTCCAGTTATGGGTTAAATAGCAGGACAGATTGGGTTCTATAGCCTTGGTCAGCAACCAGTCTACCGCAGAAAGCAATGGCAACCTACTGCAGGATAATCTTCTGCCCAGTCAGTCATGTCTCTTTCGAGACATGATCGCCCAAGCGTGTATCACGTATGGCACTTAACTGACTGACTGACTAGAAAGGCATCCAAGTTCCACCCTTTTACCATTGAAACAGTTAAGTGTAACTGCCACTGCTACTCTAATATTAATTATCTTTCTTCACACTTCTCGCCTGTGGAAATTCTTTCAGTTTACTTGCATCCCTGATAGCTACAATCTTCAAAAATTTAAATGCAACGTCAAATGCTATCCTCTTGAATCCCGTTCATCTATTATTCTTTCTCCAATACACGGTGTATCCAGTCTTTTCTCTTCCCTGATAGTCAAAATTTCCAAAAAGTTAAATGCAACTTCAACTGCCATCTTCTATCTTCTTGAATCCTGTTCATCTATTATTCTTTCTCTAATACACGGTGTATCCAGTCTTTTCTCTTTGCTGATAGTTACAATCTCCAAAAATTTAAATACAACTTCAACTGCCATCTTCTTACTTCTTGAATCCTGTTCATCTATTATCCTTTCTCCAATACCTGCTGTACCCAGTCTTTTCTCTTCGCTGATAGCTACAATCTCTAAAAATTTAAATGCAATGTCAACTGCTATCTTCTATCTTCTTGAATCTGATTCATCTTTATTTTTCCTCTCATTGTAACACCCTGTCCACTAGTTGTGTTCCAACCTTGCTTGGGGTGAAATAATAAAAAAAAAAAACAATAACTCTCACGAGTGTTGTCATCAATTATATGTTCATCATAATATGGTGTAGTTATTTTTATTTTGTAGAAATCAAATAAGTTACCTTCTAACATGGCTACCTTCTTTTTGTCCACATTTTTGTCTACCTCATTTAAAAGAGAGTATCTAATGCAGCAGGTAGATTAGTCAACTTTACTATAACGGCCCTGCCCAACACATTTGCATGAGTGGATCCTATTGACTCATGTATATCTCTCGCCATTAGATCCCTCAAGAGCTTGGTCTTTCATTTGGAATGACTACACCAATCTACTTGTCTGTCAAATCACTCGCTATTAACTAATATCCAACATGGCACTGATGATTGGCAAGAACTCCTTATCGAATTTGGTATCCCGGCTGACTCTGTCAGGTCTCATGCTGAAACTTTTGTGAAAGAAAGCATCACCAAAGATAGTCTTTTTATGACAGACCGGGAAATCTTCTAAGAGTTGGGTGTCACAACCACAACGCATGTCTTGGCCATCTTAAAACTAGTGAAAGAACAGTCTTTAACATCAGATAGCTACACAAAGGCCCCTGCAGTTAAATTCATTCAGACATGATGTCTCAACAATTCCAAAAGTTCAGGATTGACTGGGAAGTATTTGTATGAATGACAAACATGCCACTTATGCAGACCAACATTCAATTATACAACTGCACCGATGAGACTGTTCAAACCTCAATCATGAAACACATACCCAAAATTTTTCTCCGACAAACCAAATAAACTCCTAGACATGTTGGAGACAATCACACAAACATCAAACCCCATGGTTCCTAGATTGTCTTTTGCCTTGATTTCTCAGGGCCAAGGGGAATCAGTTCAGCAATTTGTCATTTGCCTCAGAGAAGCAGCACAGGTTTCTGACTTTACATGTCCCATTTGCAGTCATGATCTATCGGATATCTATATTAAAGACCAGCTGGTCAAAGGCACAGCAAATGATGCCCTCCAAGCAGATCTACTAGCAAAGGCTAGCTCGTTAAAAACCATTGAGCAAAATATCAACCATGCCGAGGCATTTGAGGCAGCACTATGTGACCAAACACAAATGACAGGGACACTTGAAATGGTAGCATTGCGTGTATCAACCTATCACAAAGGAAGAAAAACACAAGCTAAAGAAAAATTTCTCAATCTGAATGCCCCAAGAATCAGATTGTAAAAAGAAACAATTTGCATTGTAGCAGATGTGATAGCCACAAGCATGGCATCCCAGGAACCAGCACTCACCAACAGGCATGTCCCGCATAGGATCAGACATGTAACTCGTGCAGCATCCAAGGTCATTTTTCAAATCAAGAAGTCACCTAGTGAAGTCAGAGGTCTTCAAGATGATAAAGCTAACATGGACAGTTTAATTGCACATGTAGAGTTTGACCAAGAGAGAAATTCATATATGTCCTCTAACAAAAATAGTAAAAAAAACTAGCAACACTAGCCCAATTTTCTCCAATGCCAGATGCCAGAAATCCTGAAGACATTCCAGGTAACCAAAGCACTCAATTGAAGATATTCCCAGACAGTCGTGCCACTATATGCCTAGGAGGTTGATTGGTTTGTTTTATGGCAAATCAATGCTTTATGAGTCATTTAATGCTGAAACATTAGTTGTTGTAGTATGATGGATAGAAGTTAAATGTTATTTATGATTCAGAGGAACTTTTTGACTGTACCTTGTTGTATAGTTTCGTCTCTCTTAGGAATCTGAGAATATGTTTAGGGTCAAACATGTTGAAAATATCCCTTAGATTATTTTCTTGATTGTGTTTTAGTCGGATCTGTTCAAGGTCTATGCAGTTTGTCAGTATATGGTGTACTGTGTAGGGTTCTTGGCAGGATATGCAGATTGATACTTCTCTTTTCAGTAAGTATGAGTGGGTGATATAGGTGTGTCCTATTCGGAGTCTAGCCATTATCACTTCTTTTCTTGACATCCTTTTAATGGTTTCTTTTTTCTCGATAGTTCGTATCACTTGGCGTAGTTTATTGTCAGTATAGGAGTTCCATGACTCCTGTCAATGTTTGAGGGTATATGTATTTATTTTTGGTTTTAAATCCGTATAAGAGATTTTTTTTCTGTTTTGGGGTTTATTTATAAGGACTCTTTTGCTGCTTTATCAGCTTTTTCATTCATGTAGATACTGATATGGCCTGGGATCCAACAGAAGATCATGTCTTTATTCTTTGTTAGATTGTTTATCCTGTTTAGTAGTTTTGTAATCAGGAGATCTGTCATTTTTCTCTCAGTGATATAAGCACTGATAAAGAGTCTGTGAGCATGAGATATTTTTAGTGTTCATTGGTTACTATGATATTTAGTGCCAAGCCAATGGCAGATACTTCTGCATTGTACACAGAAGTCCCATCTGGGAGTCTTTTCTTTAATTTTATTTTTTAATGGATGACTGCACATCCTGCCCCATCTCCATCTTTTGAACCATCGGTATAGATTTGTAAATATTCTGTATATGTATTTTGGATGTTGAGCAGTTCTTCATGGAAAGTTGAAGGATGGGTTTTAGTTTTGGAGTGTTTATTCAGTTTTAATATTATGGATGGCTGTTTAATCATCCAAGGTGGAGATTTTGATTTGGATTCTTGTTGTTTCTATTTGAGCTTCTGTGTGAAGGTCTTTTATACGGAGACTGTATGGTTTGATACTACTTTCTTTTTTTTTGAAAAGGTTTGTGTTTTGTGGGTGGGAAATGCATTTGTTTGCAGGGTTTGATGGACATGATGAGAGCTTCAGGCAGTACTGCAGTGCTAGTTCTTTTCATCTTAGTGTCAATGGCGGTCCGTTAGCCTCTGTATACAAGCTTTCTACTGGTGAAGTGTTGAAAGCTCCTAGAGCCAACCTTAATACTTGGTGATGTATTGTATTTAGCTCTTTTATATATGATTTTCTGGCTGCTCCATATATGAAGCATTCATAGTCAAGTTTGGATCTAACTAAGAATTGGTAGAGTTTGACTAATGTAGTTTTGTCAGCACCCCAGTCAGTGTGTGCTAGAACTTTGATCAATTGTATGGCCTTGTGACATTTGGTTTCAGGTATTTTATGTAGGGGATAAAGGTCAGTTTTCTATCATATATGATTCCCAAGTACTTGTGTTGTTCAACAACTGGGATATTATTGTTGTCCAGTTTTAAAATGGGGTCATGAATTCTTCTGAGTTTGCAGAAATGTATGCATTTTGTTTTGTTCTTTGAGAATTTAAAACCATTTTCCATTGCCCATTTATTTAATTTAGACAGAGTTGGAGTTTGCGTTCAGCTGTGGGTATGTATTTTGATTGACAGCAAATGAGTAAGTCATCCACATATAGAGCGCAGTCGATTCCAGTATTTATGTTTTTAATGATATTATTTACCTTTATATTGAAAAGGGTGACAGACAGAATGCTTCCTTGGGTTCACCCATTTCTTGTATTTTTTGGACTGAGAGTATGTTGCCCATCCATACTTGAAAATGTCTGTCATTTAAGAAGTTGCAGATGAATTCTGGCATTCTGCCTTTAAGTCCAAGTTCATGTAGGTCTTTTTTAATGCTGTACTTCCATGCCTAGAAGGGCTCAAGCACCTACATTGCATGGGTTTCAAGGAAAGCAACATGATCCTATCCAACAAAATTATTTGTGCAGTGGAGGGTTCAACTCTTATAAGCCATGGATGGCTTCCTATTCAGTTCACTGTTGGAGAAATGTCAACAAAACAAGCACTGTATATCAGCAATAAGATTGATAAACTTTATTTTAGCAAGGCTGCTTGTATTGATGTAGGTATACTGTCTCCTCACTCCCCCATACCTATGCCTATGACAGCCCCAAGTAAAATAAACTGGATGCCTACTGATCATACAGCAGCTGTAAACCTCCCCAATATGAAGCAGAAGCAATCCACAGACTTTCAGCTCCCAATTTTCCCTAATGAACCTCCCTTCTTAACTCATGAAGAAAATATAGAGAACCTAAAAAATTGGTTACTAGCTGAATTTGCTAATTCAGCATTCAAAACTGATAGGCAGTTCCTAGCCATGTCTAATAAACACGCATATATCTATATAAAAGAAGAGGCAGTCCCTAAAGCTAAGCACAGACCTATACCCGTGCCATACCACTTTAAAGAACTGGTAAGGCAAGAACTTATGCAAGACATAGAAAGAGGAATATTAAAACAAGTGACTATTGGCACTCCTACAGATTAGCACAGCACAATGGTGACGGCAACAAAAAGTATGGTTGACCGAGACAAACCATCAATTATCAACATATAATTTGCAATGCAAGCGGGAAACGCACCACACTGCCTCACATTTCCAGCTGACATTGTAGGTGCCGCCCAATACCAAGAAAACCATGCTGGATGCTGTCGATGGCTACCACTCTATTCTATTAGATGAGGAGTCTCAACCACTCATAATTTTTATAACAGAATAGGGAAGGTTTATGTACCTTAGAATACCTCAAGGCTACTTAGCATCTGATGATGCATGCACCCGCAGATACGATGACGTTATAAAGGACATTGCCAGAAAAGTCAAATTGGTTGATAATACTTTGCTCTATTTCACAAACATCAGAGAGTTATTCTATTATATCTTCACTTTCCTAATGAGATGTGCACAAAATGGAATTGTACTTAACAAAGACAAGTTCCAATTTTGTAAGGACACTGTTTAGTTTGGAGGACAGCAAATAACAACATCGGGTCTATCACCTTCTGAATCAATGCTTAATACCATTTTAAATTTCCCTGTAACAAAAACCATTACCAATGCAAGATCTTGGTTTTGTCGGGTAATGAATATACCAAGGCAAGTTGATTTAAGTCTCATTATGCTACCCTTTCAGGACCTAGTCAAAAAGAATTCAAACTTTGCCTGGAACCAGACCCTTGCGAAAGCCTTTCAGGAATCAAAGCAGGTTATTGTTAAACTAGTAAGGCAGAGCGTCTCAAAAATTAACATCAATGGATTTACCTGCTTAGCCCCTGACTGGAGTAAAGATGTTATGGGATTTTTACTTCTTCTGCTCTTGTGCGATCAAAAGAGCCCCAGTCTGTTATCCTGAAGGCTGGCACCTTGTACTTGCTGGAAGCAGATTAGGTACTGATGCTGAACAAAGATATGCACCCATAGAAGGTGAAGCAGGAGCTATCACTTGGGTGCTCAAAAAGTACCATATGTTTGTACTGGGTTGCCCAAACATTATAGTGATAACTGACCATGAGCCACTCAAAGGACTTATTGGTGATTGAGATCTTAGCAAAATTCACAACCCACAGCTATTCCAACTCAAAGAAAAAACCTTGAGATATTGTTTTACCATGTAATGCTGCCCTGGAAAATGGCATAGGGCCTTAGCTGCTATTTCCCACAATCCTGTCACTATGGTACACAGCCTGCTTGATACATTCTCAATAGAACTCTCCCCTATAAACATCAATGAATCGGATGACACTTGTGCAGCAATGGTATCAACAGTCCTCACATCCATATCTCAATCAGATAGTAATCCTGCTATAACCTCCCTTGACCACATTCACTATGCTTGTCAGAGAGACGTACAATACTCCTTGTTAGCTAAGACCATAAACAAGGGTTTTCCAAACAGTTTTCAAGCAACAGCACCTACAATCCGAGAATACTGGGAAGTTTGTAATCACCTCAGCAATGACAATGGCAACACTACTGGACAGAAATGTACTAATACCAACATCCCAATGCAAAAGCATATTAAGGTGCTTACATTTGGCCCATCAAGGGGTAGTGGGCATGAAAGCATGTGCTAATGAGTCAGTCTACTGGCCTGGAATCAATGCCTCAATTCGCAATTACAGGGATAATTGCATTACGTGTTCAAGGAACGCCTCAAGTCTAGCACATGAACCAATCCACATAACACCTTCACCAGAAATTTTAGTTTTTAATTTTCAAGAAAGTCTATATATAAAATTCTGTGACTTCTGTTTGTCTGTCTGTCTGTCACACCCTCTAAAATAGCCATACATTGAACAATTGAAACCAAATTTTGGAGGTTGCTTTTTCTAGGATGTACAGCTTAGTACAATAAATTTTCATTAATATTTTGAAAAAATTTTGTTTTATTATTTCACATAAAATACTCTAACTTTATTAAATACAATTTAATGATTAAAATAAATATTTAATAAAAATGCAATCTTGTTCTTTGCATATCTTTTCTTTAATTTTTTATATTTAAGAATCCAGTTTCCATTTCGTCCTTGTTTTGTGAGAACTATAAATCACAAGACCTGGTGCTGCAAAAAAGTTAGAATTTGGCTCTCTAAATAAATATTTATGAATGGCTAGTTTTATGCTGCATGCTCAAGAGTAAGAAATCTTCAGAATTTATCCTTCATTGTTAAAAAGAAAAAAACAAAATCTCTTAAAAAATACTTTTTACCACAAAGTCATATAAACTTAAAGAAATTATTGAAGTAGAGTTTTTGTGAAAGTTTTTTTTCCAAACAAATCAGTTTATTCAAATGTCATTGATTAATTTGTCAAATTAAATTAAACAGAATTTGTAAATAATTAATTAAAACCTTTTCCAAGGGTATTTATGCATAAGTGAGTTCAAGGAATTCAAATTTGGAACCCCGATCTCTTGTTCCAAGCCGATATTCACTGCACCACAATGCACATCTGCAATAATATTACCATTAACCACCTTTCGAGACATGATCACCTAAAGCGTGTATCACATATGGCACTTAACTGACTGATACTAAACATCAGGAAAAAACGGCTAAAGTTTCTGGGACACATAATGAGGAAGGAGGTTTGGAGAATCTAATACTCATGGGACAAATAGAGGGAAAGAGAGATAAGGGAAAGCAACGTGAGACATACTTGATAGGCTTGCACAAGTGGATGGCAGAGCAGGGTTTGGGAGAGATACCAAGATGTGTGTTGTGGTACAGTGGATATCGGCTCGGAATGCGAAACCGGGGAGCCGAGTTCGAATTCCAGTTGAATCCATTGTATTCACAAATACCCTTGGGAAAGGTATTAATCCGTCTCTTCCTTCCAGTTATGGGTTAAATAGCAGGACAGATTGGGTTCTATAGCCTTGGTCGGCAACCTGTCTACCGCAGAAAGCAATGGCAACCTACTGCGGGATAATATTCTACCCAGTCAGTCATGTCTCTTTCGAGACATGATCGCCCAAGCGTGTATCACGTATGGCACTTAACTGACTGACTGACCAAGATGAAAACTTAATAAGAGATAGGGATAAGTGGAGGACCATAATTGCCTACATTCTGAAAGGACATGGCACATAAATAAAAAGTGTTTGTGCAGAAACACTTTAAAAATTTATATCAATTAAGATTTGGTAAAATGAGCAAATTAAGCAGATAAAGATTTATAGCAGACACATTATGAGCACTTATTCTATTAATTAAATAATTAATTAATTAAATAATCTAATCTAAATCTAAACTTATTTATAAATGGAACTTTGTCTCTGTGTGTGTGTGTGTCCATTACCTATAGACTCCGAAACGGCTGAATCGATTTTCTTGAAAATTTACACAGTTGTACTATAAGCATCTGCGAGTATTCTTAGCTAGGTTTTGTGTTGAGGTACCCCCGATAAATATCAAAAATTGATAATCGAAAAAATCAGGTTATAGAAGGAGTGGTCCAATTTTAATCAAATTTCATACACTCACAGACAAAGACAGAAGAAAAGATATTCAGATGTTTCAAGGTTGCAGTTCTTACAATAGTGCAGAAAATCAATAATAAAAGGCAAGATGTTTGTGTGTGTGTCTGTTTATCTGTCTGTATGTCCTTTCTATAAATCCACAATTTTTATTTGATTCTCACCACATTTCACACAAATATTCTTTAGGCTGAGCCTGAGCTCCAGGACCATGGATTAGTTTTAAAGCTTTCATTACACCCGAGCAACACCGGGCTATGCCACTAGTTTAAAATAAAAATAAATGCTTTTTATTGAAAACTAGCAGTTTAGCCTAGTTTACTATGGTTACTCTTGCCTCAATCAAAAATCTGCCGAGGCTGACAAAGCAAATCTCACCGCCGAGCTTGAAAAGACCTCCGATCCGTGATAGATTTGGGTAAGAAGTGGCTTGTGAATTTTAATGCTTCTAAAACAAAGCTGCTATCTATTAACCATCACAAACAGTCGCTCTTTCCCCCCATTAGCATGGATCAGGCTAGTCTCCGAGAAAGTAAAACACTGCACCTCCTCAAGTTAACTCTCACAACAGACCTCAAATGGAATGTCTACATAGAATCTATAGCTAAATCTGTTGCTAAGAAGATAAAATAAAACTATTATTTGCCTTGATGAAGCCCCTTTTGGTAAATATATCTCTTAAAATGTTCACAAACCTATAACATTTTCACTCTTGTATATAAATACTTATAAAATAAAATCCTTGCATTTGCATGGATAAATTTCTTTAGAGGACAAAATATGTCAGCTAAGTTTTCCTTTCATTTTCATTTATATATATTTGTATAGATATAATTTTGACAAAAATTATCTCATCTGTTATCTAATAAGTCACATTTAATCTTTGATTTCTCATTTTAATTTACTGAATCACTGATTAAATACATTTAAAACCGATGCATTTTAATTCCTTGCATTCTTTTTTATATTTCAGGTTTAAAATGGATTTAAGATTATGGTGGTTTGCCTTAGTATCACTTTTTTGTGATTTCATATATGGACACTCATTTGTAAGCGACAATGAAGACTTAAATAGAATATTTGCTGATATGTCACCAAAAGTTGTTAATCCTCCAACCGAACCAATCCAACTCAGTTCGGAGCCTGTACAAGGACTCCATCTTGCACTCAAAGGGTTAAACAAAGTCAGGGTGATATGGCTTACTCCTGTAAATTTTAACAACAACACATTTTCACCAGAGTGCTTATATAGTAACATCCACTCAAAGGCTGCGACCCGAGTGTTAGGAACTGCATACACTTATACGGCTGGAATGTTTGAGTTGACGTTAAACATGGCTGACCTTGACCTCCGGCATTTTACTAATCTATATGACACAGTTTATTATGTGTGTGGGGATGTACGATATGGCTGGAGTACGATAAAGAGTTTTAATCTACAACCGCCAACTTTATTACCCGTGTCAGAAGAGGCCGAAAGTTGTTACGCTTCTAAAGCCTATCAAGAGTCAGCTGAAAAAACGTGTCAGAATCGCAAACGAAACCTGATAGGAATTGTTGGTGATCTTGGAGTGACCAACAGCGACAAGACCATAGAGTCAATCTGGAACTTCACACGGAGAGCAGAAATGAAAGTACTGATCCACATTGGTGACATCAGTTATGCGGATAACTTCAGCCGCCGTGAAGGAAATAACTCATACATATGGGTGGAATACATGAACAAAATTCGAAGAATCATAAGCAGGATTCCTTACATGGTTTTGCCAGGAAACCATGAAGTACAGTTTGAGTTTGGCGCCTACCTCAATTGGCTGAAAATGCCATACCAGGAGAGCGGTTCCAATTCACCATTCTGGTATTCATTTGATTATATGGGGGTTCATTTTAGCATGTTTTCAACTGAACACGATGTTCATCAGGGCTCTGCACAATATCAGTGGTTGGTTAGAGATCTGGAGAAAGCCAATGCAAATCGGAACAATGTGCCATGGGTTCTTGCCTTGGCACACCGACCATTGTATTGCAGTTCACATAATGCAAATATCAGCTGTAAATCAATGGCTGTGAAATTACGGTCAGAACTTGAAAATCTGTTGCTGAAACAAAAAGTGGATGTGTATGTAAGTGGCCATGTTCATCATTATGAACGCAGTTATCCAGTTGTGGATCACGTTGTGAGTAGCTGGAATTACCACAACCCCAAAGCACCCGTTCATCTAATTAATGGAGCTGGAGGTAAGTAATTAATCATGATTTCATCAACTGAAGATATAATGTATTAAATATGAGTAAGATTTCCATCACTCACTTCATTGCGTTAATGTCTTTGGATAAAGTAGATTGATTTTCTTATAAATTTTCTTTCAGTTCTATCATTAACTAATTTGGAGAATCTTTGCCTGACTTTCCACTTTGAACTTAATATCTACTAAGTGATTTACTACATCCGTGGTTTCTGCTATCACCTCAAAACTGGGTCCCCACTAAGCATATGGATTTGATGGTATCCCTGCAATATTCCTGAACTGGCTCCTATTCTCTCTAAACTCTACAAGAAATGCCTTGCTGCTTTTTGCTTATCTGCTTGTTGGAGTTTGAGCTTTGTTCAACAGCATATCAATCTCTGCGGGTTATTTAATGCCAAAAAGATGGGGTTTTAAAGTATTTTTTTAATGTTCGGTTATAGTGAGAAGGTTGATTTAGTCAGATTTGAAATAAAATCTTGTTTTTATTCTTTTTAATTTTAGTAAACTGAAAATGTCTTTTTATTTTGTATTCAAAAATGTTTTGCTGGCAATAATTTTTTCCTTCAAAAATGTGTTATCGCAATAATTTTGTCTTCAAAAATGTATTGTTGATAATATTTTTCCTTCAAAAATCTATATTTTTCTGTATAAATCTATTTTTATGTATATATTTTTATAAAAGTGTATTTTTATACTTTCATTGTGTTTTGACCTTAGTTTGGGGGTTAACTATTTTCTCATAGCTTGGATCCTAACAGGTGCTACCACTCTGGGTCAGTGTGAACCTGGGAACAACAGTAATAAGAGGTGGTTCCATGCCACTCACAACCTCCCAATCAGAGGCCTTGCTGCCGGATACAGTTTACCATCGTACCCAGGACCATTGAATTTTAAAGTTGGCATGATTAAAATAACACTGCTCAGCTAAGTGAGAAACTTCTTCATAATAATTTTTTGAATGCTCTATCTCTGTCTTAACATCAAGCACAAAAAACCTGCTTGTCTAAAATGCCTTTCTATTAGTAAAGTACTGAAAAAATAGCAATTTTGGCACTAAACATCATTACAAATTAACACTATCAATATTTCTTTTGATGAGCATGACATTTGCTTAGTTATCTACATATGAATTTTTGTGATAATATATTTGTAAAAATATTATGTATGGAATTTATAGTTTCTTTGTTTCCTCTGTTCATGATGGGAATAGTTCGAAATAAATTCTCTTCAGATATCAATGCCATTCTTCAGTTAAAGGAATCTGTTGTTCAATGACCCCAAAAATTCTGTTTATTAGTAGGTTTAGAAATTTCTGCATCTGTTTGATATTGGCTCTTTGAATTTTCTGTTCACATCTTGAGAAAGTTGTTCTTGCTGACAAACACCCCTTTCCAACATTTTACAATTGATGGCTAGTCCTTCCTTCACTACTTTGCTTTTCTATAATGTCTTTGGTTTCAAGCAGTTTTATATTTTGAATTTTTAAGATGCAGTGATAATGGATGCGTCCAAGTCCTTTTCCCCACAGATGATGTATCACTAAACTCTTGCTACTATTTTCATGGAAAATCTTTATACAAGCTACATTCCTGAGTTCCGTAACTAAGCCTCTTGCTACTCTATGGTTATTTCCATGGAAAATGTTCGAATAAGCTACATTCCTGAGTTCCACCAATTTAGACATTTACAGCTAAGTCTCTTGCTACTCAATTGTTACTTCCAAGAAAAATAGGCAGGAAAGGTTTTCTATGGTGGTTAGATATACACTAATGTCCATAATTATTAGGCCACTCCAGTTTTTTTTTTTAAAGAAATGATGTACTTCATACTATTTTCAAGTGGATAATTCTAAATGAAAACAGAATGATTCTTTTGTTATTATTACATTGCAAAATTCTACAAGATAAATAGCGACAAATTACCCATCTCGCCCTGTAGATTTTATATATATATATATATATATATATATATATATATATATTATACTACTGGCCATAATTATTAGGCCAATCCCAGTTTTTAAAAAACGATGTATTTCATATTATCTTTAGTACTTATTGCCAAGTGGATAATTCTAAATGAAAATAAAATGGTTCTTTTGTTATTATTACTTTGCAAAATGTTACAAGACAAGGAAGCAATCCTTTGTACTCTTTTCTTTCACTCACTGTAACCCCCTGCACACCAGTGGCAGTCCTGCCTTATGGTGAATGATTATATGTCAAAAAGAAAATCTTGTTTCAATGAAGAACTTTTCCATTTATCATATTTTTCAAAACATTGTCTGGATTCTCTTGCAGAAAACATGAAATTAAAAGTAACTCTCTTCTCTTCACTTTTTATAAAAATTCACAATTGTGATTTAGACAGAAAGGAAAAGTATTGACCCCATCCTGAAAGAAAAAGACAAAGCTGGATTTCATCTTTTTTTTTTCAGTATGGGGGAGGTCAATCCTTTTCCTATCTGTCAAAATCAGAATTTCACATGTAATTGTGAATTTTTATAAAAAGTGAAGAAGAGAAAAAAGTTGCTTTTAATTTAGTGTTTATTACACTCTTTCTAGTGCATATGTGTGTGTGTGAGTGTGTGTATATATATATATATATATACTGTTAAATATGAGAGACAATGAATGTCTATTATGTTTTATCATGAGCCATTCTAAACGTCATATTTTGGCTTTAATTTCAGTTGAAAATAAAGACAAAAATTCTCCAACATTTGGATAATTTTTTATCAAGTTGGTTCTAAGCTTTCGGCTCACATGAGCCATCTTCAGAGAGGTTATAAGGATAGTAACACAATAACATCCACCAGCAAACTGATTTTATCGTGTGTTGACATAAAACTCCGCTAAGCAACGGCAGTAGTTACCAAAAATAACAAACACAGTTCTCAAATTTGCAATGCGACTCTGTGACGTCACACCGCGTGATAGCACGAAATGACAACAGAACCATGCATTCGTTGTTGGAGAATTGTCTTTATTTTCAGCTGAAATTAAAGCCAAAATACGATATTTAGAACGGCTCATGATTAAACATAATAGACATTCATTGTCTCTTATATTTAACAGTATATGTTTAGAAAATTATTTACTGCCTCGATACACTATATATATATATATATAAATATATACACACACACACACACACACCATTCTATCTTTTTGAATTGTATTAATCTTTTATCATTTTTTCAATTACACCATGTACACCATGTAACGAATCACATAATAAAACTCATCATCAAAATTCTAATGAATAGAGCATGCAGCAGAATCAGGTCAGAGATAGGACAAGAACAGTGTGGTTTTGAATGCAATATTTATGCTAAGAATGTTATTGGAAAGGGCAATACAAATGCAGACATACATGTACCTGTGTTTCGTAGACTACACAAAGGCATTCGACAAAGTAGATAGAGGGAAAGAGAGACAAGAAAGCAACATGTGACATACTTGATGAACTTGAGCAGATGGATAGCAGAGCAGGATTTGGGCAGTGATGAGACAAATATATCAGTGAGCTATTCCATGACAAGAAAGAGCAACTGATAATGCACAGAAATACTAAAAGCCAAAGTGGAAGCTGCACTGGCCAAATTGAACAGAAACAAAGCAGCAGGGACAGATAGTATTGTAATAGAAATGCTGACAGCTTTAGATGAATTCAGCATAACAACATTACAGAAATAATAAATGCAATATTTATGCTCAGAATGTTATCAGAAAGGTCATTACAAATGCAGTAGGACATGTAGTTGTTTTATTAACTATACAAAGGTTTTCAATAAAGTATACCACAAAGACTTCATAGAAATGCTTGGCAACCTTGACATATTTGGGAAAGACATTAGACTAATCAAGAATCTATATTGGCAGCAAACTGCCTGCATACAGACAGCATATGAGTTCAGCAGATATTTAAAAATAGAAAAGGGTGTAAGACAAGGATGTATCTTCTCACCAGATCTATTCAACCTATATACATTGAGGCAATTCTGAGAGAACTAGAAGTCCTGCCAGGATTCATCATTGGTGGCCACAACCTGAACAATATAGGATGCACAGATGATACAGTGCTGATAGCAGACATGGAAAGAAAACTACAAGACCTCTTACAAAACACTTGCAAAGTAAGCACTCTGCCATTTCAGTAACCATGGATCAAGATGAATTTCTAAGCAAGTTATAGATGTCTGATGAAGCCCATTTTCATCTCACAGGTTACGTGAATAAGCAGAACTACCATTAACAGGCAGACACAAGTCCTAATAAAGTTCATAAGTGCTATTTACACATTAGGAAGTGTTCTAACAGAAGACAGAAAGTGCGACACTGAGATCCAAAGGTGAATTGGCATGGTGAAAGAAGCATTCCAGAAGTTGAGTAAAGTATTAAGAAACAGGACAATTTCACTAGAAACAAAGAGGAGAGTACTGGATTGCTATGCAATGTCGGTTCTTCAATATGGCAGTGAATGTTGGATAATATCTTCAAAGATGAAGGAAAAACTTGAAGCAGCTGAAATATGGTTCTACAGAAGGATGCTGCGGATATCATGGACCGAGCATGTGAGCAATGACGAGGTTTTGGAAAGGATTGAGACGAAAAGGAAATTAATACCAAGCATCAGGAAGAGACAACTAAAGTTCTTGGGACATGCAATGAGGAAGGAAGTCTTGGAGAACCTGTTACTAACAGGCCAGATAGAGGGCAAAAGAAACAGGGGAAAGCAGCGGATAACATATTTGAAGGACCTGATCGGATGATAGAATGAGGGTTGCGTGGTCCAACAGGAGAAAGTGTGCTAAGAGCCACCAGACATAGAGAGATGTGGAAAGCCATGATCGCCTACGTCCTGAAAGGACATGGCACATAAAAGAAAAGGTGACAGTACAATCTGCTGTTTCATTACATGAAATCATTAGACCTTATTTTCTTTTTAAAGTGAACAGGAGATCTCAGACACTGTGAATTTTTATGTGGAATCTCAACAGCAGATTTCAAGAATGCATTCGTACAGGAGGACGCCATCTACAGGACGTAATTTTTAAATAATGAAAATTCCATCATTGTTTCTTAAATGGAATGTTTTAAGGTTTCAATTACTTTGAATAAAATATTTTTCTTCCATCCCTCTTGGTTTTATTGGATTGTTAAAAAGTTCCCGTTTTGGGGGGTCACCCTGTTGTATAACTAAAATTATACACAATAAATTCAAATTATATATTTGTAAAAATGTATTTCTTCCATTAATATTTTTCTTGCGATAACTTCCGGTTGCATTGGTATAAATACATTTAGAATTGTAAGCATTTTATAGGTTGTAACATTTACTACTAATTTTTTAAATTTTACTAATAACTAATATTTTATTATTTGCTTTACTGATTATATATCAAATACGGTAAGTGAGTTCAGCTAGATTATATACCCAACATAAATTTTAAAGTAAAAATTGTTATCATTGATAATATTCATTATATTGATTTCATCATATTTAATATAGGGTGACCCAATAAAACGGGAGTTTTTTATTTGTCCGTTTGGGATTTTATCTTGTGCGGTTATCTCAAGAGTAAAGCGTACACGACTCGACCAAGAACTCTGGATGAGTTAAAACAGAGAATTCAGGATGAAATTCATAGTATCCCAGCTGAGATGTTGCAGCGGTCAATGTGGAATTTCAACAGCAGATTTCAAGAATGCATTCGTACAGGAGGACGCCATCTATAGGACGTCATTTTTTAAATAACGAAAATTCCATCATTGTTTCTTAAATGGCATGTTTTAAGGTTTCAATTACTTTGAATAAAATATTTTTCACACGTTCAAGAAAGCTGGTTTTAACAGGATGGAGTGACATCACAAACTGCACAGTAATCATTGGAGGCTGTGCAAAAGTTGTTCGGTAACCATGTTATCGCAAGATTCGGTAATGCTCTATGGCTCCCTAGTTCACCAGATTTGTCCATTTGTGATTTTTTCTTGGGCTATCTTAAGAGTGAAGTGTACACGACTTGACCAAGAATTCTGGAGGAGTTAAAAAAGAAAAGAGAATTCAGGATCAAATTCACAGTATCTCAGCTGAAATGTTACAGTGGTCAATGAGGAATCTCAACAGTAGATTCGTATGGGAGAACGCCATCTATAGGACGTCATTTTTTAAATAATGAAAATTCCATCATTGTTTCTTAAATGGCATGTTTTAAGGTTTGAATTACTTTGAATAAAATATTTTAGTTCTGTCACTCTTGGTCGTATTTGATTGTTAAAAAGTTTCTTTTTTGGGGGGGGGGGTTACTGTGTAATTAACCCCCAAACTAGGGTTAAAATGCTACAAAATTATTCAAATATTTATATAATAAAAATACTGACAATACATTTTCATAGTAAAAATTATCAGCAATATATTTAAAAAAAAAAAGAAAAGATTACCAGAAATATATTTACGTGGAATCTCAACAGCAGATTTCAAGAATGCATTCATACAAGAGGACACCATCTACAGGACATAATTTTTAAATAATGAAAATTCCATCATTGTTTCTTTAATGGCATGTTTTAAGGTTTCAGTTACTTTGAATAAAATATTTTTCTTCCATCACTCTTGGTTTTATTGGATTGTTAAAAAGGTCCCGTTTCTTTGGGTAACCCTGTCTTTCGTTACCAGTATAACGTACTGTCTTCTTATCAGATGAAGCATTGTCATCATTATTATTAAGAATGGCTAGTATTTATTTTGTCTTCATTAGATTATGAATTGCCAGGAATTATCATATATAGATAGGGTGACCCAAAAAAACAGGAATTTTTGAAGCGTGTATTGGCAGACACGAGCAGGTGGCAGCACTGCGAAGCAGTGACCTCACGAAGTAAACACTGCCATTTCAGTAACCATGGACCAAGATGAATTTCTCAGCAAGTTATGGATGTCAGATGAGACCCATTGTCATCATACAGGTTACCTGAATAAAAAGAACTACTTTACTGGGCAGACACATCCTAATGAAGTTCATGAGCGCCCTTTACACGCTAGTAAGGTGACAGTATGGTCTACTGTTTCATTATATGAGATCATCGGACCTTTATTTTTTTTTTAAATGAACAGGGGATCTCAGTCACTGTCTCAACAGCAGATTTCAATAATGTATTCATACAGGAGGACACCATCTACAGGACGTAATTTTTAAATAATGAAAATTCCTTCATTGTTTATTAATGGCATGTTTTAAGGTTTCAATTACTTTGAATAAAATATTTTTCTTCCGTCACTCTTGGTTTTTTGGGTCACCCTGTATATTTCTGATTTACTTGTTGCTTTTTTCAGTAATCCCCAGTTCTTTACCTAATTCTCCTGAAAATTGTTAACTGCTGGTGGTCAGGTTCTTCTGTCAAATGCAATCTAATCAATAATTGTATGTAATTATTAGCAGTTTATTTAACATCTCAGCACCTTGACAGGTCAAGGCCAGTGTATTTACAGGTCAACTTTGCACTCCACAAATACAAGGCCAAATCAAAAAATAAGAAATAAACAATTTGTAATTAAACATGTTCTTTACTGTGCAAATAAGACACATTTATTTTTTTTCCATATCATTGTATGGTTGACAAGTGTGAGGAACCGACAACAGTACAGCTGGCAAGTGTGGGGAATTGACAACAGTTTAATCAAGAAGGGCTTCAAGAATTATGCATTTGTCCAATTGATCTGTGAGTGTATAAATATCTTCACACACCCCCAGCGTTGCACCTCTGCCACAAGAACAGATGTATGTCTGTGGTATAAAAGGAAGAAAAACAACAGGCAAGAGTCGTCTCTTTCATCTCTTCTTCTTCATGAACAACCCACGCATGGTCCGCAAGAAAAAAATTGCGTTCTGCCGTTCTCAAAAAAATGGCTTGCTTTACACACTCGAGGACCAACCATAATTTGCATGCAAATGACGGGACAACAAGATTTCGCATTAACTGTCCAAGACTGCCTGACATAAAACATGGGCGCCACCATTTTGGTTCCTTTTTACCACAGAGGATCTGGATTTTTTGACGAACAGACTCGTTAGTGTTTCCGAGGTAAGCCATTTCCACAATTTTCCCCCACAATGCCAGGACCAACCATAATTTGCATGCAAATGACAAAACAACGAGATTTCTTGTTAACAGTCCAAGACCGCTTGGCATAAAACATGGCTGCCATCATTTTGTTTCTTTCTACCATGGAGGATCTTGATTTTACACGATGCACAGACTCATTGGCGTTTCCGAGATAAGCTGTTTTCACAATTTTCCCCACAATGTCATATGAATGGAGGAAGAAATGTTAAAATGTAATTACTGTGAAGTGAGTCAATTAAGTGCCATACGTGATACACGCTTGGGCGATCATGTCTTGACAGAGACATGACTGACTGGGCAGAATATTATCCCGCAGTAGGTTGCCATTGCATTCTGCGGTAGACTGGTTGCCAACCAAGGCTATAGAACCCAATCTGTCCTGCTATCTGACCCATAACTGGAAGGAAGAGACGGATTAATACCTTTCCCAAGGGTATTTGCGCATAAGTGAATACTATGGATTCAACTGGAATTCGAACTCAGCTCCCCGGTTTCTCATTCCGAGCCGATATCCACTGTACCACAACACACATGCCAATAGACTGGTTGCCGACCAAGGCTATAGAACACAATCTGTCCTATTATTTCACTCATAACTAGGGGGAGAGGAGATGTATTATATTATTAAGTAGTAATTAGTGGGGGATGATTTTATTACTTCATAACAATAGAAACCCGATCCCCCTCTTTATGATCAATAGAAACCTTAATCATGATTCCAACTATTATATTTAGTCAGTTAAGTGCCATATATGATACACGCTTTGGGCGATTATGTCTCAAAAGAGACATGACTGTCTGGGCAGAAGATTGCCAGTAGGTTGCCATTGCTTTCTGCGGTAGACTGGTTGCAGACCAAAGCTATAGAATCTAATCTGTCCTGTTATTTGACTGATAGCTAGAGGGAGAAGAGATGTATTATATTATTAAGTAGTAATTAGTGGGGGATCATTTTATTACTTCATAACAATAGAAAACTGATCCCCCACCTTATGACCAGTAAAAGCCTTAATCATGATTCTAACTATTATATTCAGTCAGTTAAGTGGCATACATGATACACACTTGGGCGATCATGTTTCTCTTGAGACATGACTGTCTTGGAAGAAGATTATCCCACAGAAAGTTGCCATTACTTTCTGCAGTAGACTAGTTTCCAGCGAAGGCTATAGAACCCAATCTGTTCTCTTATTTAACCCATAACTGGAAGAGATGGATTAAAATCTTTCCCAAGGCAATACAAGGCAAATTAACAGTAATGAGGCAAAGTAACAATAATATGGTAAAAATGTCCAAGATAGAGATTTATGTCAAGAAGTAGGAAGAGGAAGATAATGGTTAACTCGAGACTTGAACAGAGTTTACAATTGTAGTGATCTGGAAAATAACCACTTGTGAGTTTGTTCCACAAAGAAACAAGCTATTTGATTGATTATTTGTTTTACTAGCATATCAATCTCTGTGGGTCATTTTATAACATGACTCCTGGCTGAGCCCAGCCAGCCTTTCTGACCTTCAGTCGATTTCACCCACATTGTGTTTGTTGATCTCAGATCATCCAAAGCAGGATCCCTTGTCATCACTCAACTAGGTTAGACCAGACATGCATAGGAACGGTATATAATGAAAAACTAGATTTAAGACTACCATGCTATGGTGTAGATTTATATCTATCGAAGATACAAAATTACAAGCTAGTCAAAGCTAAGTAACTCAAAAAAATATCAGTTGGCTGGTATTTCAGTAGCACATTAATATTCATGATCTGTTATCTCCATGGGACAATGTTTTATTTGGACTGACCATCTCTTACAATATCTCTGGGGGCAGGCTATTTCAGCTGGTCTGCATCAATTTATCACTAGTCCCTGTCTCACTGAATTTTGTTTTCCACCCCAGTTTTATTAAAAAGACACAAAACCAGGGAGTTGAAGTTAGGTACAGGATTTCTATTATATTTTCAGTGTAAGTACCCTTACCTTTATGTCATAAATTTGGTCATTCTCAGTAGAGAATGTCATATTTTTTTCTTTGATTTATATCAGTTAATATTATTTCTAGATTTTTTAAACTGTTTTTGAAATTATCTAAGATGCTAACTTTTTTTCTATTACAAAAGGTGACAACCTTATTAATTTGTCTTCTATTGGTTCTATTTCTATGAATTTCAAAAATTTGTCTTTTATTGATTTTTTTATCACTTTCTGTGTTTATATTCTTGAATTTTTTGTGCTCAGACTTTATTATTATTATTATATTATTATTAATCAACCATGCTCCCCACTCACCTCAGAGCCCCATATGCAGAAGTGATGAGTGGGAAAATTTCATCCACCTTATTCCTCCAGGGCTACATGACTGGTATACTCAAACATGGGGAGGGTTTCAAACACCTATTACATCCAGGATTGTCTACTTATGTATGGGATTCCTCAGAGGTTGAAACAGCCATGTCAAATTCCTTCGTTCCCAGTCTGATTGACCTAACACCCACTGCTTGCTAAGTCAGTTTAATGTTTGATAGGGTAAATGTGAGCACATTTTGTTTGTTAGTTTGACATAGAGCTTAATGTGATCAACCAGTTGAAAGGATCAGGCCTCTCCAACTGCCTGTCTAGCTTAAGTTGGGGCCAAAGTGGTGTGTTAGAGTTTAAGAGAATATGTACAGCTCAACTCCTAAAACCCTCAACTACCAAGATCTCATTTACAAGCATCTTGGTAAACCACCCACAACAAACAGGTGACCATCCCCACCTTGGATGTTTTTACCCCTTGCAGAGGTGCAGTCAGTATATTCTGAAACCCTGCCAAGACTATAAAAGTTCTTTCTGATGTATTACGAAGGAACATGGGTAGTATGCTACTACATAAGTTGCATGGTGAGTCCTAGTCATGAAGGCTAGACCTGGTGAGACATAGGAATGTAGCTCATCTGAGGACTTTTCATGAAAGTAGAAATAGAGTAATGATAGACTCACCATACCCCACCTGTTAGAGAGAGATTGAAGGTGTAGAAGTCAAATGACTTACCTTCTAACATGACTACCTCCTCCTGTCTCAATGTATGAAGGCAGACCAGCTAATCTACCTCATTTATAGGTGAATACCTAATTCAGCATGTGGGTTAGTCCACTTTACTATAATGGACCTGCCCAACACATTTTCATGATTGGATTCTATTCACTATATATATCTCTCCATTAAATCACTGAGAAGGTTTTTTCCATTGAAGTGATTACACCAATCTACTTGTGTAGATCAACTACTATATATTCTACAGAAAGGTTGAAAATCATTTTCTCCAAAGGCTCAGCACGTTCACCTAACTTGACCCCAATAAATTTTTTCTTTTAGGCAGAACTCAAGGACAAAGTTTATAGATGAAAACCAAGAAGTGTTAGGGATTTTAAAAAATGACAGACATATTTCAAGAAAGAGACTTGTGTAAAAATATTGGTTGAAGCATGAAGACTTAAAAGCTGTGTAAATTGTAATGGACAACATTTTAGCACCTAATATTTAAGTGTTTTTGTATTATTGAATGCAATAAAATTTACTTGTCACTGTAATAATTTTTTCAGTAAATATATTTGTATATGTAATCTCAAAATAAACTTTATTTACTGTCCACCTACTTTTGGACCACACTGGAGATATATATATATATATATATATATATATATATGTGTGTGTGTGTGTATGTATATGTATGTATGTGTAATTATGTATTGTTTCTGGGAATATGTTCAGAAAAGGATAAAAATAAGAACACAAAAAAAAAATAAATAAAAAACTTAACTTTTTAACAATATATGAGGTGATTTTCCAAGCATAGCTAAGATGTGGCATAAGGCCAAAAATAAGAGACATCCAGTGAGGATCGAACTCACTACTCAATTGTAATGATTTTAGCAAGACAAGCTTGCTAATCATTCAGTCAGTTAAATGCCATATGTGATACACGCTTTGGGCGATCATGTCTCGAAAGAGACATGATTGACTGGGCAGAAGATTATCTCACAGTAAGTTGCCATTGCTTTCTGCGGTAGACTGGTTGTCAGTCAAGGCCATGGAACCCAGTATGTCTTATTATTTAACTTTAACTGGAGGGAAGAGACGGATTAATACCTTTCCAAAGGGTATTTGTGCGGAAGTGAATGCAAGGAATTCAACTGGAATTTGAACTCGGCTCACTGATTTGTCATTCTCAGGTCTATATCCACTGCACAACAATGCATATCCGGTAACAATTACACCCCCAATGTATATGTATGTGTGTGTGTGTGTGTGTGCATGTTATAAAATATAATGTGTGTATGGGTGTGTGTGATAAAATAAATGTTGATAGCCACTGCTTTATATTATTTTATTCTTTACTCAGATGAATTCATAATGAAGGGTAGGGGCAGGTAACTCTTGTTTGGTTGAGTCAACAATGAAATCCTTTTAAGTGTGAAAGATAAGTGAAACACGAGTGTCTTTTTTGGTTAATCAGTCAGAAGAAATTAGTGCAGTAACTAAAAAGAACACCAAATCTGTAACAGCTTTTCTTCCAAGGTTATTAGTAATTCATAGAAAAAAAAAACATTAAAAAAAAGTCACTGATAAGAAGAAAATGAACAAAATTATATACTTTATCTTGTTTCTGAATGTTTCATACAATTTATGGTAAAGGGTAAATTTTTCTGTTAGGTGCTTTGTTGAGACATTAGCTTTACAAAAGATGCTGAATTGTAATATCAAATATTTGACTACTTTAAAAAGAGAAACCATTAAATTTTTCTGCATTACGAGCAGGAGTAAAAAATTATTTTTTCTTGCACTAAAGATGTGCAAAAATAAAAAAAAACTTTCAAGGTGGGGCAAAGCATAATTAAAAAGTAAAAAATATTGTTCAGGTAACTAAAGAATGTATTATTTCGTTCAATATTATTTGGTTTTATCATTGAGTATTTCTCTATTGCAAGCATAAAAAAGTAACAATGCAGTAAAAGAAATAATTATGTTTCTATTCCACTAAAGATGGCTGACACTAAACTCCAGGTATGGAACACCTTCCACCTTCTTTCGCTCCCATTTTCTACCAACATAAACTGGAGTGATTATACTGAATCAATTGCTGTGTTTACTACTAGAAAAGTTGGTTCACAGTCATGTCAGACAATTTTTTTAATTAGAATCCATTTTGCATATTTATAAACCTACCATTTGAATTTTTTTTTTGTTTTTTTTAATCATGTCATCCCAAGCAAGGCATTCCACTACCACTATAGCACAGGGGGTTACACAGGGTGATAGACGAGTTAGGATGTACATAGGGGGAGAGTTGGAAAGAATGGGAAGGTTAGTGTGTTAGGAGGTGTCTATTGACCTTACATTTAAACTCCTGGAGGTTATAGCCGTCGGGGAAGCAAGCATGCAGAAGGGAATTCCATAGGCGGGAAGTGTGAGAAAAGAAACTGTTGGAGTAGAAATTGTGGTTACATTTCATCAGTTTCACTGTAAAAGGGTGGGACCTAGTTGCCAATCTAGTATGTTCATACATTGAGTACTACGGCTGTGTCTGGTCTAGGGTTCCTACTATTTATCTTGAGATTCTTCACATATTTCATAAAAAGGGCTGTAATATAAATGATCCTCACCTAGTACCTCGAACGGTCACCCCCTCAGGTAGGCAGATGTGAGCAAAGATACAATTAATCAAAAAGTCTATCGAGTAGGATTACATTCTCACATGCTAGTTACATTCCATCATCACTGCATTCACGATGAATGGACATCTCTCTGAGAAAGCACCATGTCTTGAGAGAATATTGGACCTTAAACTCACACCGAACCTCATGTGGAACTCTTAGATATGATTTATTGCTAAAGATCCAGATAAAATGATTGACTCCCTATACGGCTCTAGTAAGTACCTGACGCTTCATGTTATCCTCTACCTTTATAAGAGCCAGATCAGGCCGAAAATGAAATACTTTTGACATTTGGGTGGGAGCTGTCCAGTCCTTACTTTTCGGGCTTGGAGTTCAAAACCATCTCCAAGTCCTTAATGGAAAAGCATTATTTCTAACCCTCCAACCTCTCTCACAATCAGGATGTGGTGAGCCCCTCAGTGCTCTATTGCTAATTCCATGAAAAGTGCCCAGACAAACTACTTTTCTTGGTTCAACCAGGTCTAACTTTTATGCCTAGGATCCGCCATGATACTTACAGAGTTGCAAACCAACATTTTCTCTGTATTCCATCAGCAAGAAGTTCCACTCAAACAGCTTCTTCCTGCAAGCCACTACCCTGTAATATAATAAATATACAAAGGGCTGTAATATAAATGATCCTCACCTTGTACCTCGAACGGTCACTCCCTCAGGTAGGCAGATGTGAGCAAAGATACAATTAATCAAAAAGTCTATTGAGTAGGACTACATTCTCAGATGCTAGTTACATTCCATCATCACTGCATTCATGATGAATGGACATCTCTCTGAGAAAGCACCAGGTCTTGAGAGAATATTGGGCCTTAAACTCACACCGAGCCTCATGTGGAACTCTTAGATATGATTTACTGCTAAAGATCCAGATAAAATGATTGACTCCCTATACGGCTCTAGTAAGTACCTGACTCTTCGTGCTGTCCTCTACCTTTACAAGAGCCAGATCAGGCCGAAAATGGAATCAGTCAGTTAAGTGCCATACGTTATGCACGCCTGGGCGATCATGTCTCCAAAGAGACATAACTGACTGGGCAGAAGATTATCCCGCAGTAGGTTGCTATTGCTTTCTGCAGTAAACTAGTTGCCAGCCAAGGCTATAGAACCCAATTTGTCCTATTATTTAACCAATAACTGGAGGGAAGAGACGGATTAATACCTTTCCCAAGAGGAATGCAAGGAATTCAACTGGAATTCGAACTCAGCTCATTATTTAGATACATTGAGTAGAATATGCACTTACAATTTATCGGTTTCACAATAAAAGTGTGGGACCTAGTTGCTAATCTTGTGGCTCGAGGAAATTCTTATATAGGGTGGTACCAGTGAGCTAAGTTCATCGGGGCAGAATCCGTGAAAGTATTTGTAGAAGAGACACAGGGAAGCCACACTGCGTCGGTGAGAAAGCGACCGTATCCTAGATGCCAAGTCGGGATCGATCACATTGCAGATTCTCTGTTGGATTTGGTCGAGGACACCTAAGTGGATAGCAGGAGCATTTGGGTGGGAGCTGTCCAGTCCTTACTTTTTGGGCTTGGAGCTCAAAACCATCTCCAAGTCCTTAATAGGAAAAGCATTATTTCTAACACTCCAACCTCTCTCACAATCAGGATGTGGTGAGCCCCTCAGTGCTCTATTGCTAATTCCATGAAAAGTGCCCAGACAAACTACTTTTCTTGGTTCAACCAGGTCTAACTTTTATGCCTAGGATCCGCCATGATACTTACAGAGTTGCAAACCAACATTTTCTCTGTATTCCATCAGCAAGAAGTTCACTCAAACAGCTTCTTCCTGCAAGCCACTACCCTGTGGAACAAATTTCCAAGAGGACGATTCCCCAATCACCACAATCTTAACCTGCTCAACATTGAGAGTTAACCATTAACTTCATCTACTATCCATATAAACTACCCTTTAACATTCCATCATTACCACTTACCACATTCACAATGAATGGGTGTCTCTTTGAGGAAGCACCATGTCTTGAGAGAATATTTGGTCTTAAACTCACACCCAACATCATGTGGATCTCTTAGATGTGACTCATTGCTAAAGATCCAGGTAAAAGGATTGACTCCATATACGACTTTAGTAAGTACATAACTCCTCATGCTATCCTCTTCCTTTATAAGAGCCAGATCAGGCTGAAAATGGAATATTGTTGCCATATTTGGGTGGGAGCTGCCAAGACTTCACTTTCTGGACTTGACAGAGTTCAAAACCATCTCCAAGTCTTTAATGAAAAAGAATTATTTTTAACACTCCAACCTCTCTCACATTCAGAATGTGGTGAGCCCCTCACCGCTCTATCGCTAATTCCATGAAAAGTGCTCAGACAAATTACATTCCTTGGTTCCACCAGGTCTAACCTTCATGGCTAGGATCTGCCATGACACTTACATAGTAGCAAGCCACCAATTATTCTTCTGTACACCAAGAAGTTCCCCTCAAGCAGCTTCTTCCCACAAACCACTGCCTCTTAAAACTGACTCTCAAGAGGATGCTTCCCCAATCATTAAAAACTCAGCCTGTTCAAGTCTAGGGTTTACTGTTATCCACATATAATCTGTGCCTCTTACCTCTTACTCTGTAACACTTACCTTGAATGGCTCTTGGGCCTAGAAAGAGAAATGAGATGGATTCTATTTCTAAATAGCATTTATATATAAGTGAATCAAACAGACTAACCCAGAATTTGAACTCAGCCTTCCATCTCTACTTTCTGTGTCAATATCTATTACATTCAGGGTTGGCACGTATTACCCTTGACCTCTCGGAGGCCTAAACCTAATCTGAGGGCCAAGACAATAATTTATGCCCCTCACTATCTTATCAAAATTTTTTTTTTTTTTTTTTTTTTTTTACAAAGATTTATATCCAGGAATCTCTTGATTAATGAGTTTTTGATTAATGCACTAAAATTTTTGTATACCAAAATTTGATTAGTGCACTAAAATTTGATTAGTGCATGCATAATAATCAGTTAGTTTAATCATAATTGAATTTTTTTATAATTACCAATTAATTAAAAATATTCTAATATATAAAAATGGAACATAGATAACTATTTTGTTTGTCAAGTATTACATTATCTAAGTAATTACAATTGTGGTAAAGCAAATGGACGGTTAATACGTAAGTTTTATAAGGCAATGATAAAATAAATATTTAAATATTTTTCTATTCTTCTTCTTCTATGTGCCCTGTCCCTTCAGGAGGTAGGCGATCATGGTTCTCCATGTCTCCCTATCCCTTGTGGCTCTTAGTATGTTTGCTCCTGTTACTCCTGGCAATCCCCGTTCCGTCATCCACCTGATCAGACCCTGCAAATATGTTATCCGCTGCCTTTCTCTGTCTCTCCTTCCTTCTATCTGGCCAGTCAGTATCAGGTTCTCCAGGTTCTCCTTCCTCATTGCGTGTCCTAGGAACTTCAGTTGTCTCATCCTGATGCTCAGTATCAATTTCCTTTTTGTTGCCATTCTTTCCAACACCTCATCATTGCTTCCACGATATCCGCACCATCCTTCTTTAGAACCACATTTCGGCTGTCTCTAACCATGTCACTGCTAATGTGTTCAGGTCATGGTATCCTCAACATCCTTCTGCAGAGCCACATTTCTGTTGCTTCAAGTCTCTTCTTCATCTTTGCAGAGATTGTCCAGCATTTGCTGTCATAGGAGGACAGATAACACATATCAATTCAGCATTTTTTTTATTTGTTTCTAAGAAAGTTTGTAGCCATCTGTCAGTTAAGTGCCATATGCGATACATGCTATGGCAATCATGTCTCAAAAGAAACATGACTGACTGGGCAGAATATTTTCCCGCAGTAGGTTACCATTACTTTCCGCAGTAGACTGATTGCCAACCAAGACTACAGAACCCCAATCTGTCCTGCTATTTAACCTATAGCTGAAGGGAAAAGCGACAGATGAATACCTTTCCTGATAGTATTTGGGCGTAAGTGAATACAACAAATTTAACCGCAATTTGAACTCAGCTCTCCGATTTCTCGTACTGAGTTGATATCCACTGTACCACAATGCACATCCATATTAAAACAATAGTAATCTAAAATGCAGAAGAGAAAAAAGTAATTTATAGAAAAATGCAATTTCTGTTTATCAGGCTCTTTTATTATTAAGCTCTTATTTAACATGAATTTTTTCCTTCTCCTAATTAGGTTATGATTAATGACTTTCTCTTCTGCACAATAAGAGGTTGAACTTCAGATCTGATGAGTTCCAAGCCGGTGAACTAACCAAACTCTTTTGGTGCCAAAGAAAGAAAATCAATTTTTGCAGATGTTAACGACTTATTATTAACCATTACAAAAGGCACTTTTGTGAATGGGAAAATTAAGAATCTTATCGGAAATAGTCGCATGAAAATACGACAAAAAAATATTAACCAAATTTCTGAATTATTAACTGATGTGCTTTTGTACAAATTAGAACATTTATTAAAAAGATGTTCATATTCTATTAGCATTTCTAAAGACTATTGTGTAAAATATCATGTCAGAAAATTAAAAGTGCCAAATGTTTTGAAAGATGGAAACAAAGAAATTGGAGAATTATTCTTATCTCATTTCTCAAAGAAAATACTCTTTGATGAAGCAATTGGTTTTTTTCTTGTTACTCTTCTGACTTCTTGCTTTCCAGCCAATTTTGATCTTGAAATATTTGCATGCAAATATCAGTCATTATCTACTGTCTTCTTGAATCCCCTTTTATTGTTCTCTCTCCTTAATTATGTTTTCTTCTCATTTTATTGTAAGTCCTATACTAACAGTTTCTACTCGTGCTTGTGGAACTCTCTTCCGGCTTCTTGCTTTCCAGCCAATTTTTATCTCGAAATATTTACATGCAATGTCAGTCATTATTTACTATCTTCTTGATTCCTCTTCTTTTATTGTTCCCACCTCTTTATAATCTTTTTCTTTAATGTTCAGGACACAGAAAAAAAAAGGAAGCCGAAAAAACAAATTAATCACACGAACACAACATTGGCATATATTTTAGTGGAAGTAGATTTTTACTTTATTTAAAAAAAGAAGAGAAATAAAACAGAGATTCTTGATAAAATCCAAAGAAGAATCTGTAGTGTTATTGGTCCTGATCTGGCACCCAGGCTCTAGTCACTCTGCTACTACAGGAATGTAGCTTTCCAGTATCTTTTCTATAAAAACTTTCATTGTAATTTTTTTGATAAAGTTTATTCTATGTTACCTGGACTTAATGAATTTTGTGGTGTATGTGTGTTGTGGTATAGTAGATATCAGCTCGGAATGAGAAATCAGGCAGCCGAGTTCGAATTCCAGTTGAATTCCTTGCATTCACTTAGGCACAAATACACTTGGAAAAGGTATTAATCCGTTTCTTCCCTCCAGTTATAGGTTAAATAATAGGACAGATTGGGTTCTATAGCCTTGGTTGACAACCAGACTACCACAGGATCAATGGCAACCTACTGTGGGATAATCTTCTGCACAGTCAATCATGTCTCTTTCGAGATATGATTGCCTAAAACATGTATCAAGTATGGCACTTAACTGACTGAGGAAATATATTAGTTGGAATAATGATGACAGCTTCTACTGGCCATAAAATGGGGGATCGGTTTTCTATTGTTATGAAGTAATAAACTGATCCCCCACTAATTGCTACTTAATAATATAATACATCTCCTCTCCCCCTAGTTATGAGTCAAATAACAGGACAGATTGGGTTCTATTATCTATTCTGTTATCTTCAGTCAGTCAGTTAAGTGCCATATGTGATACACGCTTAGGCAATCATGTCTTGAAAGAGACATGACTGACTGGGCAGAAGATTATCCCACAGTAGGTTACGATTACTTTCTGCAGTAGACTGGTTGCCATCCAAGGCTACAGAACCCAATCTGTTCTATTATTTAACCCATAACTGGAGGGAAGAGGTGGATTAATACCTTTCCTGAGAGTATTTGCACGTAAGTGAATGCAAGGAATTTGATTGGAATTCGAACTCGGCTTCCCGATTTCTCGTTCCGAGCCAATATCCACTGCACCATGAATCACCTCCCTTTTCAAGATACTTTTGTGTAATTTTGGCAAATATACCTGTTAAAATGAGATGTAAGAGTTATTTTCATTTTTGATTAATTATTTCCCTATAAATTATTTATTTATTAATATTTTTTTAATATTATTTAAAGCACCATGGAGCTAAAAAGATGATAATAATAACAACAATAATAATAACAAATTAAAAAGAAAAATGATCAGAAACAAAGTTAAGAAAAAATAATAATCAAACATGAAAATAGTGTCCGTGTCACGGATCTTGTTAATCAATGTCGGATGGTAAAACCAATGAATGGTGCATTTGAGCAAAAAGAAAAAATGTTTAGGAAAATTTTTAAAAAGATTTTTATTTTTAGAATCAGAAAAAAAGAAAATTTCATGTAATGAGGAAAGAAGATCTGCAAAATGTGACACTCACAGGACATTGAAAAGAACAGTGAAAACAGCAAATATAAGCTTTTTTAAAAGGATGAAAGAACAGGGAAGAGGATTAGATGTGGGGAGACTTAATCCCTCAATTCCTGTAGAGACATGGAGCATAAAAGAAGACATAAGAATTTAGTGGCAGCTGACACAGTATCACATGATAATTTTAATTTTTATTAATCAAATCTAATCTAATCTAATCTAAATCTATCTAAACTTATTCATAAATGAAACTTTGTGTGTGTGTGTGTCTGTTACCTATAGACTCCGAAACAGCTGAACTGATTTTCTTGAAAATTTACACAATTGTACTATAAGCATCTATGAGTGTTCTTAGCTAGGTTTTGTGTCAAGGTACCCCCGATAAATATCGAAAATCGAGAATTGAAAAAACCGGGTTATAGAAGGAGTGGTCCAATTTTCATCAAATTTGATACACTCATAGACAAAGACATAAGAAATGATATTCAGAAGTTTCAAGGTTGCAGTTCTTACAATAGTGCAAAAAATCGATAATATATATATATAAAAGGCAAGATGTTTGTGTGTGTGTCTGTTTATCTGCCTGTGTGTCTGTTTATCTGCCTGTATATCTGTGTCTTTTTCAGCCCTTTTATTTTAGTTTTTGCTTCGGGTTTGGCTCTCAGTAGGTATAATTGTAGTTCTTAGTCTCAGCCATGATACCATTTACTCAGGACTTATTTAGCCTTCAAAATTCAGTTTACAACAAAAAGAACTTATTTCATATCGATACCAGGAAATCAAAATTTGACTTACATACATTCATTTTTCTTTCAGTCTACGGTTTCACTTTAACTGGAAACAACTGTTGCTTTTTAGTCTTTTGTGCCAATGTCCAAAGAGTCTGAGCTCCAGGACCATGGATTAGTTTTAAAGCTTTCATTACACCCAGGCAATGCCAGGCTATACTGCTAGTTATTAAATAATGGAGCCAAAGAAGGATGATGATAAAGAAGCAAATTAAAAAGAAATGACCAAAACCACAACAGACTTGAAGAAAGAAAGAAATAGCCAACCATTAAAATGGGTTCAGTGAATCATCGCACATTCAACAATAAGTGGAAACACTATACTGAATCTATTGCTAGGTCAACTGCTAAGAAAGTTGGTTCACTGTGTCTAGCAAGATAATTTTTCTCCCCCAAATCTATCTTACATATCTATAAATATGTTACGGAAATTAACGAATTTTAACAAAACTTGGTTATAAACTTGGTTATAAATAGGGGTCGCAGGTTTGAATCCTGCCGAATGGCACACATTTTCGTAATAACAATTTATCGTAATCAGGCCAGTAGATATAAATATATAATACTGTTTAATTAAAAAACAAAATATCTACTTAAATACGAGTATCAATAAAAAATAATGTTCAAACAATTCATTTCATGTCTATAAATCTATCATTTGCCCAGGCTTTGAATATTGCTGCCATATATAGTCTGGTGCTCTTGCTATTTACCTTCACCTCTTTCATAAAATCCCAAAAAGAATCAGCAATATTATTGGTCCTAATCTGGTGGCTTGGCTTCAGTTATTTTCCCACCACTGCAAAGTTGCTTCCCTTTGTCTTTTCTTTAAATACTTTCATGGTGATTGTTCAGATGACCATTTTGTTAAAGTACCTAGACTTGTTGAATTTAAGCACAGTACTAGACTGGCATTGAGATCTCGTCAACTTAGAATTGAGCTACCTAAATATAGCTATAAATTCTATGCTGTTTTCTTTTTGCTCACTTTTGTCTTGTGGAACTTGTTTTTGGCTCCATGCTTGTCAGCCAACCTTAATCTGCAAAAATTTAAATGAAATGTCAATTACTATCTACTTTCCTCTTGATTATTCTTTTCTCTTTTTGTTCATTATGTTTCTGTTCCTAATTCTTCTACACCCAGTAATTTCTTCTATCTTAGTGGCTTTACTGCCTTGCATGGGAAGAAACCAATAAAAAAAAAACATACTTCTGATCTCGTACTCAGCAAAATCATAAATCACTCAAAAATAAAAAGACAAAGTGAGCCGATGTTGCAAAAGGAGCAACAGTTTTTACTAAACAAGGATCATGGATGATTGAAGATGAAGACAAACTGCCACTGATGACATTGTTTCTGGAGGAAAAAGCAAGGTGATTGCAATTATCTAGGGCCCAGGAGTGGATTAACCCATTTTACGTTGATTTCTGTTATGAACAACCTTCAGAAACTAATTAAATTTGTAAACTGAGATCTGACTGTATTAAGAAACACAAATCTGCTATTAGAAACAAAGGAAAAAGTACTCAACTGCTATATAATATCAATCTGATATGGCAGGGAATGCTGGACAATTTACTTGAGGCAACATCTGTGGCTTGAGAGAAGAATGCTAAGAATATCATGGATTAAAAATGTGAGTAAAAAGGAAGTTTTGAGAAAGTACAATCAAAAAAGATATTTATGCTTACATTTTATGCTTATGTTTTAAGATGACAGAACAAGTCAGAGAGAGAGAGAGAGAGAGAACAAGTCAGATCAGAGAGAGAGAGAACAAGTCAGAGAGAGAGAGAGAACAAGTCAGAGAGAGAGAGAGAGAGAGAGAACAAGTCAGAGAGAGAGAGAGAGAACAAGTCAGAGAGAGAGAGAGAGAACAAGTCAGAGAGAGAGAGAGAGAACAAGTCAGAGAGAGAGAGAGAGAGAGAGAGAGAGAGAGAGAGAGAGAGAGAGAGAGAGAGAGAGAGAGAGAGAGAGAGAGAGAGAGAGAGAGAGAGAGAGAGAAAAGTCAGAGAGAGAGAGAAGTCAGAGAGAGAGAGAGAGAGAGAGAGAGAGAAGTCAGAGAGAGAGAGAAAAGAAAACAGAGAGAGAGAGAGAAAAGTCAGAGAGAGAGAAAAGTCAGAGAGAGAGAGAAAAGTCAGAGAGAGAGAGAAAAGTCAGAGAGAGAGAGAAAAGTCAGAGAGAGAGAAAAGTCAGAGAGAGAGAGAAAAGCAGAGAGAGAGAGAAAAGTCAGAGAGAGAGAGAGAGAAAAGAGAGAGAGAGAGAGAGAGAGAGAGAAAAGTCAGAGAGAGAAAAAGTCAGAGAGAGAGAGAAAAAGAGAGAGAGAGAGAATCTAAGTTTTGCATAAGGCCTTTTTGCATTCTTCAAAGAATAAGCAGAATTGCATAATAAACTTGAATAAGAGATAAAAATAAGAATAAAGTTTTTATAAGAGAAAAGCTGCAGCGACCTTCACCTTTAGGTCAAAGACAAATTTTGACACTTATTGAAGAAACAGGAAACTCAGCCATCCAGTATCTACAGAATTCTTCCAAATCAACTTTTCTGCATAAAGACATGCACAATCATATGCACATATAGATAATCATGTGTTCCAGTAAATAAAAGAATCAAAAAGATTGTGCCTGAACACTTGCATATATATCCTTGAAAATATAATCTGCACTTACTTATGCACACATAAATATACAAGAATATTTCAATATAGTCATATACACTAAAGACCAAACATTTTTGGTAACCCTCTTGATTCTGAAGAACCGTGTAAAAACTAAAGATTTCATGTCTTTTTCAAAACTATGAGATCACGTCAGGCCAGAGGGGCTTTCTCTTTTTGAAAGGTTTTATCATATAATCTTCACACCCGAAGAAAGACAATACTGCCGTCAAGATGCAAGGGTCTACTGGGAAGGAAGGAGAATGAAAAGTCTTAAAAAAAAAAAACAGAAACTCAATCTGAAACAGGAAACAAGGGATATAACTCTAGTCCTGAACAAAAGTCTTGTTTCTGATACAGTAAATTCCTCAATTATCTGTACCTTGATAAGCCAGAACTTGATAAATACAGAGAGAAACTGAAATTTTGTTTTTTTAATCATATCACCCCGAGCAAGGTGGTCACGCCACTGATGTGCAGGGGGCTATGTAAGAGTAAAAAGATTGGAAAAGAGAAAGCCGGAAACCATATCCCAAACAGGAAACAAGGGATGAGCCTCTTCACCTGCTCATAGACGTGGTTGGAGTGTGAACTGGGCGATAGTTTAGTCTATCTACTCCAATTGAAAAAAAAAAGAAAAGAAAAGTGAAAAGATTGGAAAAGTGAAAAGATTGGAAAAGAGAAAGCCGGAAACCACATCCTAAACATGAAATCATCCAAACACTTTTCCAAACTAAACACATTCAAATATTCCCTCTCAGACAAGCATTTTATGAATTTAGAACTAAAATCTTGATGACTGATAAAAAAACTTAAAAAAAAAAATCAATTCAATTTATACTTTAAAATTTTTTCATTTCAAGATTGAATATTGTTGCCACATCTGGTCTGTTGGTTCTACAGTATATTTAGAAGTTCTTGATAAAATCCAAAAAAGAATTAGCAATATTATTTGTCCTGACCTAGCATCTTGACTTCATTAACTTTCCAACCACCTTAATATAGCTTACCTGTGCCTTTTCTATGAATAATTTTATGGTAATTGTTCTGCTGTACTTTTATCGATGGTACATATGGGAATTAGATTGGACTTCATAAAGGCTCTGAAGTATTATGGTGGCTGTAGTAAGAATGGTAAGTAAGAAGTGGTGTTTTGGCATAAGGAATATTGTGATATGTTTGGGTTAGTGATTGTGGCTAGCTAAGTTTAAATGTAAGACAGATGAAGACCAGCCTTTTCTCATCCCTTTTTGCCTCGTGATATTTATTTTTGTGTCTTACAAAAATAAATATCGCTTTCCTTTATGGTACCTAGACTCTATGAATTTAAGTGCAGTACTAGATACATGTTGTGGGGCAGTGGATATCAGCTCAGAATGAGAATTTGGAGAGTCAAGTTCGAATTCCAGTTGATTTTGTTGCTTTCACTTTGTTATTGGGAAACACACTTATTCCTCAGATAATGGACTCTCCTTCCTATATAAATAAGAGTTAATGGGAAGTTCATGGAAGTTCTTTAGACTTCTATTGGAGTTCAGTAGAACTACTAGGTTGTTGATATTAGTCAACAGTTAGCCGAATACTAAGGAGTCAGCTTTCAGTGAAAGATTACCAAGTTCCTAACATTTTGGGTACGTTAAGTCGATTAGCAACTGACATAGCACAATTATAACCTTCAGTGCAAAAACTACTCCACAACACACTTACACACAAATACCCTTGGTAAAGGTATTAATCCATCTCTTCTCCCTCCGACTGAGTTAAATAGTAGAACAGATTAGGTTCTGTAGCCTTGGTTGGCAATCAGTCTGCTGCAGAAAATACTAACAACCTGCTGCAGGAAAATCATCTGCCAAGTCAGTCATGTCTCTTTGAGACATGATTGCCCAAGTGTGTATCATGTATGACACTTAACTAACTTGATTGGCAACAAAATCTCAACATTTTACAACTGAAATGACAAGCTGTAACTGTAAGTTCTATGCTAACAGTTTCTTTTTTTTGCACTTCTTAATTGTAGAACTTACTTCTGGTTTTGTGCTTTCCAGTTAACTTTGATTTTCAAAAATGAAAAAAAAAATGTCAATTGTTATATTCCATCTTCTTAATTCTTGTTCTTTTATTTTCTCTCTCCTTAATGTTTTTTTTTCTCATGTTCTCTAACACAAAACAACACTAGTGGATTTATTGTCTTACTTGGGGTTAAATGATTGAAGAAAAAGCAGACAGCTTATACCAACTGCAGTCATTCCAATTTTAATAAATTTTTAAAAATTTAAGTGCAGTACTAGATTGGCAGGTAGGTTTCATTATTTTACAGTTTAAATGTTTAAAAAAAAATGTTATAATCATAGCGCCCCAAGCAAGGCATTTTTACTGCCACTGTTGTGCAGGGGGTTACAGAGGAGGAAATTTATGAGAAAGAGTGACAGGTTATAGGGGGTGTCAGGAAATGGGTAAGTGAAGGGTGAGAATACTGATGAGAGTGGAGTGGACAGAGAAAGGAGCATGAAAGAGAGGATACAGGTTAGTGAGATAGGAGATGACTATTGACTTTACATTTGAATTCTTGAAGATTGTAGTTGTCGGGAAAGCAAGTAAACAGAAGTGAATTCCACAGGCAGGAAGTGCGAGAAAAGCTGCTGGAGTAGAATTTGAGTATATATATTTTATTGGTTTCACAGTAAAAGGGGTGGGACCTAGTTGCTAATCTTGTGGCTCCAGTAAATTTATATATAGGGGGCACCAGCAAGCTAAGTTCATCAGAGCAGAAGCTGTGAAAGTATTTGTAGAAGAGACACAGGGAAGCTACATTGCACTGGTGAGAAAGGGACTGTATCTGAGCTGCCAAGTCAGGATTGATCACATTACAGATTCTTCACTGGATTTTGTCAAGGACTCCTAGGTCGATAACAGGAGCACCCAACCAGATATGGTAGCAGTATTCAATGCACGAGCACATAGTAGATTTATATATGTGCAGGATTGTTTCAGATGGGGAAAAGTTCCTGGCTCTACACAGAGAACTGACCTTCTTAGCAGCGGATTTAGCTATTGATTCTATATAGTCATTCCACTTAAGTTCTGTTGTGAGAGTCAACCCGAGGAGGCGCAGTGTTTTGCTTTCAGGGAGATGTGTAAAAATGGCTAGATGTAGCCGTGAGTTCTATGCTAACAGTTTCTTCTATCACACTCATCACTTGCAGAATCCTCTTCTGGATTCTTGCTTCACCGTAAATTTTGATCTTAAAAACATTTAAATACAATATCAGTTGTTATCTTCTGTCTTAATTCTTCTTTTATTGCTAACTAGCAGTATAACCCGGCATTGCTCGGGTGTAATGAAAGCTTTAAAACTAATCCATGGTCCTGGAGCTCAGACTCTTTGGATGTTGGTACGAAAGACTAAAAAGCAATAGTTGTTTCCAGTTAAAGCGAAACCGTAGACTGAAAGAAAAATGAATGTATGTAAGTCAAATTTTTATTTCCTGGTATCAATATCAAATAAGTTTTTTTCATCATAAACTGAATTTTGAAGGCTAAATAAGTCCTCTGAATAAATGGTATCATGGCTGAGACTAAGAATTACAATTATACCTACTTAGAGCCAAACCCAAAGCAAAAACTAAATTAAAAGGGCTGAAAAAAATACAGACATACAGGCAGATAAACAAACACACACACAAACATCTGGCCTTTTATATATATATATATATATAAAATCGATTTTCTGCACTATTGTAAGAACTGCAACCTTGAAACTTCTGAATATTGTTTCTTATGTCTTTGTCTATGAGTGTATCAAATTTGATGAAAATCGGACCACTCCTTCTATAACCCGATCTTGTCGATTATCGATATTTATCGGGGGTACCTTGACACAAAACATAGCTAAGAACACTCGCAGACACTTATAGTACAACTGTGTAAATTTTCAAGAAAAGTGGTTCAGCCATTTTGGAGTCTATAGGTAACGGACAAACACACACAAAGTTCCATTTATAAATAAGTTTAGATAATAATGTTTTACTTTTATTCCTTCACGCAGTAATTCTTTTCATCTTAGTGACTTTATTGCCTTGCTTGGAATGAAATTATCAAATAAAATAAAACAAACAAAATCAGGGATGATACATAATTTTGATCCAGATGTGCAATTACGTATATGAAAATTAGAACATACAATAAAAAATTCAACTTGTTTAAATGAATTCTCACTACCTCATAATATATGTATATATTTATATCGATATAAATCACTTTTTACATTGATTGCTTGCTATATTTTAAATTTGCATTGCTTACAGAATAATTTTATCATGATTGAAATGGATATTCACATTGTTACAATATTCCTGTTTATTAAAACATGCATTTATTTCAAATACGCAGCTAAGGCGTGTGTTGCATTATTCACTGAAATATGTGTCTTGTGTGGAAAGATTAATGTGTACCCGGGAATTTAGAGGTGAAACCCATCAAGTTGATGCGTTGAAGTAAAAGCTTTTCTATAAATCTTGTAAGGAGCTTCCAAACGAACATTTTGTTGGCTTCAAATGGAGAAATAAACACACAACTCTTCAGTTGATACATTTCTTCTCTGCCAGGATAACATCAGCCATATTGAAAAATGTGTATGCAACCCAATAAAAATAATATTAACATATTTTGTTATATTACTTTTATAATTTAATTTTAATATTAAATAACATCAATCTGAGAACAGTATCTTGTTAACATATATATTAGAAGATGAAAAGTAGTTATTGCCCATTGGTGCTAATGAAATAGTGGTCAGTATATAATAACCGTTATAATTTATATTAATGTTAAATGTACATTTTTTTCCTCACTGGTAGCACAACCAAGTTAAAATCCCCCCCCCCCCAAAATGGACTGCTCCACTATCATTTTCTCACACTTTCCCCCTGTGAAACTTCCTTCTGTGATAGCTACAACCTCCAAAAGTTTAAATGCAATGTCAATTATCACTTCTGTCTGCTGAATTCCATCCTTTCTTCAACATCCCCTGTGTCCTGTTTTCTTTCTTTCTCACTGCTGTAATCCCCTGTGCACTAGTAGCGGTTCTACTTTGCTTGGGGTTAAATGATTAATATATATATATATATATATATATATATATATACACACACACACACACAAGTATAGAGTAGTTATGGATGGAATAATATTCTGTATCCAAAGTGCTCAATACAAAGTAGAGCTAATAATATTCATTCAGAAATTATAACATGAATATGTTATAATATCACTACAAAAGTAGCTATTTTGTTTTGACACTACTTGTGTCTTATCAAGTGATGAGGTTTATTTCAAGTTGAAGGATTTTAAAAGATTAAAAACTAGCCCAATCCCATTAATCAGGGAGGCATTGTTGCATCGACAGTGTGGACCAATCAGAATAAAGTAACTTCTAATTTAAAGAATATGCAACCAGATTCAAAAAACAATTTTTGCGGGTATTAATATTAATATTTGATCAAATTGAGATCAGCATATAGTCATCCGCAGACAGATCTGTTTTGCTGTATCACAGCTCATCAGTACGGTTAGACAGCTGATTGCTTTTTACCCAGGAATGGAACTCGACCAAATTGGCGTCAGTTGGCAATTCTACCTCTGAGCTATGGATGCTCGGTAGAAGGAGGCAGACTTTTTAGCATGTATATTATCATTATACTTGCCCAATAGCCTGAGTGCTCAAATTTATTACTGAATGAGCAATGCGTAGATGCTAGAGTGTATACATATATATATATGTATATATATATATATATATGTGTGTGAAATTATTTGTTTGAATTATTTTTGATCGATACTCATATTTAAGTAGATATTTTGTTTATAATCAAACAGTATTATATACTTATTTCTCCTGGCCTGACTATTTACGATAAATTTTTCTTACAAAAATGTGTCATTTGGCAGGATTCAAATCTGCAATCCCTATCCACATAGGGGAAGCCACCAATTGATCTGGCATGTCTTAGACCTCTTGACCACAAATGACGGACAGGTTTGAATCCTGCTGAATGACACACATCGTAACAAATTTATCGTAAATAATCAGGCCGGTAGAAATAAATATATAATACTGTTTGATTATAAAACAGAATATCTACTCAAATATGAGTATCACTCAAAAATAATGTTCAAACAAATAATTTCAAATTGTTGGTTGTTTATAACCAGTTTCATTAATTTCTGTAATATATATATATATATATATATATATATATATATATATATTATGTAGTGGTCAGTTTTCAGTCTGTACCCAGAGTTTGTGTAGTACATTAAACTCACAGCTGTTCTACCAGTTAAGAAAAAAATGTGTGTTTCTTGTGTGTGTGTGTGTGTATATATATATATATATATATATATATATATATTTGGGCAGTAATCTTTCTTTTAAACATGTTTCATTCAAACAACTGCCAAGGAAGATTTTGTTAATTTTTTATTTAATTTTTTCCTTATTCTTACAGGTTTTTTTTTACTGGAGAGAAGAAATGTAAAAATGTTCCATAATTATTAACTTTCTAAGTGCTTTCAGCCACTTCACTAGCCATTCTCAAGGATGTTATGTTTCCGATGTTGTTATTTTATCCTCATGTTTGAACTGTAACATAATTTACTGTGTTTTTTTAAAAGAAGTCACGTGAGCATTTTCTATTTTTAAATAACTTTCAAAACTCCATTTCCACTGTTAAATAAAGTAAGGGTTATTATAAGAGAGAATTGTTTGATCTATAGTGCCTCTCTTATCATGAGATGCCTTTCATAATGTGATTGAAATTGTATTTTTATATTTTCAACCAAAATTTTTCCTCAAAGTTCTTTGTAAATTTTGGGTTAATAAATTTTTTTTTTTTATTGCACTTCGATTGCATAAGTATATTTTGTAAGAATAATTTTATTTGTTTATTAATGATATAGTTGGGAAAATTAATGTTGATTAAAATTTGTTTTATGTGTTTTCGTTTGTTAAAAAATATTCTTTGAGAGGAATAATTTTGATGTGCTTTATTTAAGAAGTTCATTATTACTGCCATTTTATATCTTTCTGGGGATTGGCTATTATAGTTTCGAAGACAAGGGTTCTTACTGGTGGGTTTTTTATACTAGTAAGTGGTAAATTCTTAGGTTTTTAGCTCTATATTGATGTCAAGGAATGAGATTTTGTTATTAACCATGAGTTCATAGGTACATTTTAACGTCATTTTCAAAATTTGATTTCAGATTTACAATTTCATCCTTATTTTTTATCAAAAGAAAAATGTCAACATACCTTGTATAAATCTCCAGTTTATCAGTTGTTTTTAGCACTTTGTTTTTGATGTAGGGCATGTAAAAATTAAAGGAAGTAGGACCTAATGGGTTTCCTAAACAGGTCCTGTTAGTTTGGATGTAGGTGTTACCATTATTATGGTCATAAAATGGAGTGTTTGTGGTACAGACGATGAGTAGTTTCAGAAGAATTGCTCATTGAATTTTGGAAGGAGGGATTAATGACTGACACAGGACGATAAAATAAGCACTTGAAAAGTCAATCATCATGGAACATTTTTACACTCCTTATCTCCAGCGAAAAGGAAACATGTAAGAATATTACAAAAATTAAATCAAAAATGAATATGAATAAAATCTTCCCTGTCATTTGTTTTTAACAAAACATGTGTGTGTGTGTATATATATATATATATATATATATATATATATATACACACACTCTGGCTATTGGGCATGTATAGTGATAATATGCATGCTAAAAAGTCTGCTTTCTTCTACCGTGCACCCATGGCCCAGAGGTAGAATTGCCGACTGACGCCACTTCGGTCGGGTTTCAATCCTGGGTTAGAAGCAATCAGAGTCTAACTGTACTAATGAGCTGTGATACAGCAAAACAGATCTGTCTGTGGATGACCATATATATATATATATATATATATATATATATATATATATATCCAGATAAAGATAACTCAAGGTTTTACGATTTTGAGTTCCCTGGCATTTATTTTTTTTATAAACAGTGCTCAATACAATAAATATTGTAGAGCATAATATAATCATATAATTATTAATTAAAAGTACACTGGGACAGAAACTTCTATGTTTCAAGATAGAATCTCATCATCAGGCAATGTTGGATGTTGGTTGTGAAAATGATTTACATTTAAATACAAAAAAAAAAAAAATTATGTGTGTGTTCCTTTTAACTAATCAGAATAAAGATTCACTTTGAAATTTGGCCAGTGGGTCTTTTGTATTTAAATGTAAATCATTTTCACAATCAACATCTGTAATGTTTGGTGTTGGAGATGACCGATGCTTGCTAAACATCGACTACTGTCATTGTGGATTCACAGAAAGGATGAGGATTAATGAGAGAGCGAAGACGAGCCCTGCTAGCAGGCTTTGTGTCCCTTCTTATTATCTCTTCCCTCCAGATCCGCAGGGGCCGTAACCTCTGTGACCCAGAGGTTATTTCCCTTTTATTGGTCAGGACATTACAATGCTTTTTTTTTTTTTTTTTTTTTTAACTGGAGAGGGTTCATCCAATATGGCTGGAGTAGTTGTACCGATGGGTCAGACTTTGTGTAGGAGGAGATGTCTGTTAACCTAAGTAAAAGAAAGATGACAATGAATCAGATTGTTATGTACAGAGATGTGTTTTTTTTTTTTTAGTAATCAAGTCTTTTGGGTGGCCGTCTTGTCTGGCCTGAACGCCTGAGGTTTAGGGTTGTGTGTTTTGCCTGGTTGTCTTTGGGTTTTGGTGGTGTCACTATGTGTGTGTGGCTTTCATCTTCAGAGGAGGAGTAATCGTGTAGGTTATGTGTGGGGCTTGTTGGTTGTTTCGGGATTTTCTTGAAGAAACTGGCATTTCTTGTAGTTTGGTTGCCCTCGTGTATGGCGGTGATCATGGATCCCTTTTTCTTTGTTACAGTCATTGGGTTAGGTTGGTAAGGTGTGAGGGCCTTTGAGGTGTGGTCGCTTTTTATGATGACTGTGTCACCCATGCTGAGGTCATTAGGTTTCACATGTGCCTTTCTATCAGCGTATCGCTTTATCGTTCTCTTGGCTTGGGTGTCACGTTCCCTAATGCGGGGGTCCTCGGCTATAGGTGTGGTTAGGTGTGGCAGGCAGTTTTTATGGTCCGGCCAAATAGGATTGAGGATGGGGCTAGGCCAGTGGTACAGTGTGGCGTTGTCTGGTAGTCCAGCAGGAATTTGAATAATTCCTGCTTCCAGCTTCGGCCTTTGGTTAAGGCGGCTTTGATGGACTTTTTTACAGTGCTCATAAAATGTTATGTTTCGGCATTGACTTGGGGCCATAGTGGTGTTATTTTTCTGTGCCTGAATCCGGTGATGGAAGCATAGGCTTTGAAGTCATAGCTGTTGAATGGTGGGCCATTGTCCGTTTTGAGGGAGACTGGTACTCCAAATTCAGCGAATATCTTGTCCAGACGGGGTATGACTGATGTTGTTGAGATGTCGACAACAACATAGTGTGAGTATTCATCTGTGACAACAAGAAGGTACTTTCCATTTTGGAGGTGTCCAAAATCAGCACTGACTTCTGCCCACGGGGCTGCTGGTAGTGGGGACATTTGCAGTGGCTCTCTTGTCAGTTTGTGGGTACTGATCTGGCAGGTGTGGCAGTTCCTGATGTTTTCTTCCACTAGGGGCTGCATGTTCTTGAACCAGATCTTTTCTCAGAGGAGGGCCATGGTTTTCACAATGCCCTGATGTCCGGCACGTGCTAATTTGACAGCTCTGTTCTGTAGCGATTCAGGCAGCACTATCCGGCGCCCTTTGAGAATTATGCTGTCCTTATATGCTAGTGATAGTTCGGCACGGTTGGCATGCAGGGCCTGGAATGTTGCTTTGCTTATGCCGTCCTCAACACCATGCCATTTGTTGATAAGAATAGCTTGGATGACGTTGGTAAGTGTCTTGTCTTTTGCAGTTTCTATTGCAACTTCATCAATTGTCATTGCTTTGGGGGTTGAAGTTGAGAGGATGTAGTTTATATATTCCTCTGCTATTTTCTGTTCTCTGCCGCTTGGTGGCAGGCGCATTGGATGGCGGCTGAGATAGTCGGCTGGGTTGTCATGGCCTGGTCGGTATATGACAGTCATGTCGTACGGTTGTGTTCTCAAAACCCAATGTTCAATGCGTGCTGACAGTTGGGAGCTGGCGTTGTTGAAAATAGATGTTAGGGGTTTGGACAGTAAATGGGGCTCCGAAAATATATATGTGAAAGTGTTCGCATGCCCATGTGATAGCAAGTGCTTCATGTTCTGTTTGGGAGTATCTTTGTTCGACTGTGGATAGTGCTCGGCTTGTGAACTGTACTATCAGTCCATTTTGGGACAGCACAGCAGAGATGCCTACTGGGCTGGCATCTGTGTGTATCTCAGTGTGTTTGTTTGGATCAAAGTAGGCAAGTGAGCATGCTTTGTTCAGGGCTTCCTTGATGTTTTTTAGACATTTAGTGTGGTGTTTAGTCCAGGACCGCTGCGTATTTTTTTTTTTGTTAACTGATGTAGTTCATGGGTCAGGATTGCATAGTTGGGAATGAATTGGGCACCACAGAAGTTGGTCATCCCAACAAGCTTCTGACTTCTGATGCATTTTTAGGGTCGGGTAGTCCAAGGATTGTTTTTATTTTAAGATTACTTGGGCTAATGCCTTCATTATCGAAGGTGTGTCCAAGGAATTCTAGTGACCTCTTGTTATACTCGCATTTGCCCCCATTCAGGGTGAGGCCTTTTTTGCGAAGACGTTGGAATATTGCATGGACGTTTTTGTCATGATCCTGCTGGTCTGATCAGAAGCAAAGGATGTCATCACTGATGTTGATGGCTCCCTTAATCCCTGCAAGTGCTTGGCTGATTTCTTCCTGGAATATTTCACTGGCAGAGTTGACACCAAAGAATAGCCTTTTGTATCTGTACAGACCGAGGTGTGTTGCAAAGGTGGTTATGTATCGGGATTCTTCAGCTAATTCCAATTGGTTGTAACCCTGATTGAGGTCTAATTTGCTGAAGATGTTAGCTCCTGATAGAATAGTTTTCAGCTCATCAAGTGTAGGGGTTGGATGCTGTTCCCTTTTAATAGCTTTGTTTGCTGCTCTCATATCAATGCAAACCCTGATTTTCTTTTGGTCCTTTTTTGGTACCACTACAATAGGAGATACCCATGGTGTCGGTCCGTCTGCTTTTTCAATTACTCCCAGTTTCTCATCTTTGCGTATCAGTTCTTCTATATCTTTCCTCACTTGAAAGGGAACTCTGCGGTATCTCTGAGCAATGGGTGGCATGTTTTTGTCTATGTGTAGGTGAACTTTCTTACCTTTTAGTCTACCTAGACCATTGAACAGTCCTCCAGAAGTTTGAGGGTAGAGGGTGGGGTTTGTGCATCAGTTACTGATGTGGTTAACTGAGAGCTTGTTCGCTGACAGTAGTTTGAGCCTCTTACATGTTTCCCAGCCGATGATGGGTTTTTCTGGGCCCTTTATTACGTGTATATCAGCTTGGCAAAAGATACTCCCAAACTCTAGAAGTGTGCTAAATTTACCTAGAACCGGGATGGTTCCTTTGACACTAAATCCAGATATTACAGTTTTTGTGGGTTGAAGGTGGGGTGTTGGTCTTAAGCACTTGAAGTCTGCTTCAGACAGGACATTAAGGGTGGCACCTGAGTCCGCTAATACATTAAACGTTTGGTGGCTATTACCAAAAGATACATTGAAGCAAGGAAGGTTTTTCATCTTACCTGTATGGAACACATATCCAGTGTCACTGTCGCTGGTTGAGTCCCGTTGATGATCCTCGATGCAGTTCACCGGTCGTTGACGGGTTTGGTTTTGTGAGCGTGGGGGACAATTTGTTCTCCGTTGTCTGTTTTCGTCATTTAGTCTTCTGAAACAGACAGAGATAAAATGCCCCCATCTCCAGCAATAGGTGCACTGGTTGTGGAATGCAGGGCAAGACGTTGGTCCCCGTTCATGTGGGTATTTCCCATTGCAATTTCTGCACCTGTTTTGCTGGTGAGGGTTGCGTGGCCATTGCTGTTCATACAAGACTTTGTTCACTTGTGCAGTGGTAATTCCAGTAGTGACATTGGCGTCTTCTAGGCGCATTTGTTCTAAGTGTGTTGCCATAGTTTCCGTTGTTCTGGCGTAATTTATTAGGTCACTTAAGGACATATTTGAGTTCATCAGTCCTTTTTGGCAGACTTTCTCAGATAAGCAGCCTGTTATTAGCTGGGATTTTATTTCAGCATTTATGCCTGCGAAGTGACACATGGCTGCTGCCTCTTTTAATTTCCGGTAAAAATCCTCTATGTTAGGAGTAGTTTGTTTCAGCTTTCGAAACACAAACCGGTTATATTCTGTGTTGTTCTGTGGGTTGAAGTGGTTCTGCACAGCCGAGACGAGTTTATCGAAATGTGTTTCGTTTTCTCCTGGTGTGATCTGTTCAGGCGGCAGTTCGTCGATAAGGTCGTTCATCACTTCGCCCACAAATGTTTGCAGGATTGCTTTTTGTCTGTTATTGTTCTCTATGTCATGTGCGATGAAATAATTTTTAAATCTGTTGATGTATTTTGTCCATCTTGCAGCTTTGGCTTCCGATTCAAAGTCGAATTCCGGATAGTGTGATAGAGCGGCCATGTTTGTTATGTAGCACGTTGGAATGTTTGTTGTTGCTTTTTGCATTTCTTTGTTGTTTTTTTTTTTGTTGTTGTTGAGTAAATGACTCTCTACCCATCGCCAATGTAATATTTGGTGTTGTAGACAACCTATGCTTGCTAAACATTGACTACTGTCATCGTGGATTCACAGGATGGATGAGGATTAATGAGAGAGCGAAGATGAACCCTGCTAGCGTGCTTTGTGTCCCTTCTTATTATCCTCCCTCGGGATCTGCAGGGGCCGTAACCTCTGTGACCCGGAGGTTATTTCCCTTTTATTGGTCAGGACATTACAACATCCAACATTGTCTGATGACGAGATTCGATCTTGAAACATAAAAATTTCTGTGTTGCAATGTACTTTTAATTCATAATTATATGATTACATATATATATATATATATATATATATATATATACACACAATTGTCTATTTGGGCTACAGTCTCTATTTAATACCGGTTTCATTAAAAATGACAGACAAGATATCATTAAATTCTTTTATATAATTTTTCATGTGTTCATTTAATTTTTTTATTTTCCAAACTCAAATTATATAAGAATTGTATAAATGTTTTGTCCTTTCAATTGCTTTCATCTTAATAACATCAGTTGTGAACATGGTAACAATGTGCTTACCTTGTTCGGAACTTAATATACACAAGACTCTATATACCTAAACTTTACACGTGTTGATTTACAAGTAAAACAAAATTAATTCTTGGTAAAGGCTAAAAGTATAGCTGAAAGCACTCAAAAGTACAAGACCTTTGGACAATTCCTACATAATTTAATTTCAGAAAAGAACAAATTATACGAACACATGAAAAATTATATAAAAAACTTAATAATAGCCTGTCTGTCATTTTTAATGAAACCTATATATATATATAACCCAGTATACCAAGTATAGGGTAGGGATGGATGGATGGATGGAATAAAATTCCATATCAAAAAAAAAAAAACGAAGAAACACTATTTTTAAGAAGTGCTCAATACAAAGTAGAGCAAATACAATTTATTTAGAATTTATAACAAGTATGTTATAATATCACTACAAAAATGTCTCTTCTACAAATACTTTCACAGCTTCTGCTCCGATGAACTTAGCTCACCAATTCCCCCTATATATGAATTTACTCAAACCACAAGATTAGCAACTAGGTTCCACCCTTTCACAGTGAAACCAATAAAATGTAAACACAAATTCTACTCCAGCAGCTTCTTTTCTTGCACTTCTCGCCTGTGGAATTTCCTTCCATTTACTTACTTCCCCGACAGCTACAATCTCCAAGAATTTAAATATAAAGTCAATAGTTATCTCACTAACCTGCACCCTATCTCTCATGCTCCTTTCTCTGTCCACTCCACTCTCATCAATATTCTCATCCTTCTCTTACCCACTTCCTGACACCCCCTATAACCTGTCACTCTTTCTTATAACTTTCCTCTTATGTTTTCCCCTGCAAAACAGTAGCAGTAAACTGCCTTGCTTGGGGGCGATATGATTATAAGAAAGTATAAACATTTACACTATTTACATTGTCCAGACTGTTGTTATCTTTGTTGTCATATTGCTGATGCTTCCCATTTATATATTGCTTTAAATAATTTTTTTTTAGTAGATACTCATTGGACTAGACACTATTAAACAGTATATTTATTTTCATTTATAGCTTGAATATTTGAATAAACAGATAGCCAACAAGTAGTTAGCGATATTCAGTATACTCTCTTTCATACTCTCATTTATCTCTTGTATACAGTACATGAGAATGTTACAGTTATGTGTAATGAAAGACATGGCTTATCTCGGAATTCATAACAAGCGTGAACATGTCTTGCCTGAAAGATAATAACAAAAAAGAAAGATGGCCGCTATTGAAGACACAATTTAAGTGTGCCTATCTCATCCAAAATGAAATGATATTTGCACACATGCAAATTTTGGCCGTCTTGGAATTGCATAAAAAGCAGGTGCCAGCAGCGCTGCTGTGAGTGCAGAGTTTTTCTTTTTTTGTGGATTGTGTGTGTCAAAGTTGTGGATTGACAGTCAGATTGACAAAGAGGAAGAAGAAGCTGCTTAGTTGGTGTCTGTTTCACAACTGCCCCTCGTGCCCCCACCCGAGAAAAGGAAACCTTAAATCCATTTCCTTGAGGTGCCCAAAGAAAAAACAGCTGGCCTAACCCCCTCATCATCATTCATCATTTTTTATACTACAATATGGCTTACCAGATACATTTTCATATCTTGTAAATGAAAATAAACATTTGGTCATTTCTCCAAACTAGTGTCTAAAATGCTTCTTAATTTCAACCAACTTTTACTCCAGATCAATTTCAAACTTTGCTAGATTAACAAGGCTGCTCTGTGGCGGAGTTGGTTAAGGTTCATCAGATCTAACAATGGTTTCTCTCTGCCCAGATTAGTATCCTGCCAGAGAGAATTTTATTTTTTTTAAAAATTTCTCAAATATTTCAGGCCAGAAGATGAAAATAAATAAATATACTGTTTAGTAAATAAATAGAACATCTACTCAGATATGAGCATCCACTAAAATAAAAATGTTTAAAGTGATAAAAATGTCAGACTGATGAATAAAATTCATTCCCTTAGAATATAAAGTTAAGAACAGGTAATATTTCACTTTAATAAGCTTCTCTAGAGATTTTTCAAGATGAATGAAGAAGGCTGGGAGTGTCTTCTTCTATGTGCCCTGTCCCTTCAGGACGTAGGTGATCAAGTCTTTCCACATCTTATTCCCAGTGGCTCTTAGCACACTTTCCCGTTACACCATGCAACCCCCATTCTGTCATCCACCTGTTCAAGCCCATAAATCTAAAATACAAATAAATAGAAACTAGCATGGCCACAAAATGAGGGATCAGTTTATATATTGATTATAATATAGATTTGATCCCCCTCTTTATATCCACATTGTAGTTTCTTATAAACAGTTGGCATATATCTTCTATGTACCCTGTCCTTTCAGAACGTAGGCGATCATGGTTCTCCATGTCTCCTTATTCCTTGTGGCTCTTAGTATGTTTGCTCCTGTTACACCTCGCAACCCCCGTTCCGTCATCCACCTGATCAGACCCTGCAAATATGTTATCCGCTGCCTTCCTCTGTCTCTCTTTCCTTCTATATGGCCTGTCAGTATCAGGTTTTCCAGGCTCTCCTTCCTCATTGCGTGTCCTAGGAACTTCAGTTGTCTCATCCTGATACTCAGTATCAATTTCCTTTTTGTTGCCATTCTTTCCAACACCTCATCATTGCTTGCATGCTCAGTCCACGATATCCACAGCATCCTTCTCTAGAACCACATTTCTGCTGCTTCCAGTTTTGTCCTCATTTTCGATGATTTTGTCCAGCATTCACTGCCGTATTGAAGAACTGACATCACATAGCAATCCAGCACTGTTTTGTTTCTAGTGAAATTTTCCAGTGTGGCTGGAGTGTACAATAGCCAAAATGTCAGACAAATGGTAGCAAAGATGAGGACAATAATCCAAATAATGTAAATACTGTAAATAATACCTCATCTCAGAAATATAGACAAATACTGAATGATTTAAATGTATTTTTTTAATTTAAAAAAACTTTTTTAAATCATTCGTCTTTAGAAATTCTTCCTGACAAATTGACCATAGTGAGATTTGATCCTGGGTTTTATGGTCAGAAAGCAATTGTTCTAACCACTCAGGCACGTACCCATATATATGCCGGGTTGATTTTGCTATAGAGAGTCACCAGAATTTGGAGTTTTCACTATTTTCTTTTATGCTGTAGTGTATTGTTGTCAATAGTTATTTTCCTGTATTGTTAAAATCTAACAAAATCAACCCAGCAACACTCAAAAGTTATTACAAATATACAAAGTTATTACAAATATAGCAACAACACATTAAAATGCAAATAAAATTTCTACCAGCTCCCTTTCATTGAAATGATTGTCTTGAAAAAAATTCCATATACTACAATGGATAAACTTAAAATTTTAGACTAATTACAGAGTATTTCCATGTATGTTTTTGGAAATTTTCACAACAGAATTCAGATTTTGCTGAAACTATTATATATTTGCTGATAGATGATATTAACCTTGTCAGCAAATCTATTACTGACAAATTCTGTTTCGGTAACTGGGTCAGTAAACTAAAAGCTAAAAAAGCTTGTTTCATCAAAAGACCATAAACCAGATTTCAGAATCAAGCCATCCACATCTCTAATTAATCCTACTAAACTGACAGAAGGAAGAATCGGCAAAACCATCTTAGAATAAACTAATCAGTCTATTCTAAGCACCCTTGGACTCTTGCAGTGGATTAATACCGCAGATGTTATTAAGGGGTTCAAAATTATCCATAATAAGAATAATAGCACTTTTATACAATTTGACATAATTATTATCTATCTCCTAAGATCTTTCCACTTTGGCCTTGAAGTTCACCCTAGAATACTAACATTTTCGAAAGTGAACTGTATATTATTTTAAAATGCAGAAGTCCTGTTCTGATCTTCAATGAAGTAAAGTAAAAACATAGTGAATTGTATAATTCTACCCTCAGAAATAACACTTATAATGGTACTACTATTAAATTCAAAAATCCTATTAATAATGACCATGATAAGAAGAGAACATCTAGGAAGATCATTTGGTTAACGCCCCCTTTCAATCTGATGTCTAAAACTGAATTAGGATGAAAATTCTTAAACCTCATTAATAAACATTTTCTCAAAACAAATCCCCTTAGTAAAATTTTTAATAAAAATACTCTTAAATCAAGCTATTGTTGTGCAAATACCCTAAAAAATAATTAAAGAAATATAACAAAGTCCTCAAAAGTATAAAAATTCAAAAAACTCTATGAATTACAATAGTGCAGTAAATAATACTGAATATAATAAAACTCATACCAGCAAATGTAATTGTAAAAATTCAAGCAATTGTCCAACTATACAAAAATTGATTAGCTAGTTCCTTAGTTTATCTTTGCACTATTTCTACACTTGAAAATCCTAGTATTAAAAAAATCTTATATTGGGGGTACTAAAAACTCGTTTGCTACCCACTGGTACAGGCATTTACAATCTCTCAATAATAGTACTTGTGAATACAGTACTTCGTTATCCAAGTACTTTTAGATTTTAAAATAAAAAAAAAAAAAAGCTCCTACTGTTAAATGGAAATTAATTAGAAGGACCCAAACTTGTAATTTCCAATATGCACCATGTTATCTTTGTCTTAATGAGAAATTATAAATTATCAGATTTAAAGAGAGGATTAACCTATTAAACCAAAAGAATGAACTTACTGTTAACTGTAAATGTAGTTCACCATTTACCTTACAATATGGGTAGTAATATTATGAATAACTATAGACTATTATCACCAACATCAATTATTATTTACCCTTATTTTCCAGGTATTTATTCTAGCATAGATTCTCAAGTTAATAATGAGGAGTTATGATTCCTTAGGCATTATTTTATAGACTCTGAATTTGTTATTATCTTTATTAACTTGTGTGTATATATGTATTTTTGTGTGTTTGTGTCTACTTGTGTTAAAAACAGAAATAGGGTTGTTCCAATGAGAGAAATTGGTATAGAATAAGAAGCGTGAGAAGCCGTGAACGTTTTGTTTAAAGCGTATATTTATTGTTATTGTTATAATACATGTTATGATACATTAAGTGTCCATAATGGTATTTGTGAAGTTACACGTGTTTTGAGTCTAAAGTTGACTCTCTTCAGGCGAATAAACTTGTGACTTTACGTATCGAGTTCCTTTTGTTTCTGTTCGCCAAGGTGTCGTTTATAAATAGGTAAGTAAGTATTTTTTGAGATTGGTGGTTTTTCATGTCAGCACATGTATAAGTGGATAAACAGATAAATAAATAAATAAATGAAATGCTGACCACCGAGTTGAAATGGTTTTGGGGGAGGGTTTTCACATTCGCATGTTAAGATTATCTTAGAGGCGCCTTATGTCATCTAGGAATTTTTTATTGACTTGCGAAATTGGTGTGTAATTGTATTCTATCGGTCATCTAGTTTTTTATATATTGTTTTGCCAATACTTTTTGAATTTAGAAATGTGTGTGTTTGTGTGTATGTATGCAATTATGTGTGTGTGAGAGCATTTTTTGATTATGTCTTTATGCTTTAAAATTGTTTTTTCTGGGTCATCTGGTTCTTTTTATTGTTTGGGGTTATCATTTGAATTTTGTGTGTGTGTGTGTGTGTGTGTGTGTGTATTTTTTAAGTTTTTCATGTTTTGTTGAGCAAGGACTTGTATTTTTTTTATGAATCTTTCTTCCTGCATTATTAGTGTGTTATCATCTGAATTTTGGTCGACAGGTATTACTTTGAATTTACCACCACTGCATTCATGCAAATGTTGGGAGACATACAATTTCCTGTTAATTTCTATTTTGATATTACTTTTATGAAGGAATATTCTATTATTCAAGCATTGTGTAGCCCCAATGTATATTTTTGCACATTTATTGCATTTTAGAGCATAAGCTACATTTTTCAAGTTGCATCTCAGATCTGATTTTATTTTGAATGTGGATGTGTTTTCGAACTTGAAGTGTTTCTCTTCTATGAGTATTTTGCATACTCCACATCTTTTTGGGGGTTGCATTTTGTGACCCCCTGTGTTGTGTGCTGTTCGAATTTTGACGAGATTAGGATGTCTTTTAAGTTTTGGGGCTGGCATTTGCTATTAATCATTTTAGTTTTCTTTAAGAATTCCTTTATTTTGTAATTATTGCTGAATAATTCCATGTGTGTTTTGATCTTTGTGAATAATTCTGGGTTGTTTCTGTTGTGTCAAAATATGTGCTAGAATGCTTTCTTCTTTTTGTTTTTTTTTTTAATCCAGAGGGATTCTAATGGTATTTTTTCTGCTAGTTGGAAACCCTTGTTTATTAGTGGAGTGGGGTATCCTCTTATTTGTAATGTTTTTTGTAGTTCTTCTAGGTGTATTTTTCATCAGCTACTATTGTGCAAATTCATTGTGCTAGGGAATAGGGGATGGATTTTAAACAGCTTTTAGGGTGGTGACTCTTGAAATGGAGGTATTGTTGGGTGTCTGTGGGTTTGTGGTAAATGTCTGTGATGATATAATTGTTTTTGTTTTTTATGAGTATGTCTAGCAATGGTAATTCTTTATAACTATATTCTAGTGTGAATTTGATTTTGAGGTGCAAGTGTTGTAGCATATTGTGCAGTGTTTTATATATATATATATATATCTGGGTACATGATTTTGTGTATAAATGGTTCTATGTAGGTGTGCATATGGGTTTATGTACTAGTGTGCATATAAATATATCGATTTGCATATGTGTGTGTATGTATACTTTTTATGGTTATTTTCTAAATGCAGCCTAGAGGTGGCACAAAGCCAAAAGTATGGGGCACCCAGTGAGGATTAAACTCACTACTCAGTTGTAATGATTCTAGCTAGATAAGCTTGTTCACCATTACACCACCTCGAGATGCCCAATATACATTTTTATGTATGTGTTTATGTGTGTGAATGTTTTTGTGTATATTTGTGTGTATTTATGCAAGTAGTTGTGTATAAGTGGATCCATATATGTTTTATTTTTTGTATATGCTGCTTTTTTTGGTGTGTGTGGGTGTGCATACATATTTTGTTTTTGGCATGTGGATTTGCGTGCTTATTTAAATTTATTTATTTGCTTAGAAATTGAAATATGACTGTGTCTTGAAATCTATATAACCCTCTCCCTGCCCATCTTATTTCATTTCAGATTTATATGAATCCAATATTTGTAGTGTCCATAGACAATTCTCACATTAGCATTGAATTTAATGGATAAATTGACACCTTTTCTAAAAACAATCTTTAAAAAGCATGTGTATGTATATATTTCTGTATATGTATGTATGTGCATATATATGTGTGTATGCATGCGTGTGTGTGTGTGTATATATATATATATATATATATGAGTTTTCCAATAACTTAGACTGATTTTAAAATCAGTTCAAGTTATTGGAACTAATATATATTCCCTATTTCATATTTGAATAACTTTATAATAATAATACTTTAAACTTGATGCTCAGTTAAATTTAGAATTTAAAATTCGTAATTTCTAACATTAATTGGTAATAATTTTCTTAGATGAATTTTTATTTTTATTTTAAAGTGAAATTAATAGTCAATTAGATATACTGATTTTTAATTTAATCAAATGTTAACATTAATGCACCAATAAATTGTTTTTAGGGTCTGTTGTCATCTTTTTCATATTAGCATTTACTTATATTTTGATTATTTATCACATTTATAACAATGTCCCCCAATTGAGGGGCTTTAGTTAATTTTGAGCCTTTTAAAACACTTCATCACACAATCAGCATCATTACTTGACAAGAGGTGTTGAAACAAAATCGCTACTTTGTAATGATGTTATAACATACTTATAAAGAATTTTATATATTACTAGCAGTATAGCCCAGTGTTGCTCGGGTGTAATAAAAGCTTTAAAACTAATCCATGGTCTTGGAGCTACAGACTCATCCTAAAGAATATTTGTGTAAAGTTTGGTGAGAATCGGATAAAAATTGTGGATTTGTATAAAGGGCATACAGACAAATAAACAGACACACACACACAAACATCTTGCCTTTTATATATATATATATTTTTTTTTTATCGATTTTCTGCACTATTGTAAGAACTGCAATCTTGAAACTTCTGAATATCGTTTCTTATGTCTATGAGTGCATCAAATTTGATTAAAATCAGACCACTACTTCTATAACAAGATTTTTTCGATTATCGCTATTTATCGGGGGTACCTCGACACAAAACCTAGCTAAGAACACTCATAGATGCTTATAGTACAACTGTGTAAATTTTCAAGAAAATCAGTTCAGACGTTTCAGAGTCTATAGGTAATGGATACACACACACAGACAAAGTTCCATTTATAAATAAGCTTAGATTTAGATTAGATTGCAATAATTTTCACATTTTCACTACACAGAATTTCTGAAGTTTCAGAATTGTTCTCAAATTACAGAATAATATATTTATTCTTAACATGTCCCTGCTAAAAGGGGTATCAAGTTTTGTCCTATTTCCTCTTATTTTATATACGACTACGACAATCTATTTTTATTTGCACCAGCCTTACCTTTCTGTCTTTATCTCTTTAAAACCTATTTGTATTTGAATAAAGCCATATTTTTATTTATGTATAGTGTGACGTTATTTTTTTATTCTTTATCAATTTTTATCATGAATATTAATGTTTATACTTCTTTATTTTTTTAAATTTTCATTATTATTTAGTGTGAAGCATAACAATGTCTACAGAACACAGTCATTTCATTTCTAAGGTTTAGTAAATCTTTATTTTTCTGATAATATGTAATTTTTCATGTAAACACAAAGGTCATGGGTCACTTAAAGACCTATATACTCATGCTTTTTTTAAAAATATTTTCCATTTTACTGAGGGAGTTTTATTCTTCTTCTTGTATGTGCCCTGTACCTTCAGGACGTAGGCGATCATGATTCTCCATGTCTCCCTATCCCTTGTGGCTCTTAGTATGTTTGAGCCTGTTGCTCCTGGCAACCCCCGTTCCGTCATCCACCTGATCAGACCCTGCAAATATGTTATCTGCTGCCTTCCTCTGTCTCTCCTTCCTTCTATCTGACCAGTCAGTATCAGGTTCTCCAGGCTCTCTTTCCTCATTGCATGTCCCAGGAACTTCAGTTGTCTCTTCCTGATGCTCAGCATCAATTTCCTTTTTGTTGCCATTCTTTCTAACACTTCGTCGTTGCTTGTATGCTCAGTCCACGATATCCGTAGCATCCTTCTGTAGAACCACATTTCAGCCGCCTCCAGTTTTGTCCTCATTTTCGATGATATTGTCCAGCATTCACAGCCGTATTGAAGAACTGACATCACGTAGCAGTCTAGCACTCTTTTCTTCGTTTCTATTGAGATTTTCCTGTGTGTTAGTATTTTGCTCATCTTCTGGAACGCGTCCTTTGCCATACCAATTTGCCTTTGGATCTCCATGTCGCACTTTCCATCTTCTGTTAGAACACTTCCTAGGTACTTAAATTTTTGTACTTGCTTGATTCTGTTACCCCCCACCTGTATTTGGCATTTTGGGTTGTATCTTTTGCTGATGACCATGCACTCAGTTTTCTTAAAGTTTATTTGTAGTCCCTTCTTGTCACTCTCCACTGCTACTTTCTGTATGAGGACTTGTAGTTTCCTTTCCATGTCCGCAATCAGCACTGTATCGTCCGCATACCTTATGTTGTTCAGGTTGTGGCCTCCAATAACAAATCCTGGCATGTCATCTAGGGTCCTCAAAATATTCTCGCTGTATAGGTTGAACAAATCCGATGAAAAGACACATCCTTGTCTTACGCCCCTTTCTACCTTTGTGTATCTACTGAGGTCGTTACCAGTCTGAATGCAGGCCGTTTGCTGCCAGTAGAGATTCTTGATTATTCTTATGTCTTTGCCGAAAATGTCGAGGCTGCCTAGCATCTCCATCAATTCTTTGTGTCAAATTTTGTCGAATGCTTTCGCGTAGTCAATGAAGCATAGGTACAAGTCTTTCTTCATTTGTAATGCCCTTTTGAAGAGCATTCTAATCATGAATATGGCATTTCTTGTTCCAGTGTCTTTGACGAAACCCGCACTGTTCCTGCCCTATCTCTGGCCTGATTTTGCTTCTCGCTCTATTCATCAGGATTCTGACAATCAGTTTTGTGATGTGACTCATTAAGCTGATAGTTCTGTGTAGTTCGCACTCGTTTGCACCAGGTTTCTTCGGCAGTGCTATAAATATCGACTTGCATAGGTCGTCTGGTATTATTCCACTGCTATAAATTTCGTTTATTATGTCGGTAATCTTTTCTATGCCATATTCTTCTAAAGCTGTCAGCAGCTCTATCACTATGCCATCTGGACCAGGTGCTTTGTTTCTTTTCATTTTGACCATTGCAGCTTCCACTTTGGATTTCAGTATTTCCAGTCCATCCATCTCCTTGTGTATTCTCGGTTGTTCTCTCTTGTCGCAAAAGAAATCCTTTATATATTCTCCCCATCGCTGGAGTATTTCCTCTTTCTCTAATATGATTGTTCCTTCCTCGGATTTTATGCATCCTGTTGAGGAGCAGGTTTTTTGTCCTGTCAGTTCTCTTATCTTTTTATGCATCTCTGCTTTGTTGTTACTGCTCAGTCTCTCTACTTCTGCACATTTGTTGTTGAGCCATTCCTCTTTGGCTTGTCTGCATTTGTTACTTAATTCCCTGTGGAGTTTCTTGTACTCTGCTCCATGTCTTGGCGTTATTTTTTGTCTCCTTTGCATCATGTGGAGGATCTCTTCGGTCATCCACTTGTTTTTTTTTCTTCGTCGTCTGATTTCCTTTGGGGCTATGTTGTTCGCTGAGGTCACCATCGCTTCTTTTAGTGAATCCCATTTTGAGTATCCTTTTCCAATTTGTTCTTCATATTTCTTTCTCACGCTGTTATTGTATTCTTTCTGCAGGGTGAGATCGTCCTCTAGCGTGTCGTATTGCAGCCTTGGTGATGTGCTGGACTTCTTCAGTCTTTGAAGTTTCACTTTTAGTTTGCAGATGACTGGGACGTGGTCACTTCCACAGTCGGCACCTGGGTATGTTTTGCATTGGACTACTGCGTTCCTGCATTCCTAAATCTCTTGTTTATAGTTTTTTAGTACATAGATTCTCTGTTGATGAGATAGTGCATTGGTAAATTACGGACTTAGTTATGCATTTATTTATTAGACAGTTTTCTGGAATTTTACAATTACAAGATCTTTATTCTTTTTTATTTTATTTGTTTTATCATTTTTTTTTTTGTTCCTGGTCTGAATGTTTGTTTAGTATTTTTTTATTTTATGATTCCTTCCAAATTAGCATTACAACAATAACCTAATTTTAAGGTGTTTTTATTGAAAATTTTGCTAAGTTTTATTTTGTGGGAAGTGTTTTTTGATTAGTTGGAGAAATTTGTATCCTAAATTACTTTTAACCATTTGGTTGAAAGCGGGTGTTTGCCAAATGATTTTTCTATTATGATTTTGTACTATTCATTCTTTTATTGTTATTATTATATATAATATCAAGGCATTTATAGCCACTGTTTTTTGAAGCCTTATTTTAAAATTTGCTATGTTTGTAGAATATTTTTGGCTTGTAGAATTTATACTGATTCTTTTTTTCAATGGATAGGGATACTTGGTTAACTATAGAAGGAGGATGGTTAACTATAGAAGGAGGATGGTTAGACTTAGTGTGGATATATAGAGGATTTCTAAAGTTATATCTAAAAAGTTAGCTTTTATTGTTTATTTTGGTGCTAATAGTTACTTTTAGAGGAAATACTCCAGCGATGGGAAGAATACATAAAGGATCTCTTTTGTGACAAGAGAGAACAACCGAGAATACACAAGGAGATGGATGGACCGGAAATACTAAAATCCGAAGTGGAAGCTGCAATGGCCAAAATGAACAGAAACAAAGCACCTGGCCCAGATGGCATAGTGATAGAGCTGCTGACAGCCTTAGAAGAATATGGCATAGAAAAGATTACCGACATAATAAACGAAATTTATAGCAGCGGAATAATACCAGACGACCTATGCAAGTCGATATTTATAGCGCTGCCGAAGAAACCAGGTGCAAACGAGTGTGAACTACACATAACTATCAGCTTAATGAGTCACATCACAAAAATGATTGTCAGAATCCTGATGAATAGAGCGAGAAGCAAAATCAGGCCAGAGATAGGGCAGGAACAGTGCAGGTTCGTCAAGGACACTGGAACAAGGAACGCCATATTCATGATTAGGATGCTCTCTGAAAGGGCATTACAAATGTAGAAAGACTTGTACCTCTGCTTCATTGATTACGCGAAAGCATTCGACAAAATACGACACAAAGAATTGATGGAAATGCTAGGCAACCTCGACATTTTCGGCAAAGACATAAGAATAATCAAGAATCTTTACTGGCAGCAAACCGCCTGCATATGGACAGGTAACGACCTCAGTAGATACACAAAGATAGAAAAAGGCGTAAGACAAGGATGTGTCTTTTCACCGGATTTGTCCAACCTATACAGCGAGAATATTTTGAGGACCCTAGATGACACACCAGGATTTGTTATTGGAGGCCACAACCTGAACAACATAAGGTATGCGGACGATACAGTGCTGATTGCGGACATGGAAAGGAAACTACAAGTCCTCATACAGAAAGTAGCAGTGGAGAGTGACAAGAAGGGACTACAAATAAACTTTAAGAAAACTGAGTGCATGGTCATCAGCAAAAGATACAACCCAAAATGCCAAATACAGGTGGGGGATAACAGAATCAAACAAGTCCAAGAATTTAAGTACCTAGGAAGTGTTCTAACAGGAGATGGAAAGTGCAACACGGAGATCCGAAGGCAAATTGGCATGGCAAAGGACGCGTTCCAGAAGATGAACAAAATACTAACACACAGGAAGATCTCAATAGAAACGAAGAAAAGAGTGCTAGACTGCTACGTGATGTCAGTTCTTCAATACGGCTGTGAATGCTGGACAATATCATCGAAAATGAGGACAAAACTAGAAGCAGCCGAAATGTGGTTCTACAGAAGGATGCTACGGATATCGTGGACTGAGCATACAAGCAACGACGAGGTGTTAGAAAGAATGGCAACAAAAGGAAATTGATGCTGAGCATCAGGAAGAGACAACTGAAGTTCCTGGGACATGCAATGAGGAAGGAGAGCCTGGAGAACCTGATACTGACTGGACAGATAGAAGGAAGGAGAGACAGAGGAAGGCAGTGGATAACATATTTGCAGGGTCTGATCAGGTGTATGACGGAACGGGGGTTGCCAGGAGCAAACATACTAAGAGCCACAAGGGATAGGGAGACGTGGAGATCCATGATCGCCTACGTCCTGAAGGGACAGGGCACATAGAAGAAGAAGAAGTTACTTTTAGATTTAGGCTCTTGAACACTCTATAAGTTTTCTGGTGTTATCAATTTTAAAATTAGTAGATTTCTTAACTACCTTAAGGCCATTCTCCCTATACAATCCAATATTTTCAATGTCAATTTCTTAAAATGCAGTTAGATTTATATAAAGTGAATTGTCCTATGAGTTGTGTGGATTCTGCTGAGTCAAATGACCCTATTGACCTGTCAAACTTATCATTATTTTTAATCCATGGATTAACATGGATTAAGTACAGATTTTTTTGTATTCCAAATTATGTTGGAATCCTCATTCATTAGATCTGTGTAGATTTTAGCAAAATCTAATGCAGACTTGAAGAGTTCCATTGTTATTGACTTTTAACAATCCTCGATACCAAATTGGATAAGAATACATTAGTTTGTTCATCAGTCCTTGAGAACCAATTTGTAAAATACTTGGTATCTAAACTTATTTAAAAATGGAACTTTGTGTGTGTGTGTGTGTGTGTGTGTGTGTGTGTCTGTCTCCATTACCTTTAGACTCCAAAACGGCTGAACCGATTTTCTTGAAAATTTACACAGCTGTACAATAAGCGTCTGTGAGTGTTCTTATCTAGGTTCTGTGTCAAGGTACTACTGATAAACATCAAAAATCGATTAAAATCGGGTTATAGAAGGAGTGGTTTGATTTTAACCAAATTTGATACACTCATAGACAAAGACCTAAGAAACGATATTCAAAAGTTTCAAGGTTGCAGTTCTTACAATAGTGCAGAAAATCGACTATATATATATATATATATATAAAAGGCAAGATGTTTGTTTGTGTGTGTGTCTGTATGGCCTTGATACAAATTCACAATTTGTATCCGATTCTCACCAAACTTCACACAAACATTCTTTAGGCTGAGTCTGAGCTCCAGGACCATGGATTAGCTTTAAAGCTTTCATTACACCCAAGCAACACCGAGCTATACTGCTAGTTAATCCATAGATTTAATTCCAGGTAGTTCTTGATTTTTAAGATGGTTCTTTCATTTATTTCTTTTTACTAATTTTTTCAATTTCAAGCCTAGCTGGGTCAATAGTCCTTGTTTATGAATTTTTCCTTGAAATCAGGTTTATGGTCCTTGATGATTAACTTTCAAAGACATTTGGACCAGATAGTAAAAGAAATCAAGAATACAGATAAAATATTAGTCAAGTCTGATAAAACCAGGAACTTTTACAAACAAATGATTATAATTTACTAATCATGAATTCAGTCAGTTTAGTGCCATATGTGATACACGCTTAGGCAATCATGTCTCCAAAGAGACATGACTGACTGGGCAGAAGATTATCGTGCAGTAGGTTGCCATAACTTTCTGCAGTAGACTGGTTGCCGACCAAGGCTATAGAACCGAATCTGTCCTGTTATTTAACCCAAAACTGGAAGGAAGTAACAGATTAATACCTTTCCCAAGGGTATTTGCGCATAAGTAAATACAAAGAATTCAACTGGAATTTGAACTTGGTTCTTCAATTTCGCATTCCTAGTCGATATCCACTGCACCACAATGCACATTACCTAAATAAAAAAATATAAGACGGCTATCAATAACAATTTAATTATGATAAAATTCATAAATAAAATCAGTGTAGAAATAACTGAAAAAGTAAAAATCTGCAAACAGGGCTGGAACACTTACCGAGAAAGAATGCTTCTTCTATGTGCCCTGTCCCTTCAGGACGTATGCGATCATGGCTTTCCACATTTCCCTATCCCTGGTGGCTCTGAGCACGCCTTCTGTTACACCATGCAATCCTCATTCCAGATCCTTCAAATATGTTATCCATTGCTTTCCCCTGTCTCTTTTCCCCTCTATCTGGCCTGTTAGTATCAGATTCTCCAAGCCCTCCTTCCTCATTGCATGTCCCAGGAACTTCAGCTGTCTCTTACTGATGCTCAGTATTAATTTCCTTTTTGTTTCCATCATTTCCAAGACCTCATCATTGCTCACATGCTCAATCCATGATATTTGCAACATCCTTCTGTAGAACCACATTTCAGTTGCTTCAAGTTTTTCCTTTATCTTTGATGGTATTGTCCAGCATTCACTGCTACATAACCATAAAAAACTATAAACCCAATTTCAAGGTAAATCCATCAACAAGGATTATTAACCCAACCAGACCCAAAATTAGAAAGATTAGTGAAAAAATACTTGAAGGAATCAGCTTAAAGATCAAGAACTATCTGGAATCAAACATACTCTTTTAAGTTTTGATGGTTAAAAATAATTTAGGATACAAATTTCTCAAACTAATCAAAATAACACTTCTCACAAAATGATACACTAAGCAAAATTTTTAATTAAAATACCTTAAAATTAGGATATTGTTGTAATGATAGTTATGAAAGAATAATAAAAAAAACATAAAAAATATTAAACAAACATTCAGACCAGGAACAAAAAAATGATAAAACAAATTAAATAAAAAATAAAAATCAATAAGAATAAAGATCTTGTAATTGTTAAATTCTGGAAAACTGTCCAATAAATAATAAATGCATAACTGAGTCTGTAATTTACCAATGCACTATCTCATTGACAGAGAATCCATATATTAAAAAATTTTACATACACTACCAGGCATAATTATTAGGCCACCCCAGTTTCTTTTTAAAAGAAATGATGTATTTCATACTATTTTTAGTATTTATTGCCAAATGAAAATAGAATTGTTCTTTTGTTATCATTACTTTGCAAAATTTTACAAGACAAGGAAGCAATGATGAACTCGTTCAAATCACCCTAAATTTTCTTCATTCTTTCATTGATGAAACTGCAATATAGGTAATTGTTAAATATTTATAAATACATTTGATGCACATGTTATTGTGCAGTATTAACAAAAGAACCATTCTATTTTCATTTACAGTTATTCACTTGGAATTAAATACTAAAAAATAGAATGAAATACATCATTTTTTTTTAGACACTGGGGTGGCCCTATAATTATGGCCGGTAGTGTAGGTAGCACAAAGAATAAATTTAAGCTAAGGTGGGGCCGGCAGCTTTATTCCTTTAATAATAACTATTGCAGAAATCGGTCCTCTTCAGCTAGGTAATTCTAGTACTTAGACGAAACTAATAAAACCCCCACAGTAAAATGGAAAATATTAAAAAAACATAAACATGTCTTTAAACAACCCAAGCTCTTTGTGCTTACATAAAAAATTACATATTATCAGAAGTACAAAAAATAAAGTTTTACTGAACCTTAGAAATGAAATGACTGTGTTCTATAGACACTGTTTAATAGTAGATAATTAAAATTTAGAAAAAAAAAAAACATTAATATTAATGACAAAAATCAATAAAATAATGAATTAAAAATAATGTTCTTCTTCTTCTATGTGCCCTGTCCCTTCAGGACGTAGGCGATCATTGATCTCCACATCTCCCTATCCCTTGTGGCTTTTAGTATGTTTGTTCCTGTTGCTCCTGCAACCCCCGTTCCGTCATCCACCTGATCAGACCCTGCAAACATGTTATCCGTTGCCTTCCTCTGTCTCTCCTTCCTTCTATCTGTCCAGTCAGTATCAGGTTCTCCAGGCTCTCCTTCCTCATCGCATGTCCCAGGAACTTCAGTTGTCTCTTCCTGATGCTCAGCATCAATTTCCTTTTTGTTGCCATTCTTTCTAACACCTCGTCGTTGCTTGTATGCTCAGTATGGCTTTATTCAAACACAAATAGTTTTTACAAAAAGAAAAAATGGAAGAAAAAACTAAAAACATAAGGTTGGTGCAAATAAAAACAGATTGTAATATTCATATATAAAATAAGAGGAAATAGCACAAAACTTGATACCCTTTAAGCATGGACACTTTAAGAATAAATATATGACCTTGTAATTTGAGAACCTAACTAGAAGCTATTTATACCTTGTAAATTAAAAAACCTCTCACTTTTGAAAAAAAATAGTTTTTTCTGTTAGTCACCATGAAAATGGTCGCTTGAAGATGGAGTCATCTTAAAAATAAGATTCTGAAACATTCCTTGTTGCAAAAATGTTTAATTATATGACAATAATATTTAGCTCTACTTTAGTATTGAGCATTGTAAAATTTAAAATAAATGTTAAGGAACAGTAAATTTCTTATTGTCCTTTCTTCACATTATTGTGTGTGTGTGTGTGTATATATATATATATATATATTTATTATAAATAATGTTTTAGAACATGTACATAATTTCTTCTATATATATCTTCTTCTCTACAATCATATGGCTATTTCAGTGTTTGGACTCAAACACATCATTGGGAGAAATCGGTTCGGGAGAAATCTTTTCAAGTGACGTGATGGTTCTAGAACCATCACATCACTTGAAAAGACACAAAAGTGTTGAAACAAAATGGCTACTTTTGTAGTGATATTGTAACATATCCATGTTATAATTTATGAATAAATAATATCATTAGCTCTACTTTTGTATTGAGCACTTTCTTAAAAATAGTGTTTCTTTTGACAAGGAATATTATTCCAACAATACTTTTTATATATATATAT